>VYZX01019145.1:26361-130697 GCA_013401335.1 Brachypteracias leptosomus | reverse complement strand
AGTTCTTGACAAGCCATTGATAACTTCAGGTCTCCAGGGCCTTTATGCTCAGCTGTACCTCTTTGGCCCTATGTTACAATGCTGGAAATGTGAGGAGTGCTAGCTCCAGAGTCACACTGCAATCTTCTCGCTGGGATCCTTGATTACCTTATCTTGCAGGTTCANAGTGAAAAAACGTGATGCTTGTGCATGCTGTTGCTCTTGATACCAGCTGCTGCCCCTGCACATGGACCGGTATTTTACATGGGCTGAACAGCTTTGCTGCCAGCAAACACTCCAACAGGCAACGTCAAAACCAGCAGTCATCCCACACTCCATACAATTCAAGCTATTCTTCAAATTAATAATAATACTTAATAAAGCTTCATCTCTCATTTGCAAAGAAAACCTTCAATTAATGTTAATCATCAGCCTCAGAATGTGATCGGGCTGGGCTTGTAGCTGGACGTGCCGAAACAGTTCAACTGGCAGATGGAGCGTTTTCTGACTATTCTAATTAATGACTGCTCATTTCAAATGTTAATGCAATTAAATAAATAGGCAAAACAAATAAAAATAATATATGTTATGAAAATGAGACTATCAGAGAGGGTTCTGATCAAAAAAGTGAGCCTTGCTCGAACCCAGGAAGGGCCCAACCATTGCCTCCTGAATAAATAAGGTCTAAAAGAAGATAGGGCTCGCTTGTGGTACTTGCTGTTTCCAACCGTTTCTCTGGGATCGACATTTATATCACTTCCGTTTTAACCTGCTGGCATCAACTGAGTCATTGCTTCTCCAAGTATTAGAACACTTTTCTTCAGAAAATGGGAAAGAATTTCCCTCACATATTATGGGCTTTTATTCATGTAAGATTTAGAAGGCCCCTGCTTCTTGCATTTTCTATTTGAACTAATTGCCTGATTTTATTTTCCAAGGGTTTTACTTTCTGTGGACCTCGTATACCATAGTACTGATGTAGGAACACATTCGTTTGGGCTTATAAAGAATTCAATTAGCCCCTTAATGCCTGGTTCAGTCACAATTAAACCTTCCCTGTTGACTCAGGATTGGTCTTTCTAAAGGCAGTGGAGATGTTTTTAATTATTCATTCTCTGGTTTGTTTCTTACAGCAGTCTCAGCTGTGCTTTATTATTCAAAGGTTAATGCAAACTGAGAACTGGGTAAATTAAATTTGTTTGGCAGCTAGCAACCTGATGTATTATAGACACTGTGAAATATGGATGGCAACACTTCTGCCACTGTGACACTTAAAAAGCCAGGTTTTATCTTTAAAACAATTGCTAATTTTGTTACTATGGCTGATAGAAAATGAACATTCCGTGATGTTATAGTCTCTGTAGCACATTTTTGTTAAGAAAGCACATAGTTTAGGAAGGCAAGAAGCATTAACAGCTATTATAGAAAATTGATGTAAGTACCATGACTAATGAAGTACATGGCGCAGTACTAAGTCACGCAGTTGTATGCAGGGAATCATGCAGTCAGAAGTTTTAATGAAGGGAGCCCAAGGAATTTCAGGTGAAAGAGGGTTTTATTAACTTTCAGTGAACAAAATGAATAGTTGAGCAGTGAACATGACATGATGTTGTATAATAATTGTATGCCTTGGGTACATTGTGAGGCATGGAGCATAGCCAAGAGCTTTCATCTGTTCTACACACAGGGTTATTTCACAAACCCCTGCATGCTGTGGAAACCTTTATTACAAACATAACAAGAATTCTTTTGCAAGAAATGCCTTAAGACAATTCCACGTCACTTATTTGAAATATCTACCAGCACTGGTTTCCTCTGAAAAATATTAATCAGGTATCTAGAAGTCACCATCCCAACTGATCCTAATTAAAACTCAGTTCCTGTATCAGTGACTGGTATCAGCTGATTGTGAACCAAAAAGGAGTCTTCCTATTCCTTAAGAGGCCACCCTGAGTAAAATATGTATTTCTATGGACAAGAATTATGTTGTGTGAAAGGAGGCTGTGTTGGCTTTTGGAAGGGTCATGTTCAAGAACTTTTATTATTTTTAAATTTTATTTGTTCAGGAATTGACCATATGAGTGAGAGATTTTTCTTGTTTAACATACAGGATTATGTTTTGTACATTTGAAATATTGTTTTAGTGCTGTTCTTTTAAACAAGGACTTTGAATTAGCGTAATCCAATGGTTTAACCCACTTCCTGTTGATAATACTTTTTAGATAGGGTAACAATTGCAGCGTAAAGCAGCCTTCTCTGCTAGTGACTGGAGACCTTAGGTTAATAACTCAGACAGTGCAGCTGCAAGGTCATTTGTACCCTGCTCAGTCTTCAGCACTGCCTGTGCTGTATAATAATGTGTGTAATTACACTGCTACTGACTGATGAGGTAGGTGGATGAGGAGGTAAGTGAAAATAGGATGGCTTGTGAGGCAAGATGGTGTCAAGACATCTCAGCAAAGTCTCTATATCCTTACGCTGTAAATACTTCACATCTGCCCACTAAAATATTTGAGATAAGACAGTCAGGAATTTTTCTATGCTTATTCGAATAATTTATAATATGAGTTTAATACTTCTTCCTGGGTGAACGCATCACTTCGCTGACAGAGCTTAGGACCCCGTTTACATGTTTTATCCAGGACTAAATGAATGTGATAAAAAATTTTTTACATGTAGTGTTATTGCAAGACAAGCAGTGCTACTAGTAGAGTATAATTGATGCAGTATATTCTCGACTATATGTAGTTATTATGTTATATTTTTGTTTTCTATTTTAGTGCTGGACCCAAAGGAGACAACATTTATGAATGGAGGTCAACTATACTGGGGCCTCCAGGGTCTGTATATGAAGGTGGAGTTTTCTTCCTTGACATTACATTTTCACCGGACTATCCTTTTAAACCACCTAAGGTTAGTAGGAGGATATTAAAAGTGTGACAGGAGTCCTCTCCTTGTGATATTTTTTTATGTGTATGTTGGTGTATTGTTGTAGTATTAAATATAAAACTTTGAAGGCAATAATGAATATTTAAAATAAGTATTTTGATGGAAAGAATTTTAATAATTGCCTAAAATTTGCCTACATGTTGTCAGTATATCTGGATGGATATGGATTTATTTAGAAAAAGGTTGCATAATTTCACCAGTTGTTTGTATTGGATTTGTTTGTAATATGAAAGCATTTATATTTGAGTTGCACTCTTTTTAAGCAGCTGAAGATACTTAAAATTTCCTGTTGACCCGTATCATTCACCAGGGCAGTCTGACAAAAATATGCACCTTTTGCACTGCCCCATATAAATTACTTCTGCAGATGCTAGATACACTGTTGATTGTGAAGCTAGAAGTAGTTGCTTTACATCAGTTTTCTCAAAGAATATGGAAATACAGCAGCAAAGGCAAGAAAGTGGTGTGAAAGTCAAGAGACTTACAGAATTCCACGTGGGTTCATTTTCTAACGCTGTCAATAATGACAACAACCCCAAACATAGAACTGTACTAATAACATAAAGGTGACTGGTCATTACCATGATCAAGTAGGCTGGGAATGTCAAACAGGAAAAATCTAGCAATTGTGAAGACTGCAAAAACAGAAATGGGATGAAATGTGGTAGTGTAGAGTGTCATTGATAACCAGTAGTAATAATTGCTGAAGGAGCGTGTCAAAATGGGGCTTTATTGGTTGATCACAGGATTATTACAAACTACCCATCTAGTGCATCTATAAAAAAGGCAAATACACTCTTAAGATGCATCCTCTGACATTGCCCATAGAGATAAAGAATTACCAGTGTCATATACAAGGCACTTGTAAGATCTTCTTTGAAAGACTGAGTGCAATTCTTAATACACGTCCACTAACAGGAACGGGAACTGGGAACATTTACCCCACAGGGCTGTTAATAAAATCAAATAAATTGATGGGCCTGTCTTTTATGAAGCAAAGTGAAAAGAGGTAAATTTCTCATCCTGCCAATGTGGAGAGTGAAGGTCTGGAAAAGGTCCCTGGGAAGAGCTATGAGAGCAAAAATATTTACTTTCTTTTTGACTCATTTCTGAAAGGGTTGGTATGCCATGTCTGTCTATAATAGAAGGGTATTGCATTAGAAGACAGAATTGCTGATTCCTATTTGTTTGCCATGAGTACACTGTTGAAAGAAAAGTGTTTATAAGCAGAATTTTCACGCCACAGTAGTAATGTTTATAGTAGTTAACACTGATATGATCAGGCAAAATTTTAAGGAAGACTGAAGATATGAGTTCAATGTACTTGTTGTTCTGTACGTTGGGCTTTCCCAGACAGCGACGTAAAAATGAGTCAGTAAAGCAGTGTAAGAGATGGTCTAACTTTGTTTCCCACTTTTAGCCTTACAGCTTAGGGAAGCTTTGAGTTCACTGACAGGTTTTACAGGAGTTGTACACCTTGCTGGCTGCACACTTTCTGGTTTAGATAACTATGATTACACAGTGAAGAAAGAATTTGAAACTTTAAAATTTATTCTTTATTTAGTTAAAGCTTTGAGCACAGATGTTCTGTTCTTCCTCCTCCTTCCCAGCCCAGGCCACTCCAGACTTCTTACTTGCTGTACAAGTTCCGCCTTCTTTGCTGGGCTTAGTCTGCTTGTAGTAGCTGTAATGCAAGTGTTATATGCAGTCCTACGGCAAATTAAAATTACATTATTTCGGAGATACTGGCATGTCCACTAAATGTGTTTATTGGCTATAAAATAGAGCTGAAAGTTCTCTCAGAGATCCAAACCTATTATGTAAAGAACTAAGTCTAAAAAAAAAATTGGAGGGGTGTCTTTCGTCATTCTCTCTCTTGAATCTGTTGAGTATGAGGCAATATATGCAATAAGCACCCTTTTAAAATACAAGGTGAAGGTCCAGTTTGCTGTCTCACAATGAGGTAGAGATTTTTTAAATCCACACTCAGTTATGTTTGGTGACTGTGTTATTTTGAGACATGAATAATTCAGCTGTGCATTGCTTATTAATAAAATATCAAGCAAAGAGGTAGTTCTTGTCCTGCTTTGCAATAGATTATTCTTACTGCCTTTATCTTGATGCCAATTGTCATTGTAAGAAAGGTGTGCATATAAATCATAATAACATGTATTGCTTGATAAAGGATGAGAGAGTTGATGATGCCATATTGTATTACTAAAAGGCCAGTATTTATGGTGAGGGAAGATGTTATCTTTAAGAAAGTAATGAGCACATGTGCACAGGGGACTAATGTCAGATATAACTAATGTGTCGCTAACATATTTTGTACACATGGATTCTTATTATATTCACTTCAGCCACTCTTGTAAATGACCCTTATTTTCAGTCCTGCTGCAGGATCTCTCAAACCATCACTATTTCATTCCACCTGTTTTCCAGACCCTATGAAACTGATTCATAGGTAAAATAGTTTGGGAAAACCCTTGACTAAAGCAGTTGTCTCCGTTTAAGGCTCAGGGCGATCCCCAAGGAGCAGAATTTGTTTCAACCCTCTTGCCCTGCCCCTCTTCCCTCCCAGGGGAGGAAGAAAGGTCTCACACAAAGTTGGAAATCAAGATTACAACTTTTAACAGGGAGAAACAAAAGAGTTATTAAAGGAACGGGAATATACAGAGATAATTAAGAGAAGATATATATACAAATATATACAACACTGATCCTCGGATGTTGCTGGATTCCTCCTGAGCCACGTGGAGCTGTAGTCAGCCACAGAGAGGTGCAGTCCCAGCAACAATCCCAGGGAGGAAGGGAAGGAGCAGAACTTCCTGTGTCCTTTATATAGAGTGTGGCAGGAAGGGGAGTGGAATAGCCGCTCCCCCTGTCCCTCCCCTTCCCCAAACCTTAAACCACAACAGCAGTGTGGGAAGGTGGCTGCTTGTCATGAGGTAGCTGCTGCCAGTCAGTATTGTTGGGAAATGATAGCTAGATATGTTCTCCATGCACTTATTTCTAGCAAAAGAAAGGTAGTGAGTACACGGAACATGACTTATGGCCTCACAGTCAGTGTTATCTGTTTCACTGGATGTTGGCATCTCTTCTAGTTCACCACAAGATTTGTGATATTTGGTGCTGTTCTCAAAATCATGGGTCCTAGGGTTATGGGAATAGATCATCTTAGATATTTTTTCTAAGTATAGTGCCACTTCTTATGGCTCTATCATCTTTTAAAAAATCTAGAGATAAAGTATAAGACTGTGGAATGTGCTGAGAAAGACATAAAATGTATTCCTGAGTGTTGGCAAGATTACCTCTCTTTAAATACATAGCAGAAAGGGTCTAACACACATTTCTCTCTATGGTTTGATTCATACATTACTCCTGAGATTTCTCTGGGCCATTTTCATCCCTCTTTTACTATGAAGTAAGGAAACATTTAAATGAGTACTGTCAAAATTGATCTTCCAAAAATGTGACCACAGAAGACCTGGGAAGAAACAGAAACTGTATTTCCCAGATGCAATTACTTGACCCAGCCTGAGGTTCCAAAGGCAAATGCCCATGTCACATTAACATGGTTACTATTAAAGGGCCTAATCCAAAGTGTGTTAAAATCTGCAGAAAGGTTTCCACAATCCCTTTTCCTTATCTATTCTCAGGTGTCATGCACTCTGTTATAATGCATGTTGCACGTGGATGTTGGGAAGAGTAAAATATTTTTTTTAATAAGATTCCCCAATTAAAAGTGAATTCTGGATAAATCTCTTTTATTTTTATTATTATAATTAAAACATGTTTGTGATGTAACTGTTGTTTGCTTTGTATTAGACAAAGTTCTCAGTATTTTCTAAAGGATCCAGATTCCTTCTATAAACACTGTTGATACCTATTAGGATCATTGGACACTCTGCTGCATATTACAAAACATTAATTAAAATAAAATTAAGCATCTGAGAGCACATTTGCACATGAAGAAAATATGTCTGACCTATATTTGGGTGGGGTTTTTTTAACAAATGTACAAAGTAATTCTCATTTGTTCTTCTAGATGGTTAGCCTGCTTTCCCACCTTGTCTTTATTACTTAAAAGAAACTGAATCACTCATTCATTCACGTTTTGTTTAAAGGAAAAAGTATCTATCCAAAACTCATTTTTATATATCTCTTCATTTTTTACGCCTTTGTAGCCTTCAATATCACATACTCTTAAGATTTTGAATTTTTATCTTTATTCTTTACATCCTCTAATCATACTGTGTGGTCCAGGTCACATTCCTAGGTTTGTAGAGCCAAGCATCACTGCCATCAGGTTTCCCTCACAGTCTGCACCAAACAGTTTTTCCCCTACAGGACCGTAGTTTTCTTTTTGTCTGTCCTTACATGTCAGTGTCTCCCTAAAGTTAAACCATAAGCATAATATCAAATTAAGTTTTTCTTCACTTAAATAGAATATACCATGTGGTAAGTCAGAGTATAATTTGCCATCATAACGTTCTTTTTTTTCCCCTTTGAAGTCAGTCTGTTTCGCTCTTTCAACTTTGTCTAATGCCTTGAAACTGGACTCCTGAATTTCCAAGCCAGAGGTCACTGACCCTTTCAGTTCTGCTTTCCTGTTGAATCAATGGCATTTGGCTTCACTCACAACTGCAGCACAGTCATGCAGAGGAGGGAGTTGTTCTTCCAAAAAAAAGTTTATCTCTGTGTGACTGATGCAGCCTGAATAGGAGTGATGGAAGGGCCATCACTAACTCAAATTTATCTCTGCAACCAGAGAACACGATTTTTAGAACAGCTCATCTGAGAACTGACAAATTAGCTTTGGCTTTCTGGGAGGCTCTGATCAATTAAAAATATTTCCTCATCTTCACTGCGAGGAAGCTTCTGTAGCACTGCGGAAGTTAGCTGAGCACCCAGTTGGCTGAGTCAGCAAGAGAGCAGGCAGGCTGCAGAATCACCGCTCTCTTTTCTGCTGCATCCTAAGTATCACATTGGTTGTATGAGATGCCAGGTGTGAAGAAGATGCGGAACAGACAAAGCGAGGCATAGATATGAATGTGATCTCACCTTCTGCTAAAGGCCAGGTGCTGCTGAGACTTCGATCTTGGTCACAAGGTGAGGTTTCACTTCAGCCCAAAAATGCAGCATCCCTGTTATAGTGCAGTGGGCTGGAGAATAGAGGAGACTGTGCCCTGTTCAGAGCAGCTACTTAAAGAAATGACTAAAGATACTTAGATGGCCTGCCAAGGAAATAACCATACATTGCCCCAGTGCCTTAATGACTCCTCAATGTTTTTTAGAAATACCTTTGAGATTTCTTTTTCCTGCTAACTCTCTTCCTTTCATCCTTAATGGATTCAGACAGTTCACCCCTTGGCTTTAACAAAGGAAAGCTCGTTCTCTTGCTCTGTCTCTTTCTTTGGGGCATTGAAGGGGATATATAGTTACGCATAGATAAATGTCTCTTGGGTGGGAGTGTGTATCTGTTCTTGTACGGGTATGTATTTGCATTTGTATATGAATAGGGAGTATCACAGCCTGATCTGACAGAAGAAATTTCAGCTCAACTTCTGTTCTCAGTCCACATAACAAATCGATGAATTCCCCGAGTATGCAGATTTTTTATATGACATCCTTTAAAGTTTAGCCATCATGACAAATTAACACTGCATCTTTATGTACACTATAGTTATTGTAGGAAGGGGAGTAATTTCATTATTCTGCATACTGTCCCTCCAGAGCAGGAAGCCCTGACAAATCAGGAAGCCATACCAGGGTCTTTCATATAGGTGTTTGTAGAGAAATGAATGCTCTTCAAAAGAACTCTACCCCCAGGAATTGTCACTGCAGTGGTGTCTGCATTTTCATCAAGAGTAATCTTTATTAATAACTTCTACTCTCATATTTGACTGCGTTCAGTCTATTACAGCGTCAATTCAATTTAGCTGTAGCTGATACAATATGGATATATCTATCATTATCCTAGTAGTCTGCTAGCTTTATTTTTGAATTTGAGTGATTTATACAATCTCTTAATCCCAACTCTACAATTAATCTTGCTAGGGACTTTAATCTCAGCTGACTGAAAGGTTCACAGAACTTGAAAGCTGCAATATGCTAAATCACCTCTAAATCAAAATTAAAATAACAGAAAACTCCATTTCCTCCTTGTAAATCTCATATGTCTATTGACTGGCTGAAAAATTGTCGTCAGCATTTGAAAGCTTCACTGTTTTAAATCAACTGCTCAACTTGCAAGGAGTGTCTTTTTCCTTTGTGAATATAGTGCACAGTGTCTATAGAATCTGTCTTAATGGCAATATTAAGCATATCTTCTTTTTTATATATGTAATTGTCATAAAATGCTGATCTCTATGCACTAAATATTGTTATGTGGAATCCTTCTCCTGTGGTACAAATCTTCTACCTGTTTCGTAAATTCAGCCTTGTATTCTTGGTTCTACTTTACTTTTTCATACTTACTTTATGTGTGATTAGCTCTTGAAGACACTTTTATCTGTAGTGTAATAGAAAACCAGTGCTTACAAGAGTAGATGAGAAAAAATGAGCATTCCTTGACATTTCTAACCTAAATAGTTAAACCTTACAAGGCACAAGACCCACACTTTAACTTGCATATATCAACTATTAACACAATTTACATTTGAAGCTCTCAAACTCAGAATAACCTTCAGTACAACCTATTTGATCATCTCTATTTAGCATCTCTGCAACTCTGGTATGGGCTAGGCTTCAAAATACTTGCCTCCACTCAGATATGGCCATCACATGGCCAGCCTTCGGATGTGACGGTCTCCTGCCACTGTTATCCCTTACGTTCATTTGCCTCATCATACTTCTCTTATAGTCTCTGTTACATCCCATTAGCTCTCAGCACCTTGCTGTGGTGCTCACAGCTTTTCTCAGCTGCTCCTGCCCTCCCCATTCTCCTCCTCCTGATGGTCTGGAGGTCCCTGGCCTAGCATATTCCCACACCACTGCCCCCCCGCCCCAGCCCCTTTGCTGTGCCTCTGCGCTCCCTTCTTCTTTACCCGGCCTTGCTATTTACAGCTTCTTGCTGAGAGCAGCCCAGGAATCCTTCATCCATGACATGAAACGGAGTTGGCAGGCTTTTCTAGTGAGCAAAGACTTTTGGTGACTGCAGACAAAAATCAGCTGCATGGGAGTCTTTGAGAGGGAGAGATGGAAAAGCTACCACCAGCAGACCATTGCCAGAGCTAGCAGGATCAGCCTGAGTCCTGCTGTTCTCGGAGCAGCTCTTCCCAGGCATGCAACCTGCAGTGGAACTCCATTTGTCCACAGGTCCCCTATCTTCAGGTAATGCTGAACCTAAAGGGCATGTGCAGCAGTACAGGGCTCAGGACAGGTCAAACCCCACTGGCTCCTTAAGAAACTTTAATGATGAATCATTTTGTAAAACATAAAGTGGGTGATAGAAATGCAAGTGAATATATGTGATGCTGAGGAACAGTACTGTGTAAATCTCTGAGATTTCCTTTTAATTCAATTATCTGATAATTCTTCTAGTAATTGCTAAATTGAATTGCCATTTCTTCTAATGAATAGCCTTCTTTTTCACTCTGTTTTTAATATACTAATTTATATCAGTAGTTTGTATTGATTGATTTAGTCTTGATTAAAATTTCCCTATCCAATTAGTATCTTCCTGTTTTCCCTCTCCAAAACTTAGGTGCTTCATCATTCCTTTCTATTTTGTGTAAATGCCCAGTACACAAAGCTCCTCATAGGAGTGGTTTGCATACTGCCTGTCAAACATGTTTTCAAAAGAGGACTTGTGATGTCTATTGAATGTTTCAGAAACTATGTAGTTCTGCCATATCGCACGTTTTACTACTGCATAAAATCTCCACGTGATCTAACAATACATCATAGATCAATATTCTTTCTTATACCCTTTTACATACACACAGATGTATATACAGATGTGTGGGAAAGACTTTTATGTACATTATTACTATAGAATAAGAGCAGAAGAACCGATTAGGATATGAAAATGCCATTTTGAGGTCAATCTGTCTAGACCTTCTGGTGTAGGGAGCACCCAAATACCCAAAGGTTGTTAAAATTGGGTGAGAAAAAAAAAAATCCCAGGTTTCTTAGAAGAAAATTTAGGTCTCAAAGTGCCTGCCCCAGCCTGCCCACATGCCCCACCGACAAGCAGCCCTGTGCCCGCCGGAGCCCCATGCCTGCCACACCTGCCTCTGCCTCCATTCCCTGAGCACACCCAGGAACTCCCTTCTTACAGAAACAAAGCAGAATTAGGAAGAATGGTAAAACACCAGTTACTGCTTGTCACATGGTGGTATACAAATCTTTTCATGTAGAATAAAAATGTTGCTGTGTGCTAAGCTTACTCATATTTAGGTGAGAAGAGTTGGATTGCATTAAAGCAAACATGAAGGAGCACTTTGGAGAACTCAGAGACATTCATATATAAAAGTTAAATGGCCAGTAAATCTCAAAAAATGTTGCTCTCTATAAAAGGACTTTATTGCTGACTTTCCATATGGAATTACTAATTATAGGAAAGGTTATACTGATTAAATGAAAATAATTTTATAAAAACCCATACTAACTTTGCCAGAGAAAGCTCTTGATGCTTTACATCGTACAATACTTTCTATTCTGAGCATTCCTAACCTGAACAGTAATCTATGGTTCTTTCCTGCTCTTCTTCAGAAAACTTCCTAGAGTTTAGGATGGATTTGTATTTGCCCTCACAGGTACATCAAAGATTATCAGGGTTCCTTTTTACTTTTTCTCCTATTACATCCATGTGCAAAATGACTATATTTATATTAGGTAGATGTTTATTACTGCCATGCTGATTCAATTTTTTTTTCCCTGCAACAGTCTGTTCAATGAGACAGTGTGAGTAGTTACTCAGTTTCATAATTGCCATGAATATAATGAACGATTACTCATATTGCATACTGTTTCTTTTTCCATAATATTAAAGGTTAACTCATGTGGATGCTATTATATCCCTTTTAAATTGTTATCACTTTTGGCTAGTTATGTCTTGTGTGGTGCTTTTTGCCACAGAAACCCAGAGTAGTTTGCATATCAAACTTTTCTGTAGGTCAAGCACAAGTAATTACAGTTTATTATTCCCTGATAATGCAGATGCCATACTTTCCTTCAATAAAATAAACTATAGTTATTCTTTACCAAATAAAATTATATGTGAGCAAGTTTTTTAAGAACTGACTGAGTTTAAATTGTGTTCTTTAATAATGAGCATCATGTGGTTAGTCATTTATTATGCACTTTATGTGATAATCCATTACACGTCTCAACTATTGTTCATGTGCATGATCCAAATCTGTAATTAGAAACCAGAGATGTACCAGCCTGTCTTAGAAAGGCAGCCTCAGTGCTGGGCATAGATAAAATGAAGTGTATTCTAAGAAATTTAAGGATGCTAGTTAATGTAAAGGTTACTGCATGGGCATTGTGTCACTCAGAGCTATAGATATTTTTCATTTAGGTTGTTGTAGAGTGTTTTTCTAGTATGACTAAAGAGTATAGGCCTGATCTTGGTTTTTTCATTCTCTCTATTCAAGCAGACAAATCTATTGCTCATAAAGTCTGACAAACTGAGATGGGAACTACTTACTCCCCCCTGAGCTCCATGAACATCGTCATAAATGGCATCATATTTTTTAATATATATATAACCTTTTCTGTATGCAGTACAACTTCTTCCGCTTCAGGTAGTGCCACTGCAGTTTTATTAAAACAGAACTCCTGGGGAATATTTGAGGAAGACAGAAGTTTCATCTCAGGCAGGCATGCAGGACTGCATCCTTACACGAAATGAAAGAGCTTTGAAAGGAACTTTCCAAAACTGCAGGAACAAGAGCCCTGGGATCTCAGCCCTGCTTCCAGTGCTGGCTGAGCAAAAGTGGGTTGGTTTTGTTTATTCTCCTGTTGACTCTGGGAATCTTTCATCTCTCCCTGCACAGTCACCAGGCTTCAGTGGGAGGAATGACGAAAAGAAGGTGAGGGTTTGAACCCAAACAGGCTGAATAAAGCAATTCCTGAGTGCACACTGTAACCCCTTGCATGCTAATATGCAAAACTGGAGAACTTATTCAATGAACAGCCTGTCATAGCTTTACATTTACTTCTGTTCTATCTAATCATTTTTCCTCCCTTTTGAATAGATAACCTCATTTCTTCTTAGGGACTATGTATGGGGATTTTTATTTTGTTCTGTTTACAGTATTCAGAAGGTTTGTCATTCAGCAGTAGATAAACAGATGAGTTTATTACTGTTTACTTCCAAAACTGATTGAATATAAATTCCTTATCATTACCTTTCAAAAGCTTGTTTATAGTACTCCTATGGTTTTCAGAAGATAGTCCCATACTTCCTAATTTTCTGTAGTTTGCATTTTTCTGACCTGCACTTTCATTCAACAAAAATGAGATACCCTCTTAAAACTGCAGTATCAAAGAGACTGAATCCACAGAGGACAGTTATCGTTCAAAAAAAAAGATAAATTACTCCTCTACCATTCAGTTGTGTGAGGATAACTTCTCCTATACACCCACACACTCCCTTGAGCCCCTGCATGAGATTGTTTAGGTGTTTTCGTTAGGGTATGAATAGAATTAGAATGTACCGTTTATACGAACCATTTAAGTGGCATCAAAGGTAAAAATATGACCATAATAAGAAAATTTACTTCCACTGGAATGGTATTATCACTTGGTTTCTCTCTACACATATAATAGGAACAACGCTGCATAACTTTAAAGCATGGGTAAGGGTAAACACAACATCCAGAAAGTTATACGTTAGCATTTCCCACATTAGCAGCAATTTGGATGAGGAAAGCAATATGTCATCCCAGTTGCAGGAGTCCCAAACATCCCTATGCTACTTTGGGATAAGAACACTATTGCTCGCCACTGTCAGTCCACAGTTCCTAGTGTATTAAGGCTCTCATAAATAGAGCTTCTTTTGAAATTCTGAAAATGTTGATTTTTTTTGTCGTTAAAATGTCTCTATGTACTTAGGCAGGCATTTTAAAGTGCACTGGCATGTTTGGCAAGTCCATGACATATTTGCCCATGATAAGCAGCAAGACTTAGCTTATGAGTGGATGCCTTCCTCAGTGTCACAGGTTTAAGATGTGGTCATAATGAAAAAATGCTACATTTCAACTCTAATTGTTTGCTAAAAATAGCCTTCCAACTAAAAAATGTGTAGTCCCACCTACATGTGGTAGCCTGAGATGACAATGGAGTCTTGAACAGTTTATGGAAGACATGAGCTACTTCCATTGATCCCAGTGGCTCTGCGAATTCCTGTCAAATACCCAGTGTCCTTGTTTCAGTGCTTCAAAAGCAGCAGAGGCAGGGGAACATGTGGTGATGAGTCTGTCATCTCAGCTGACAGCAAAACAGTTGCACATTAAAATGCATTCTCGAATTGATGGCCTTCTCTTTAACAGATTACAAGTTCAAACTGACCTGTCTATAAATAATTTAGAGGATATAATTTAACCTATGCAATGGATTCAGTGTGCTTCCCCTACCTTCAGTGAGAGCACATGTATCTTATTATTTGGTGTATTTAAATAGCACTGAATAAAGTTCTCAAATTTTTCATTGTGGAAGCATAGGAAAACACCTTTGTTCCGGAAAAAGAATTAAGCAAAAACTTCATTCCAACAATGTACTGAGTAATAAGCCCACAATACCTAAAATTAAGCAGGTGCTAGTGTTTGCCTGAATCATGGAACTCCTGAAGAGTGCCCAAGGTTGATCTGTCTGGGGACTTAATGAGCACTGACCTGCAATTCACAGGGAAATCCTCAAAATCAACTACAAAAATAGCCCAAAAGGTGTTTGTAAGCAGTTCTACTGATTCAACTGTAGCTTAAAATTTCAAAATAAAAGCATTTTATTTGAGAAATCTTATTTCACTTGGCTTTTTCCAGGAGTCACTGATGTGATGCCTTCACATTTTTTTCACAGCTTAATCCATTAGGTCAAACAATGAGCACTTGAAGACAGCAGAAGAATCTGTCTTCTGCCTCCCTTCAGAGCATGAAGTAGCTGTGTGCCTGAGTTATGTACGCTATCCAGATCAGAGACTGGAATAGGTTTTTTTTTGGACCCATACAAAAATAATGAGATTGATGAGACTAAGGCAAGAGGAAACTCAGGAAATATGACCCATTCTCACCTTGCACAAACTAGTTCCACTCCTGGCAACAGGTGGAGGAGACAGACTTCATTTTCTTTATTTTCTTATGAATATCTTGCCCACTTTTTAACTGACTGTAGCAGAGTAGTGTCATTTCAACCAGGAAAGCAGAATGTTTGTTTGTACAATTTTTTCATTGCTTAGTTGTCATATAATTATTGGCTTGAACACCATTTTACTTAGACACACTGTCTGTTCTAGGTAACGTTTCGGACAAGAATCTACCACTGTAACATTAACAGCCAAGGCGTCATCTGCCTGGACATTTTAAAAGACAACTGGAGTCCAGCATTAACCATTTCTAAAGTTCTCCTCTCCATCTGCTCCCTCCTCACAGACTGCAACCCAGGTAAGAAAAATTAGCTTTCACCTTTGTGTTCATTCACAGCTCATATTCAATCAGCTACTAGGATGTGGTCAGTGCACTGTTTTACTGCTACCTACAAAAAAACCCAATAAAAATGTAAAAATTTAATGCTATTCATTTAAATTAAGACATAGTATAGAAAGAAAGCACAATTTCAGGAGCTCACATGCATTTTTTTAGTACTTAAGAATAAAAATCTTTTAATGCAAAAAGTTTAATCAGTAGAAAATACCTTGTAGTAGGCACTAATTTGGATATTGCAACCAGGATATTAGTACCAAGAAATATTAATGAGTTAATAAATATTGAAAAGGAAAGCTTTCATTTAAATATGCTGATAATATGGTCTCTGAAGAGAATATTAATAGTACTGACAATGATAGATGTCTAACACAGACTCTACAAATAATGAAAATTAATTTAAATGAGGTTTATTCAATATCCTGGACAGCCAGTATGAGTATTCAAAGCAAGCTGTCATTCTTATTAACTAACATAGCACTTAACCTCTTCCCTCAGCTCTTTTAGATTTGTTTTCTGCCATTGACCACTAGATCTATAATTTCCACTTTCTCTTACTCTATTTACCAATGAATAATTCTGACTGTAGCCTTGGGAAAATTGTCGTTTATAGAAATTATTAAAGACTCATTAAAGAAAACTGAAGTGATTTGTTTACACATTATGAGGGTTGTTGCTGGGGGTTTTTTTATTGTACACTTTAATAATTTTTTTTAATTTGCCATCTGGTTTTTAAATCTTTAGGTTTCCTGATTTTAAAGTCTTCTCCCTAATCAAAGGGCTAAAACCTGCTTTGCAAAGGGCAGAATGTAAGATTCTTGTGTAAGGAGAGGCTGAGTCAAAACCTGTAACAGAAAACTGAATTATTTCAAAGCTCAAAGTAAGATGAAAGTGGGAAAAAATGCAATTGACTCTTCTTACTTTCATGCGGTTTCACTACTGTATATAGCATTAAAACCTGTGGCATTCCCTCCAGCTAAGAGCTGGAGCAGTAGAAGAGACCCGTGTTACCATTTCAGGCACATTTATTTCAGGTGTGTTGGATGCTCTCTGCTTATATCTCTGGAAGATTGACTTCTGCTAGTGTCTACCCCAAAATAGGCAGAGGTGCCTGTAGGAGGTCTGGCAGATTGATGGCAAAAGTGTAAAGAAAATCAAATTAATTATTGATCATAGAGACCAGGTAAAATGCTATAGAGACACTTCAAAGATGTGTTGGGATTGAGAAACTGACACTAAGTATGTGCTCATTTGTGGTCACCTCTTGTTGGAGGGACACGGTCAACTTGAAAACTGACCACTTTCCAGTAGTGATTTGAAATTTAGAAATGTAGTACCTCTGCCTGCTCAATCTTTTTCTTTCCCTCAGACTATTTTACAAATGCTGTCAAGTAGCAGTTTTAGCTGACCAAGTGTGTAAGAGGAGCACTGAAAACAGTTATCCTTAATATATGATCATATGCAACGAGTTATACTAAAAACAGGAGGTTTTTCTTCTCGGCTTCTTCCAGTTAGTAGCTGTAAGCATTGCCGTGACTGTAGTAAATAAAACAATTTTATGATGTTTCATTTTCAAATTTTCTCTTTAATTGCAAAGAAGTTTTGGGTTTTGTTACTACTTCATGTTAAAATTTTCCTATGATTTCTTGAGGAAATAATGCAATTTTTTAACTTGTATTGTGAATTCACCTCTCCTAAGATGCGGATAGCAGGTAGCTGTGAACTGCTGAGTCATTATTGCCTTCCTCTGAGACTGCCTGCTTTGTGTTAGATATTAAAAAATGAACTTTGAATGTTAGTGATGTATAACAGAAGGCTTGCAAAAACTTAGAAGTTGTTACTTTTCAGTGTATTGCTTAATATGCTACAGCTTGTTCTGGTTGTACTGCCTGTCCTGTTGTTTTTTTATTACATTCTGCCATTAACAAATGATTGGTTCCTTGCCATCCACATTGAACATGATGAATAGATAGATAGATAGATAGATAGATAGATAGATAGATAGATAGATAGATAATCTCTGATATGTATATCACTGAGATACTTACCACTGAAATATATCACATATATAGATACAGAAACATGCATATATGTATTTTCTTCTCTGTCAGCTGTGAGTAATTTTCTAATCCCTTGGTCCTCTCTTCATCTAGCTAGTCTGCCCCTTTCTAAAGGCAGAATCCCAATAGGGGTCTCGATTTGATAAGCAACTTTGAACTCTTTGTTCACCATTCATTAGCCAGAAGCAGATCAGGTCAAATGGAAAGGCAACACTGAATCCCCCACAAACATAAACACTCGGGATGGGTGAGTTTTCCACCCCCAGCCTCTCTGAAGGGAAAAATTAAGTATCAGTTACCCCCTAGTCTTACATTTATGCAAATCTTCATTAGAACAACAAATAACAGTAAGAATGGTAGCTAATTAACCCTCAGTCATACGCAGTGATTAAATGGAGCTGAAGCACAGCTGCAGCTTCATTGGCAAGCGCTGCTATTCTTCTCCAGCAGGCTGAGCAAATGAAAAGAGGTATTTGCTCCTGCCGCTCCTGTCATTCACACAGTAATCTACAAAAGCCACGGAGAGAGTCTCTTTCCTCCCCAGTTATACATCACCATCCTTTGTTCCCTATCACTCCAGGCAGGAATGGGTTTGTCCTTTTTAAACAACTAATACAATCCTTTACTCATAAGCTGTCTCAGACCTTTCAGTCCTGATTATTATTAATTGTCTCTATTTTGCTTGGCAGTATCAGCCGGTAAACTGTGTTAATGAAATGTCTGAATTTTGTAACAGCTGGCTGACTTTTTTCGTCAGGGGAAGAGGTGCTGTAGGGTTTGCATATGAGTGAACATGTGTGAACTATCTGGGAGTGCAAGATAGCCAACTGGAATGGTATCAGAGAGACGGGAGAGATGATGGGATACACTAGCATTCAATCCAGGAATTCATATTTCTCTTTAAGGTGATACTCTGAGGCACAGCACGCATCTGTTTCTACAAAACAGGGCCCCAGTCCTGTAAATATTTTGGCACATGTGTGAGCAACCCCACAAAACCTGACAGATACATTCATCCACTTGAAACTGAGTGTGTGAGTAAGTGTTCATGGGCTCTCTGCTGTAGCACTGAAAATACTTTCTTCCAGTGCTAGCTGTTACGGCTTGCCTTCATGGGTAGTTAGTTACTCCAGAGTAATTCCATGTGTGGACACTCCCCTCTTTGAAAATAGTCTTTCATGATTTTTCGAGTCAAGTCACGAAAAACTGTTACTTGGAGGAAAAGTCAACAGTACCTGAAGTATTCAAGCAGAGCCCAAGGAGTGTAAGTTCTCATACTGCCCTAATCCAAAGGTTGGCCCCTGAGGTTTTGTATTTTTACTGAGCTGGATGTACGAAAACAAATTAATTATTTTTGTATTTAGAGAGCTGGTGATGCTGATCTAGGTTAAAATGCTTACTGTTCTCAGTTAGTTATTGCCACTCCAGCCCTGCCAAAGGTTCTCAAGCCCCAAGAAAACTCTCATTTGCAAATGCTTCAGAGAACATAAATCAAAACACCAATGAGACTACACTGCAACTTTTTCTTTGTGTGACCTCTTTCTTCACATGTTCTAAGTCTGAACTTGGCCAGCCTGATTATCTGTGAGGTCTGAACAGTCTAACGTCAAATCATGTCTTCTTAATAACACACAACTTAGCCTTGATTAGGACATCAGAACAAAGCCAGCTGTATCTCCCTCACGCCAGCCTCTTTCCTTTTGGTGCCATCCTTCACCTCTAGCTCCTCACTGGTTTTCCCACATACTGTTTTTCCGCAGTCGGTGTGGATTTTATCCCTCAATGGACATGAATTTTATACCCACTTGTTTTTAAGCGACTCTTACCCTATAGCTTAAGTGATCATTTTCCTGTTTTTCATTCCCAATGTATTGATGAAGAACCATCCTCTTTCCTCCTCATCCACTAACTGGACCTGTGTCTATTGGCCTCTTTCATTCCCCTGCTTGTCCTCGCAGCCCTCTCCTGCCCCTGCGTCGCTCTGTAGTCATCCTTCCTGAATGTGCCTGACTCATGTGGAGTTCATCAGGGCATGAGGCACAACTAGACAGACTAACCTGCTCATCATCACTGTCATCCGGGTAGAAATATTTACTGCTCCCTGTTGGATATCCCTGTCTCACTGGCAGCCCTGCCAAAGGTTATTTCTTTTTCAGCCCTGTCATTTTCACTGTCTACTTTCTAAGCCCTTTCTCTAGTGAAATGATGGAGACAGGAAAAGGAAAGGGGAAAAGGGAAAGAAAAGGGAAAAAAGGAAGGAAGAGAGAGCAAAAGAAAGAAAAAGCTTTTGCTAGAAAAGGGCATTAACCTCTGGCAAAGGAAATGCAAACTGCCAGCTGGGTCAGCACTAGCCAGGTTACTTGCTCTGACTCTACTCAGGTGTATTACATTAGCAACATAAAGCTGTTTGTTTCTTGTTATCCTTTAAACCCACCAGAAAGTGTGTGATGGTTTGTTCAGTCTTACATGTAAAGTTTGCTGTGAACATAGTTTGAGAGTGAAGCGTACGTGTCCTTAGTAAATGCAGTTTGAAGAGTAAATGAGTTGGACACATACCGCTACGTTACTTTGATGTGAGCCCCATCAATTTTCATGGGAGTTGCAGATGCTCAGCACATCTCAAAAGTAGACTGCTGATGTTAAAAAACTTTGCAACCTGTATTGTGATTTTCAAATATAACGTACCTTAGTTAAAAGTATATGTGCTGCTTTTTATAAAGTACTGCCAGGAATCATGAATTAATAGATGGTCTCATACTTCGTTAACCCACGTTTAGTAGTGTGGCTGTGCATTTTAATGACATACATTTATCTAAGCGTAGATAAACAAAGTCAAACAAGATCCTAAGATTATGGGAGTCTTTACTTGTCTCACTAAGGGACATGAGATATGCTTTCAGGCTTTCCTTACGTGAGTCATCCTTATGTTTTGCCTTTATCTTCCCTAGAAACTTCTTTGTTTTCTTCACAGAGTAGTTATAACTGGCAATTATTGGATAACATATTATTGTTGTTTTTCTATTGCAATTACAAGTTATCCATGTGGTTTGGCATGATTTAGGTTTGCCAAAATTTTCTGCCAAAAAAATGCTAACACCCTTACCTGCACCTGCATGAGGGTGCTGGTATTTAGGGAACTTCAGAGTTGGGATTCAGTTATTACAATGTTCTTTTTTTTTTTTTCCTTGTTATTTTCCTAAAGGTTGCAAGGTTCTGTACTCTTCCTGCTGAGTATAAAATCCCAGTTCTGTCATCTTTGTGGAAAAGGATTCAATAGTGTAATTTAATGCATATCTTTGATCCTCAATGGGATCTGAAACAGCGCTTTGGAGAATGACTTTTCAACATAAGCATAAAAGCCCTAAAAGCCTGAACATTATTTGCCCTACTACAAAGCTGCTAGAATTGCTGCTATCTGTTTCCAGGACCTTTGAAAAACAGTAGTGGGTGGTGAGATTTAATATGTGAGAGGAAGAACTGAATTAGTGTACTGTCCCAATTTCTCAACCCGTTTCCCTTTCAGCCAGCAGTACACATTTTTGGAGGGAAGTTGGTGTTCTGCTGCAATGCCGCTGCCCCATCCCTCAGCAGGTTTGCATCAGTAGCCTTCCCCAAAGCTCGCTGTTGGAATCACCCTGGTCATGGTGCATACCTGCATGCTTAGCAGGAGGCCCCAGGTTATGGGCACAAGTGCAACGTGAATAGATATGATGTTTAGAAAGTTCTGAGCATCTCCACATTTTGAATTTGTGTTAGTGTTTGGAAAATTGAAGCCTCATCCAAATGCTTGATTGTAGCAATTCCTTCATCTCTACCATTTAGCCTAAGGTCTTGACAGGTAAATCTAGATAGGCCACTTAAGGAAGTCCTTCGCCACTCTGCCAGGAGCTCCTGTCCCCTGCACACCCTGTGGAATTATCTTCTGCACACCCCGGGCAAAGGGAAGTAGGTTCACTTCAACCCTTTCAGGAAAATCCATCTCTCGCTGGTAGTTGGAGCAATGCTGTCAGCCTTTGACTTGACATCCACTGACACACTCCATTTGTCTGCCTCTGCTTTCGGCTTGGGCAGACCATCTCTGGTACAGGGGAATTAACATCCAACCATTTCACAGAATTCTGAGATTCTATGAAAATTGTATGATTCTATGAAAATTACCACAGCCACTTACACAGCAAGCATGTGTTGCCACATTAGGTTCCACAGGAATAGCTCTGGTTTTTCAGCTCATAAGATTTAGCCATACTGGCATGCATTTTAATACACTGATAGATGTCCACTGTATCAATAAAAAAGATCTATTTCCAGAATTACTGAGGGATTTGAAACTACTAGCCTGTCCAAAAAAAAAAAAAAAAAGTTTAAAAATAAATCTAAGTCAGCTTAATAAAGGAAAATGTAGCATAGCTGTAAAAATAAAATCTGTTCCATGCTGGAGCATTTGGCTCTGAGCAAGGATTTGGCTGATGTGTGGTCACAGTTCTGCTGTTTGACTTCCATGTTCGAACTTTAGAATAGCTCCCCAGCCCCAGGTAATGAAGAACAGGTCCGCGCCCCTTGCCATTCAGCAGACTGGATGTATCCTTTTTCTCTCTGTTCTTCTACACATCTCGCTCTCACAGGAAGCATGTATGGTGTTTCTCCTCATCTGGTGCTTCTCCATAGCAGAGGCTGCTTTCTGTCAGTGCCAGTTCACATCACATGTTCCTTCTGCAATTTTTCAGACTCCCCAATTATCATTCCTTCTTTTACCCTCGCCTCTGGTTGTGAAGTGAATTTAGAAACTCTGGATGACAGCAAGTTCAAGGGATGAGCCACTTCTCATCTTCCTCATTCTTGTAATTTTTTTCCTTAAAGCCATAATCTGCACATTTTGCTATCAGAAACTTTGCTTCAGATTTTGATCTTTTCCTTCCCATTTAACAGCTTACAGCTTTGTGCAGTTTATCAGAAAGGACTCCTAGTCGTTCTTGTGTCCAGCTGTATTCTATGTTGGTTTGTAATGAAATTTTGTTTCCTTTAGAAGATTTTTGTCAAGACTTACAGAAGACAGGAAAATCATAAATACCCCTTCTGTAATAATCCAGAACATATTTGAGTAGATTTGTCAAATTTGATGAATATTCTGAAAAATTACTGAAATACTTAACAGGTGTCAAAACAATAATTTGTCCAGTTTTATGAGGCTGGATAACCCCTGCTATTTTGATTCTTCCCTGGCACCCACAGGCTACGGGGTGCATCGTCACCACACTGTACTATCAGACATACAACGAAATAATCTCGTTCTGCCATATATCCTTTTTGTAAGCAGCAGAGGGTCATGTAAACAATGAAATTGCTCTGTTGTCTAAGATTATTTATATTCTTTAGCTTGGAGCTGGTTTTCCCTTTTCTTCAGAGTTTGTATACTGTGCTCTGCCAGGAAACGAGCAGGTTTCTGGGCTGTTTCAGCACAATGGAAAATGCTTTCTTTGTATCTGGAGCAGGAAAATACTCTCTGCTGTGTCACTCAAGCATGGCAACAAGTAAGAGATGGTAAACAAAAGTTTGAGAAGCAAGGAATCAATTCATGTAATATTTTTTCGGTTTGTTCCAAGTTGCAATATAACCTTTCTGCATCTTTTTGAATCTCTGGCTTGGGTTGTCTCCAAATGAAATGAGCTCGCTCTGGAGGCTTTTGCTTAGCAAATACAAAATGTAGTGTGTGATTGGTCTGCTATCTTGGTGCTGCTGGACTGAGAGCAGTGAATGGGTGTTTTACATAATGGTCATCATAATAAGTTGTCCTAACAGAGCATGAAAGGAAAATACAGCATAAAACGGATGGGTTTTGTTCTGCTCTTCAGTGAGTGTAGAACAACAACATCAAAGGTGATAGGAAAGGCCTTGGGAAAAACCAATCACCATCATTCACATGAGCAAGACAATCCAAAAATTACCTATTTATCTTTAAATACTATATGTTCTCCTGCCAGTTCTGCAGAACATGCTGTATATTTATTGAAGTAATTATGTACATATTTGGACTGATATCATATATTCTAGAGCTGATATTTACAAATTCTTGATGGTCTCTCTTTCCATTCCTTTTAAAATATACTATACTATAGTATGTATACAATACTAATTACTATTCTATCATTTGAATTACTTACAGTTTCTCATATTCTGAGCTGGACCCACAGTACCAATATTTTAAAGACATTTGAGCACCTAAAGATGCCAGCAGACACCCAGCAGGGTTTTCAGTACTTCCCATGGAATTTAGGCATCCAAAGTCCCACTGACAGAGACTTTCTATACATTTGGTCTTTAAAGATTTGCAGGCCCATACATACAACTCTGTGCATGTGATCTATAAACATGAAATTAAACATATATAAATGTAAACAATGCAGCAGCACATTATGAAAATTACAAATAGAGAATTAATTTGCTTTGCCATAAAGAGCTGATGAAAATGTTACAAGTTTTCATTCTTATCGGTTGACTAAGGCCTCTCAACAAGAACCCATGACTGTGGGGATTATTATAACAGCAGGAAAAACATTTGTGAACTGTCATCCCTTTAGTAGTTCTCAGGAAAATGCGTCTTGAAATATCTCCTAATTATGTGTGCAGGGGAAGGAGTCTTGGATCAGGATTACTGTTTATGTTGGCCTAAATCTTTGCTCTTTTCACATTGTCATTTCTTTACACATTGACAGCACCTATGGGTGAAAGAGCATTGTTCATGAGCGTGGAGGCTTTTCGTGTGTTTAGATTTAGGCTATTCAAAGCTCACAAGACATCATTAAAAAGATTAACACAACTATAGAAATAAAATTGTTTAGAAATACTTACTTTTAAACCCCCCATTATGGTTTCAGAAATCTGCAGTCTGTTTAAATGTTTTTTTCTCTGAAAAGTGCCTGGAGCTATTTGCATAAGAAAATTGGTGGGTTTACGTAATTTAAAAAGTGAACGGTAGAGACTGGTTTTTAAAAATAAAATGTGCAATCTGGATTTTGTGGTATCCAAGGCATAAAGCAGTCATTAGCTGTAGCTCCAGATACCAGCCATACACGCACTTACCCTATTCTTTTTCTATCTGATGCGTTTGGAACTCTATGAAGAATAATCACTAGAAGGAGGGCTATAGTCATTCTCTAGCAGAAAACTGGTACTACTGGGTTCAGTCAGGTACGTTGCCTGTAACTGCTCGTTGCTCAGTGGTACAGGGAAAAAATATAAAATTCCCTCAAAGCATTTCACTCATACAGTAACATATGGGAGAGAAAATTCCCTCCTAGCCATAGCTAACGATCAGATTATGTGCTGAAGCATGAGCAGTAATACCTTTTCAATGGTAACTTAGATGCTGCCATGACTAGTGTGTTTTCTAATTCTTTTTTAATTTTCTTATATTGCCTTCTAATATTTCAACACTATATTCTTGGATGTGTTTAGCTATTTGGTGTGTGAAGCATCTACTTCCTTTTAACTTTTGCTAAATGGGTTGGGTTTTTGTTTGTGTTCTTTTCTTGCTATGGAAAAGTTAAGCAAGACCAATTTTTTAATAATCTTCTTTACAAAATTTCCTATCACAACTTATTTTATCTTTTTTTCTTCCAGAAGAAATAAGCTGAGATTTCAACCATTCCTTAAATGGGAACGGTTTCACCATGCTGCTAATAATTTCTTGTCCTTTTCAATAAGTTTTCTACTCCTATTTTGTTTTTATTTAAGATGAGGTGAGAAAAATTGAACTTCAGACATAATAATACCAAACCATCAGTTTATTAAATGGTATCTGATTAAATCAGAGATCAAGTAAAATCCAAATCAGTAAAAAGGCTTTGTACATCTGTGTCAAGAAGCAAATGTAAAAGGATATAATTGGCACTCATGAGAGGAGTCTTGTCACTAGCCTTAACCATTTCTAATTTTTACTGTTCCTCACAAGGGGCTTCAAGAACATACAAAGTTCAGTGGTATCACAAAATGGAAGTAAAGCTGGAAGAAAACACACCTGGCATTTTGATTTATTCCTTTTACAGGAAGCTTATAAAACCTATATGATAAATACATACATAGGGTTTTTAAAATTTGTGCATTTCTGCTCAAGAAACACAGGGTTTCAGTGAGCTTTACCTTAACTACCATTAAAGTAAAAGTACTTGAGAAAATACATGAGTGATGGATGCTACAAATACAAAAGGTTACAATTCATTTTCCTTACAATAAACATGTGTAATTTAAAATAGTAACAGTGGAGGTTTCCTATGCCCATTACCTCAGACAGGAGACAGGTAATTTAGTGCATATACATAATAAATCTTTGTGTGAACTGAGACCAAAATAAGTCATCAAGGTTAAGTGTTTCACAATGTGAAGTATTTAAATAAAGCTATTAGTTATTTCTCATATAGAAAATACTGAATCCTAGCTTAATTTGAATGAATTCTAAGATACAAAGAAAACTGCCTTTTACTTTCAAAATGCACTCCAATCATTTGCGGTCATTATATGTGTTTTCTTTGTTTTATGCAGGGTTTTCCAGCAAATACAGACATGTCCTTAATTACATTGCAATGTTTAGAATGAATTAGATACAACACTTCTGGGATTAAACAATTCTACTGGAGATATTTTCTTACTAATAGAGAAGTATGTATTTAAGGGAAAAGTAATTAAAACTAGAAAATAAATAAATTTAGACATCACATTTTACCTGTATTCCTACACTTGATTCTCTAATCTCATAATAATTTATTCATTATTCTTAGTTAGTACAAATAGCTCAAATCTCAGCTGAAATCAGCATCAGTCTCACTGAACTTTAGTACCCTAGATTTTTCATTTAGACGTTGTTCCATTTTACTAAGTGGAGCCTGGGGGTTTGGTTTTATTGGGTTTTTTTTCCTGTGTACCTTTTTTAATATGAAGGCAGGGGCTCATTTTCAAATTTCTTGCCATATATTTCTAACTACCTTTGAACCACCTTCAGGACCCTATTTAGTACAACTATTTTTAAGGCTGCTTCTTCCCATTCTTAAAATACAATTATTATTGTTTCACCAGAGAAATCACATTGCTCCATACTCTTTAGGCTCCTGAAAAGAAGCCTGCTACATTTGGCTCTCTAACAGATTCACAGCAAAAATGTAGTTAGTCCTGGAAATTAGTATTTCTGAGTCATTCAGATTCTACCTTCAGAGATGATTTACACTACTGCAAGACATATCTCTTTTATTTTTCTACATTATTCAACAGGGGAGGAGGAAACAATTGTTTGTTTTTTAGCTTTGCAGATCTATCAAAGGCAAAAAGTAAAACAAATTATATGCAGTATGTGTTTCAGAATCCCTATTTTCACAGCAAATTAAGTTCAGGTGCATTAACTGGAGTAGCAGACAGTTACTTAAATAGCAAAATATATGGTGTCATTGTCCCAAATTTAAGGATGAGCTGTACTGTAAGATTTCACATTCATTTGGGCTACAGAAATAGAGCTCTGATTAGTAAATTGTTTGTAGAATTTTCCATGTGGACAGGCTTAGAAAAAGGCCCTTCTATGGAATGGAGCATTTGCAACTTTAAGATTAATTAAATTTCAGAAAATTCTCAAGGGCTGGAATCCTTACTGCTTGGGTCTTTTTAATACTGATTAAATAAAGTGTCATGAAAGTAGAAGTTACTGTAAGACACAATATTATACTAGCAGAAGGAACGACTTCACGACCTTCCGTGTCTTTTCCATCTTTACTTTGTATGACTTTTTTCTACAATTTAATCTTAGGACTTTTTATGCTAACACCTGAAATCATTTGGCAAAGTGATTATCATTTAGTCAGGCATGACAGCGAAGTCAATGTGACCCATCACCCAGGAGAGATAAGATTCCCATATAAAGTTATTTTACCTGTAGTATGGTATGAAATTATTGCTGTAAATATCATCAATTTAATCTTTATTCAGTGTTGCCAAATAACTTCATTTCAACTAATCCGGGAGCTAAACCTTCCTACATGATGAATGGTAATTATTTTGTTTAACCTGCTTTTCCTTCTAGTCCTATTAGAACCTGTTCGTAATTAAGCCTAATTATATTTATGTTCTGAAGTTAATTTAGAAGTGGATAGTCCATTTGGTTATTAAAATGAGGCTATTTTCTTACTCACCTGCTGAATCCTCGGTCACTGCCAAAGCTAGCACCCTTGCTCCCTTCATATGATATCCCGTATCACCTCAGTAGTCAGCCTCCATAAGTTTTGCCTTCAGTGGCCCGTACTGATCTTCAGGGCAAGGTGGTACTCTGTTTTTTATGCTTTCTTAAGCCATTGTGTATTGGTACAAGCATCTTCCTTGGATGCCTCTTTTGGTAGAGCAGTGTTGCTGCAAATTCTGCAGTACTTCAGGGATCAGACTTCACCACTCTGGACTGCCAGAAACATAGCAAGTATACATGTTATCAGTGAGACTGACCCCAGAGGTCCCTGTCCCATACTCTGCTGAGACGGCACATACTTCTGAGTTTTATAGTGCAGTAACATTTTGAGATGCCTCCTCCAGGATAGTATGGACCACAGATGCAGATGGCAACGAGGTACAGCCCCAACATGTGATCACATAACTGGGCTCAAACACCCCATGCCTGCAGTCTGGAAAAGCCCCAAGAAGCCAGGTCCATCAAAGAGACCATCTGGGCTGTACCAACAGAAATCCTGAACAAATTAGTTTCCAGTCATTTTTCTTCCACAGCCTCTTCATACAGATGTAAACTTAGACACATCTGAGCCAGATACAGCCTGTGACTTCCTTCCACGTGTTCCCAGGGAGAAAGGAAAGTATAGAGAGGGAATGGAGAAGCCTGACTATTTTTTGAGTTATTATTAGGTAACAGTAAGAGGTGTGTTAATGCAAGGCACACCTTTCCTGTTCCAAGGGATGTTCAACTTGCCAAGGGATTTCAGGCCCTGGCCTGTGAAAAAGAGTCCTGCTGGCCTTTTAAGAGGGATGAAATTCTTCCCCAGCCCCCCCTTTTGTAAATAAAAGCCTCTTGCATTCTTCTGACTTTTTGTACGGGATTCCTTATAACAGTTTTGGATTTAAATGTGTCAAATTAATAATGAGATTTAATAGGACGAGAAGGAGCATTCATAACATATTTAGGCTTTTCTAGTTACTCCGAGGATTAATTGCAATAAAGGAACAAAGGGACAGATCCAAGAGAAGTGTTCAGATGGCTCCTGCGTCTGACCTAAAATGATTCTGATATGTTTAAGTTGAAGATTTTGGTATCACTCACATTCAAACCTTTCTCCTAAAAGTGAAGATGCCTTTAGTGATCGTTCTCCTCGCAGTGTCTAAATGCCACCAAAGACCACACATCCTCCCCTCCCTGTCCCCTGGGGATCCACATGGTAAGTGGATCCTATTGGACCTTCTGGTTTTCTTGAAGAGTAATCTACCTTTGGTACATGTAATTATAGGATATCTAACACTGCACAAAGCATGGTCATAGAGAATGCCTTTACACCCAGTTGCTTTGGGATTAAACTGTTTGGGATGTGTAAGAACCATAGGTCACTCCATTGCCTGGAGATGGTGATTAGTAGGACAAGTGAAGAGACAAATCCAGAAAAAAAATTTGTTCTTTTTGGTTTAAATGAAAGAAATGCTAAACACACTGGAATTCCAATAGAATAGCTATCTCTCCCTCAGTAAATCTTCAGACAAAAAAAAAAATCCGTAGTGTTTTTCTGAAAATGTAGCTATGACCCAGTCAATACATGCCAGTTACATTATGGATCTTAGCATTTTGGTTACTTGACAGCATTTTGAGATCCGAGTGCTGTGATTTCCATATTATCCACTCACAATCATCTTCAACAAGGTAAATGCATACTGCTGTAACTTTTTTCAGCAAATGTTGTCAAGCCACATGTCTCGTAATGTCTTTCATATCAAGTACTTATTTACTAATACTTTTTTTTTTCTAATAACAGTGACTTTGTCAATTGAGTTCATTATTTTGAACAGATACATTGCTAATGTATCTGTGCTTTTAATTTTGAGATGCTTCCAAGCATCAAAGTGAAGTGTGTTATTTGAGAACTTTAATTGTTCCAGCATGCTGGCACTTCTAATAGGTTCATGTTCTTTCTTAATTAAAGACAACTCTTCAAGATCAGTACACTGCCTCGTTGATCCATGATTGCCTCAGTCAGCCAGGGAAGTTTATAGAAATCCTGCTAAAAAGTGAAGACTGAAAAAACCTTACTCTTTAAACAAGAATGATTTCCCTTGGCAAAGTACAGAGATGAATCACTGCCAATGCTTTCCTTTAAGAGCTATGTTAATAAAATTGGGCCAGATAATACTCCTTATTTCTGAAACATCTTTTTCTTGGGCAGACTCATATTTCACATGGATCTGTGGTAGGTTGCCAGACAGCAATCAAATGCAAGTCCAGAAAGAGAGGAATTAATTTCTCCTTCCATGTATCCAAAATGAGTATTTTAGTAAATGGATGCTTTCTAAACTGGGTTTGCAGAGTTCTTTTTTTTTTTTTTTTCCAAAGATAGGTAATATTTTTCTCCAGACAACAGTCTGGGCATTGGAATCAGGTCGCGCATGCCTTAATATCTGTGTAACCTCAATCATTGTACAAACTAACAGAAGCCGAATGTGTTTCTGTCAGTTCTACAGAGCTCAAAATTTAGAGTCAAGTCATGAATATCAGTCTCTTTATGATACGTCTGTACAGCTTTATTTACCACTGTATCCCCATATCTCACATTTTTTAGCATTCTCAGAATATCCTGGGTGATGGAGAAGCATTGGTCCAGTTTTACAGATAGGAAACTAAGGCACCACTGTAAGACCACTTAACTTTCTTGGAGTCATCATGACTTCTTGCTAACTGTGAAAACCCAAAAGCACTTTGGAGTTTCATCTCCTATGAGCAATATGACACAACTGCTTCCTTCCCTGCTTATCCACCCAGACATGCACCCAGGCTATATCTTGGCTTTACAACAGAACAAAACCTCAGGGTCTTCCATGCTTTATCTCACCCACCCTTTCTCCTCCTGCACCTGCTCTGATTTCTCCCAGGAAAAAGACTTCAGGTCTATAGCTCTATATACCAAGAACTGGATGACTGAGTGACCAGGACTATGGGATATGCTGGTGAACAAAACTTTACAGGAAGTGTGGTGAAACACTGTAAATCTCCTTTAGCCCTGCGTTAGCACAGTGACCACTAGGTCAGCTTTCCTATGTAAGGACAGGAACTTCTGGCAAACCTGGGCTTTAAAGTTACACAGTCTCAAAGCTACAGTGTGTGGCAGTTTTCACTTAGTTCTCTAGATGGTGGTTAGTATGAACATTCAGATCAGTTTCCAAAGATTCTATCCTGGGTTCTTATGCATCTGCACTGTATTTTCTTATTTCCCATATTATACCTGGAATGACAGTCTTGGATTTTATCTGAAACTGGGAAGCATCATAACAAAGCCAGCCTTTGTTTTTTCTAACTCCAACACATTGGATCACCTTGTATGTAAGAATGCAAGAAGGTCAAAGGATATTTTACTGCAGCTCTTCTTATTTTCCTTTGGTAGGAACAACCCTTGAAGGTCATAAGGTTGTCCACTTTGTCAAAGCCCCATCAACCATAGCAGCTGGCCTAATGAAGTACATGAGCTCTAAGGCAATTTCAGCAGGCGTATTTTGAAGTTCTAGCACACTGACGTAGCCTGTATATATTAGAATTTTCGTGTTGAGATGTGACCAACCAAGTCTGCAAAACTAGTTCCTGAAATGAGAAGCAGACTTCATTGAACTGTATATCATATGATTTCTGCTGTAAACTATAATTGCTAAAATTGATATTAGCTTCACTGACTTTTTTCCTAGTAGACATTAGACCTTTCTAGAATTTGTTCCTTTCTCCTCTAAGAATTACCTTTATTCTTTACTGAAACAATTCATTTTATTTGTTCTCTTTTCTTAATATAGTGTTTATTGATCACTTTATCATTCTTCTGTAGGGTTTTCAAAGAACCTCACAGATGATTAAATGCATTCTATATGGATAGTTGGAACTGTGATTTTATGAAAGTCGGAAATAAATTGTAGTTCAGCTTGTAGGCAGTGTAGAGCAATTCAGAGCCCTGCTACCACCCTTTGTTCTGACTTGAATCACTCTGTTGTTCCAGTTCGTACGCGTGTGTTGATCAGACTTCCAGCCGTGAGGCCAGTTTTATTGCGGCACAAGCAGGGATTAGTGCTGCACTGTGCTCACTTTCACTCCTGCCCTGATTTTGAGCACTCTTTTCAAAGCAGAAAGGTTAGTGGAGTAATTCAGTGTGCCACTTCACCTGTCTCTGCCTCCAAGAATTACTTAGTCTGTGCATTATTATTAATGATAGCAAAAGAGAGCAACACTACTGCTGTAAGATCACTGAAGGATACTATGATGCATTTCATACACCTCATTTTCCACATCAAGACTCACAATATCCTTGACACGATCTTCTAGGAGTTCATTAAGTTTAAAACAGGTGACATGTGGCTAACTATGGAAAATTCCTGAGGCAAAGTGACACTATAAATAAAATTACTTACAAACAATTCATCTTCTCTTAATCCCTTCCTCTCGGAGTATTAAACTGTTCTGTGACATATTCGGTATAGGATGTCCCACACTGCTTGTGCAGTTTTCACTGGCTAGTCTTCTTATAACACTAGCCTGCATGCCACTGAAGACAACTTAACAAAATCTAATTAGATACTAAATAATTTTTTTTAATTAAGTTTAAGGATTTTTTGACATACATCAAGATGTCAGCATTTGCTGCTAAGAAAATTGGTGTTTTAGTGAATTATGAGTTTCTGCTTTTTTCCCCAGTCTTAATTTTTTTTCAGTTTGCCTTTTGGGACCTATTTCTTAAAGGTTGGTACAATATTAAAAACCACAAAAATTGGATTCAGAAAACTTGGCTTTCACTGCAGGCAAATATGGGAACATATTTTTTCTTGCACCACTATTTGCACCGAAATCACCAAACAAAATGTGGTTACTGAAAGTATGAACTTTTATTTCAGGTTTAATTTCTAGGTAACCAATCCTGTCTGTTCTACTGTATAAAGATGATTCCAAGGGAGCTGCCTTATAGAAGACATACAGAGCACACGGACTTTTCCTGAAAAAAAAAAAAAAGCTCAAAAAAAACAAACAGTTCCCATTTTTTAATTGAAAAAGAATATTTGGAAAGAGAGGCAGCCCTGAAAAAAAAACTGATTAGTATTCCATAGAACAAAAACTCTTTTAAATGTGTAACTGAAGTCTAAAAACCGAAAAACTGCTTGTTTATTTTCTTCTGCATTTCACACAGCCTGTGCAAAGGAGAGGAAGCAGATTTAATTTTTGGTGCCTGATGTTTCCATGCCAGTAGCTCCATAGAGCCTCTCAATGGGATGCCCCTCACAGCTATGAGAAAGGAGTCACTTAAAGCTCAGGAGACAGAATAAGACCTTTCAAGTTGCATCTAACCTTGGGAAATTCTTCCAGGTTAATTCTGCTTCTTCAGCTGGAGTCTGGCTCTTCTGAATTCCCCCTGATATAGAGCTGAATCTAAACCTGGACAGAAAAAAGTACATTGCAAATACTTGGCTGAAGAAACTACGAGATTTTTATAGGGATGTGGGAGTTTTTTCGTTTTTAAGTGCTCCAGAAATCTTTCTGAGAACCCACTTGTGATGGTGCAATAACTGGCTCCATCAGCTGTTCTCTATTAAAACTGCAAAACACTGCAATAGAAATATAATTCTACTTTATAAATGCTCATAAAAATATATATATCATGCATACAAACCCCCGTAATGTACACTTTAAGTCTAAATGTCTGTCTCTTTAACCACATTGGCACTACAAATTGGAATTCCATTGCCTATCATGTGGCTTATGGAGAAGGCACATTGAAATCAAGCTGTTAAACACACCATCTCCATTTTTTATTTCACTGGAGTATGTTTGCTGTATTTTTAAAAGAGCATTGAAAACCCCAGGAGATGAATTCTGCTCTGAAATTGCTATTTGCTGACATAGAAATAGCTGTAAAAATACAAGCAGAAAAAAATACAGTATAGCAATATATTTTCATTTATTTGTGAGAAAAGTAGTTTTAAAGAAGAATTATAGTCTGTCTTCTGAATGATAAAGCAGTGTAACTAGCATTAAACACAGCTGAAATTTTGTAATGACCAAACCTCAGCTCATCGAAATCCCCAATAGCATTAACTCCCTAGAATTGGGCTGTAAATTTGATTAGCCTTACAACAGACATGAGACACAAATGTTCTTCCTTATACAGTCATATTAAGTGGCTGTAAAAGAAGATGACAAGGCATTGTAGAGCAGTGTATCCAACCTTTTTAAACTAGGGACAAGCTCCAGCTCGCCCAGTTTTCAAAACTACATTTAAAAACAGGGTGATTTCATGAATTCTGATACAACACGAGGATTACATATGGTGAGGTGAGGGGGGTTTTAGCAGCTGCAGTCTTCCTATAAATCATCTAGAAGCTTTTCTTCATACTTTAGTTCTCTTGATTGACATTTTCCATGTAAGGTATATCACTAAACCTTAGCTCCTATCCATGCTTGTTTAATTTGGTGGATTTTTTGTATATTCTCTTTACTCTTGCACCATACTTTAACATGAAATTTGATGCTGTTAACTCCTGGGCATTCCAATTTTACATGGAACTAATCAGAGTATTGGATAAATAATTTTTTTTAAACAAGCTAAAGGTTATAGAGGCATCCTAGGGTGGATTTCTACAAGTGAGAGGAAAGAACAGTAAATTATGAGACCTTAAAGATTTGCAGGTCCACAGAGCTGCAGCTTGGCTGCTGCATGGCATGACTCCCTGTGCTCCCCACATGTGGCTTTCACAGCCAGCACCACCCACAATCCTGCTCCCAGGTTTCAGTGCTGCCCGTGATCGCCCTGCCTTGTCCCAGCTTCTCCAGCCACCAGTGCCCTGAGGGCTGGGGTACCCGTGGCTCCCAAGTCAGGCACCATGCGTCTGGTGATCCAAGAGGTCCCAAAGTACGTTCCTCCTGCCAGGCCAGGAGTTGCATAGTTTTGCTGTTATTGTTATTGATTTATTGTGGGTTTATTTTCGTTTCTTTCACTAGGTTGTTCTGACATATTTCTGATGTAGCTTTATATTCCAATCCCCTGGTTTTCATTGTCAATTGGATGCATTCGCATTAGGATTGAATTTCTGAAATGAACCCTGATTCACTGATGAATCACACTACTGCTAAAACAAAATTAAAAGAAAAAGCTGGAGTGGTTTACTAGTTACAGAAACAAATTTCTAACATTGAGAATAAAAACACAGATATATACAAATGGAAAATAAAAAACAGTTTTATAGTAATGAGAAATGGAAACATGGGAAAAGTCCCATCAGGATTTTGGAGATCCAGTATTCCTTTTTATCTCTTAATTAGACAGTTTACACAGCAGTTGTTTTATAAATACATATTTGGCCCTACTAATAGAGATTTCACAATACTTCGTAAATAACACAGCCCAACTGAGAGCCAGGTGGTGCTCAGCCATGTGCTACTTAGTTTAGTGGGTAAATAGGAACTATTGTTTCTTTCTCATGTTTGGTATTTTGTAGGACTTGGACACTAGAACCAAGGCTCATGCATGATGGAAATTAAATGTTTTAATTGTTTTAATTAAGGTGCTTCAATTTATCTTGTAATCTCCATTTTATGGTCCGTCCCCATGAACTGCATAGGGATGGTGACACATGAAGTGTTGACAGATCTGTCTCCCTGGGCCTGCTGGCTGGCTCCCTCCTCCACCAGCAACTACATGGCTTGGGCTTAAAGCTGCCCATGTGGGTGCAGAAAGAGACCGTTGGCATTACTGGAGATCACACACTGTCCTTATGTCCTCCAGCACAAATGCAGTGTGCTGCGTCGAATTGGCTAGTGTGCCATGGGTTGGGTGTCTCTGATCTGAAGGTATAATTTCTCTCCTCACCAGCTGTCCCAACTTCCCAAACAAAGCATTGGTGCCTCCTGATGGTTTTAAGGCTTCATAGGAACTGCTAAAATAAGCCAGCTCTTCAAAGACCTGTTGAAAAGTCCTTATAAATAACAACATGTAATGACAACACATCTCCAGACCCTCTGACAGGGATGGGAAATAGCCAGGTCTCTGTGGCAATAACTTTCTGCTTCTTCAGTTTGGAGTTTCAAACAAGCAAGTGGTTTTGCCAAACTGTGGGTTTCTTCTTTTATTCAATATTATTATAACCAATAAAATGTATAGCCAAACTGCCAAGTTGCAAAGAGCAATATTTTTACTGCTATTATCAAGAACACCTTTTAGTAGTGTTGGGTCAGCAGCTGGCTGTGGGTGCAGCTGATCCTGCTCATGCTACATCAGTCAAGGACCATTCGTTGCTTCAGCAGTCCTGCTTTGCACACGCAGACACCGTTGGAGGGAGGCACTGACTTGAGGGAAGCACTCGGGATGATAGTTGATTCACAGGTCACTGTCTCAGTGGGACTTTACACCCCTAGAACAAAAGCTATGTAGATCTCAGACATCTTGCGGGCCGTCACCTCCACTCTTTCCCCAGCTGCCAAACAAAACAGTGCAAAAACACAGGCTTGAACATATGAATAAATAAAGAGCATAGTTCCTTACATTACTGGGCTTCAACAGATTTCCACACATTCTTACCGAGAACTCTTCTCACTGCTTCTCCCACCCCAGAAGCAAGCTGGCACCTTCCCATGCAGGGAGAAGGTGAGAGGAAGAGCTTGTAGCTTCCAAATCCTTCCAAAGATCTATGTTGTTGAAATACTTCCTTTCTCCCAAAAGGAGATATAGAAGGAAACCCACACTAGGAAACCAAACATTGTAATCTATCATCCAGAATTGGGGATGTTGATAAGATCCTCTTTGCCCTTTCAGTATATCAAGGAAATTGATTTACAGCCCTCAATGTGAAAGACACACTTTCACAGAAACATTCATCCCGCACATAAAAGACTTTCAGGTTTGAACTGGATAAACCTTTACTATAGCACATCATTTTTCACTGACTCACTTAAGGTTTTAGAAAAGTCTTAGTGGCAGCACTTCAAGTATGCACTAAACCTCATTAAGCACTTGCTGCATTCAAAATAATGCCATCGAATTCTTGCAACCCATCACAGCCAGATGCCTCAAAGGCCAAACCCCACCTTCCCCAGCAGCATGAATACAAGCACGGTCATCAAATTTAGCTCCAAGGATTCTTTTCAAGTTCAACCCTTATTCTCCGTTTCTCCGTGGGTCTGTGAAAGTGCTTCTTCGCACAGTGGTGTCATGTCCAAGGAGGATGTGGGAATTCGTAGCAGGACTGTTGGTCTCATCCCTAAGCCACATTACACCATGACAAGGTTGCCCTGTGGCTACTCTTTAAATTTTTTGCCATGAAATTTTGTGATTTCCCTTTGCCCTAGTTCCCCATTTACCCTGCAGTGCTTCTCAAACCTCACTCCAGCCATGAACAACTTCACGCTTCTTAAATACCCGTAGACTGTTAGCTTCCTATTTGCACAGAACAAAATCCTTCTGCTGATCCCCTGTATAGTTCTTCTCCTTGGCTGAGGAGTTAAAGGTGATACACTTTCTAGTATGAAATTTTTTTAATAGATCTTAGATCAGATATGCTTCTTTGACACTCATGCATGTGAAAATAGCAAAGTCCAGGCCTTGGTGACCTCCCTTGGATATATTAAGATTTTAAAGGTAAGCATATGCAGAAAGCGTTTGCAGGACTGAGACCATGGGGACGTAGTACAGCGCAGTCAGTGATAACTTGCCTTACTAATTTAGAAGGCACAAATTTAAGATTCAAATCACGGGCTGTTCCTGAAAGTGCAGGGTATATGTTCAAAGCAAAAGATTTTTTCATTTGGTATTATTCACTAATATTCAGTAATGTTGGCAGTAAGCAAATAATTGATTTTTGGCTAAACCAACACATTTTTCCTATCAAACTCTCATCATCAACAAACAAAAAAGCCCAGATTTGCTATGCTTTATTGAAGGCCTGACATCTAGCCCCAGGAATTTCAGTGGTTAATAATGCAAATGCCACAGTCAGATTACGACCATGCATGAGATTCATATTGTTCAATGGCACCATCTTCAGTCAACTATAAAGCTGATTATTAACTGGCTTTCAGAAGTCATGTTCATCTGTCCAAAGTCAGGAAGAAACATGGTGTCAGTGCTTCTGAACTTGCACAGTACAATCTCAGGAAATTTATTGTTTCAGCAGAAATATCAAGAGTGTGGGTTCTACCACAAAAAGGGAAATCTTTATACATTTTGTCTGCTTTAAATTGAGAAAAGAAAAATATTGTCTGAAAGAAAAAAATGTTGAATACACACAGCCACTTCTGGGAAAGTCTTGTCTTGTTTTGTTTTTCTTAGAGGGCTGATTGGTTTTGATTAGTTGTTTGTGAAGTAATTTGTAGATCCAGACCAAATCATGCAGAATTTTGACCATTTGAATGATCAGAAATATCCCAAAAATTAAATACCAATTCCTGAAGTTTGGAATTAACTTTTGTTGCTTTGAAAATAGTACTTACTGCCCTAATTCCTTATCTTTCTTTATGCTTTAAAACTGAAAGTTTAAAAAAGAAAAAAACCAAAACAACATTGAATGTGATAATAGAATTAGATCCCATCCTCTTCTTAGGTGATAGTATAGATACTTGTGAGAGTCTAATACCATAAATAAATGATATAGTACATTTATTCTTGTCACCTGAAAGCAACTTTTACCTGAAAAGAAAATTATTGGAACATTTGTTTGTAAGGCAAAATTTTAGAAAATTATTTTAGTTATATGTTTACCAGAAATGCGTAGCTAATTGCCAGCCAACTCCTCCCCACCTTCTTCTTCCTTTCTTCCTGGTGCGTATACATGCTTTCAAACTGGGACTAGTATATGTAGGCACCTTGTTCTTACAGGTAAACCTAAGAGAACAGAAGGAATGTGGATCTAAGGATATCTTTTTCACCCTTCTAAGGCTGACGGTTTGTGTTTCCTTTTCAGCTGACCCCCTGGTTGGAAGTATTGCCACTCAGTACATGACTAACAGAGCAGAGCACGACAGAATGGCCAGACAGTGGACCAAACGATATGCCACATAGGAACCTACTCTAGGATTTGCTGGACCTGTGCAAGCACATTCACTAAGTGCATCAATAGCCCTTCCCTTCATTCTTATTTTTTATTAAATTTTGAACCATTTTGTGGCAAAAGGTTGTCCTTAATTTTTTTTTTTTGGTTTATTTTTATTTTTATTTGTTTGGGGGTTTTTTGTTCTGTTAACTTGAAAGTTGTTTCCCTCAAATGTAGACAGGGAATATTGGTTATCAGTGCAAAGAATGTTGGATCTGTAATAGTATAGAGCTTTGTCACAAAGCTTTGTATTAATGTGTGGGTTTTTTTTTTTTCTTTCATGTGGTTTTTGGGAAAACAAACAAATTCAAAATTATATCTCATTTCTACTTAAATGTAGTGTTTAGGGTTATTTTTTTGTACTGAAGTCTTTAATGGTGGGTGCATGCTACTGGGAACAAGTTTTGTATAAAAGCTTAAAATCAAGAATCACTGTGCATTACTAAGACTGTGTTTATCACTAGCCTTCTGTTTCCCACACAAAAGGCTATTGCATTGAACAAATTAATATGTATTTTGATTTACCTAAAAAAATTTAAAAAAAAAAGTGCTTGTAAATTTCTTAGGGACCTGCCACTTTTGACTGTGGATCAGTTGATGTACACTTGTATTATTAAAGCACTCAATAAAACACTGTGGCTGATAAATGCACTTCTTGCAAGACGGTGCTTTTGCGTTTGTGCAGCATAAGCTGCATAGTCCTCACATAATACTACTGCAGGTTAAGCAACTATTTTTAGACACAATTCATTTCTTCTCAACAATGCATTTCTTAACTTAGAATTCTTCATTGTGCATATCTTTCATATAGAAACGTCCTCCAAACTTTAAGGCCTTTCTTTCACATGCCAGTGCTCAGCTATTTGGAAGCCTCTTTCTTCATCTCTTATACTATGGCTTCGCTATATCCATCCTGTTACATCTAAAATAGTTGCCTATATAAATAGCCTTGCAGTGAAAGCAGAATATTGATGATGATTTTATACAGCAGGCCTCATTTTGCCTTTCTCTAAGCTCTTTAATTGTAAAAGCAACTGTTTGTTATTTAAAAAAAAATAAATGAAGGTTTTCAATGGGAAAATTGAGCCCATTGCACCAATCATTCCCAGCATGTTCCATGGCAAGGATATTTCTATTCAGATTTGACCTTCAGTCTAATTTTAGATATGCAGCCATAGAAGGAAAACTTCTCCTTGGCTAAGGAAATGTGTGGGTGTTGTGATTTTGAGAATATATACTGTGATGCTGATATCTAAATGTTCTTTGTGTTACAAAGCATATTGGAAAACCCCTGTCTCATATAATTAAACATTACAGATGCTGTATGCAGTGTTTGCCTGCCCTCTCCCCTCTTTCCTTGCCTCTTATGTTTAAAGAAGATCTTGCCTTAAAGAAGATACGTTACAACAGGGACAGTATAAACATATGAGGAGACCCAATCTCATTACCCTTCAACCCAGTCCACCTGTCCTGAAAACTAAAGCAGTCAAGGTGACACCATAGGGCCTCTACACCAGCCACTGTGCTGCTCAGCATTTCCAAGCTGTTTTGTTTTTCTCTCACCCATTTGCTAATAACTGAACAGGCATACAGCTTAAATCTGCTGGTGAGTTGTCCTCTGTGCGAAGAGAAGCTGAACACTGACTTTGTTGTAGGTGGTATATAATTACCCCAAGAACCACAGGGATCTCAGAAAAACTAATCAGTCTCTTTTGTTCAAAGCCAATGGAGAATCCTCTGGTGTCTGCAGAAGCCAACTGTTTACAAGCCCAGCCATAAAACACTTTGAGGCCAACAGATCCTAAATACAGACATGAAGGAACAATAACAGTTGAAAAAATAAAACAAAACTAAACCCAAAACCCAGACTTCTCTGAGACAGAACACCTCCTCAGAACAACTGTTATACGTGCTGCCCTTGGAAGTTGCTTCCACCATACAGCTTTCCATGAAGTACCGCCATGTCTGAAGGGAACCTTCCTGCTGTAAAAATACAACAAAGGGGTAAAAGGATTAAAAATAACAACTACCATCTTGCCCAGAACAGTAACTGCATTACTTCTCCTCTTATCCCATCTGCTGAAGAGATTCCTGCCATAAAAGACCTGTATCCCCTGAGACAGCAATTAACGGGCAATTTCAGATTTCTTATGAATTACTTTAAGTGTCTGCCTCTCTGCAGCCTTTATTTACACTCAGGTGAGCATAATGAAGTATTTGTCCAGGTATATTTTAAACCTGCTTGGAAAAAAAAAAGTCTTTAATTACTATGATCTTTTTTTTTTTTTCCAAAATATAAAGATGACCTTATAAACAGAAGAGTCTATGGTATCTCTAATGAAGACATAACTGAAAGACAGCTGAGATGCCTTGGAAGGGGAATCACAGAATTCTTAATAAATGTCTATTCTCAGTTCATCACCCCTCACTTGCTTTTCTTACCGATCAAATGCTGCACAATTTGAAATTGCAGGTAGGTTGTCCTCTGTGTGAAGCTGAACAGTTGCTTTGTCCTAGATAATATAAAACTACTAACTTAAGAACCACAGGGATCTGAAAGAAATAATCAGAAAGGATCAACCCACATTGATTAAAGCAGATGCAGAGACTTCTGGCATCTGCAGGAGCCAAATGTTTTCAAGTCTGGCCATAAAACATTCTCCTCTATTTGCAAATCTGCTCTATATGCTTCCCAAGTAATTTTTCTCTTCATCTGCTAAACCTGGGAAATATGAGGCATTATGTGAAACCTGCTGTTGTCGCTGAGGAGAAATGAGCCATCTCCAACAGAATTCAGTCTGCCAGTAGAGCCCCAGTGAACAATAATGTGTTGGCATGGTCTCCTTTTCGTTTCCCTAGTGTGCAAAATATTGCACATTATTCTGTCTCACCTTTGCTCTTCAGATCCTCTGCAGATTTAGCTGACTCCTGCTTCCTCTTGTATGACAAATCATCTTTCTAACTTCTTATAGATGGTGAAGTCCACATGCCACCCTCCTACAATATGAAGATCATTCAAATGTCTTGCACTCAGTAAAATATTCAATAGCATACAGTTGTCCTAAAACGGCATATAAAGACCATCACTTCAAGGACACACAAATGCTAGAACTGTGTTCTGTTCTTTAAAGACATCTTACAGCTTTTCTGAATTCAATTGTAATATCAAGTAAGGGGTATTTAACTTCCAGTAACCTCAGCTAAATGTCACTGTTCAGTACCCTTTGCATTCAACTCAGATGAAGCAGAAATCAGGGAACTCTCCAAACTGTATTTACCCATTCGTGAATTAGTGAAGTGGCCTTCCCCCATCCAACTGACTAGCTGATCTCCCTCTCCAGAAAACTGCAGAACAACATAGCTTAAATTATAGTACCCAAAATCGTCCTGTATTTTCAGAGACAGCTTTTCCAGACTGCTCCAGGAGTGAATTTTAGCAGCTCATAACCATTTTGATTGCATGCATTGCGAGCGACTGCAGCCAAAGAGTTAAAACCCATTAAAACCAGCTGCTGTGTGATGAATAAGGCAGGAATAATTCCTCCTGAAAGATCTTTCTTCAGGTTTTCATATTGTGGGCTGCACATGTATACACAGTCATAGCCCGTGCCCAAAGAATGGGCAGCAGCTCGCAGCCCTGCTACCCTGTGCAACGATACCATGTAAGCATAAAACACCAGAGGTGCCAGGCCCCATGAGCCCCAAAACTGGGCCACTTTTCAAGGCCCTCTCAAGTTTTTAAATTCTGTCCCAAAGCACACTCTGGGTGCGGTGCATGCTCTGAGCTGGTGTTTCAGTGTGTTGCTACAGCAGGCTCCTCTCTCTGGCTGGCTTATCTCCGGCATTAATCCCTCTGGCTTACTCCTCCTCATTCACCCTTTCCTTCTCTCTGTCTGCTTTCTTCTGCTTGACTGATTCATTACTCACAGCTAAAAGGCCACCCAAGACACTGGTACCAGTTCAGATAGCTCCTCCTGAAGTTGCCTGAGCATAGTAATCATTTTGTCACCCACAGTACATGCCCAGAATGTGCCCCCAGGCCCGTCTCTGCTCCCCCGTGCCTGAGGCAGTGCCTACTGCAGCAGGAAAAGCAGAGGCGGCTCTGCTGGAGTACAAAGATGCCATGTGATGATTTAGACAGTGCAGCAACTCCCAGTTACTCCATCTCCAATGTTATCCTGGGGTCCTTTTCCTCCTTTCCAGTTCTCAGAAACTTCTCTTGTCTCTGAAGTTGTACATCTTGCCCCAGGCCCAATGTGCTCACCTGCACTTTGAGTTAGGCAGACTAAAACAAGGACTGGGGAGTAAAAATTCTAGCACCTCCAAAGTCTGACTGTCCATCCTTGGCAGCCACGATTCCTGCAGAGCCAGTTCTCCCTGCTGGTTTTCCATCCTCAGTTGCTCTGGAATATATTTGGGAACTACTATTTACCAAGAGGAGTTTTATGATGCCTTTAAAACATAGAATTATAGAATCATTTTGGCTGGATGAGACCTTTAAGATCATCGAGTCCATCTGTTAACAGCACTGCCAGGTCACCACTAAACAACGCCCCTCAGCATCACATCTACTTCTGAATACCTCCGGGAATGGTGACTCCACCACTTCCCTGGGCAGCCTGTTCCAGTGCTTTACAACCTTTTCTGGGAAGAAATTTTTCCTAATGTCCAACCTAAACCTCCCCTGGCACAACTTGAGGCCATTTCCTCTTGTTCTGTCACTTGTAACTTGGGAGAACAGACTGAACCCCACCTCTCTACAGCCTCCTTTTAGGTAGTTGTAGAGAGCAATAAGGTCTCCCCTGAGCCTCCTTTTCTCCAGGCTAAATAAACCCAGTTACCCCAGACACTCCTCATACAACTTGTTCTCTAGACCCTTCAAGAGCTTCGCTGCCCTTCTTTGGACACACATCCATCATTCTGCATCCTAATTTCATCATGAACTTTAATAGGGACCTGAAGCACTGTGGGATAATGAAAAGGGCAAAGTAAAACATCCCTTTCATGTCTATTTTGTTTGCGAAAGAAAGTAGTCCCTGGCTAGTGGAAGGCTGAAATAAAGACAAGGCTACTAAGCCATCCTAATCCCTTGCCAGTCCTAAATTAGAAAAATCCCGCTTCACATAATAGCTAAATAAATGTTTTATGTACTTCTATAGATTTTGCAGTACTGAACACAAAAACCCACTATCCAGTTGTCCCAATAATAAATGTTGATGGTCAGATGATGCATTTCAGGAGAGATTTTTCAGGAAAATGCTTCCACTAGAAAGAGCTTCCTGGCACCCTCATCTCTTCCACCTCTGCCAGTCTGCATGCAGGACTCCTCACTTGGCAGCCCCTTGGGAAACAAGGGCTGGAAACAAGCACCTAGGGTCATTCCTTATTGTCACTGCTCCTCAAATACGCTCACTCACAACAGGCATTTGTTGCTGCAGAATCAGTGCTGGGGTCCCCCTTTGTGTTGCTGAGGACCTTGGGGTCAGGAAAAACAAAGGGTCACACTTCAGTTTCTGTGAAATGCCTCCTTTCTTTGCAGTTGACTCATACCCTTTGTAAGGCCCTGAATGGAGTCTCTTCACATGAATGGAGCTCCTACCACACAGATTTCAATACAGCTCTGCTCCTTTCTCCACTTGTCATGAACGAGCAACCCATCAACACTTTGGAAACACCTTGCTGATAGCAAAGCTTAACTGTGCTCTTGCCCATCTTCAGACTCTTTCCATTTACATTTCTTGGACACCTCTCAATTACAAGAGCCTTTCTCGACAATGACTCCTCAACACCAAGGACCTGCAAAAATGCTGCTTCCTTCTTCCTTTGAAACACATACAACTTTCATCCCTGCTCCTTCTCTGCTGCTCACCAGTTCCCAAATCTGCTTCTTCACTCAGACTTCAGGGACCCACACACCTTACTAAGCCCACTGACACAATGACAAGAGTCGCCTCTGCTCCTTGCAGACCATTGCTCTTTCACCACCCTGCACAGACATATGGACAGGGAAAGTCCATCCTGGTGCCTGAGAGTACTGCCATCTTTCCCAAAAGAGGGATGAAAACATGCTTTATTCTCCTTTCTGTGAAAGAGCAAGTAATGCTCCCAGAGCTCAGCACTTACATTAAGGCACAAATACTCTCTGCAGCTCTCCTGGTCTCCAGAGGCCATTCACAACAGCACTCTCTATGGGCTTCTAGGAGGAGTATTATAAGTAGTAGCAAAATGGTTTGTATTACATGTCCTGAATGTTTAATAAATAGAATGAAGCTTTCAAAAAAATGTGTGGTGGTAACTTCATCATCTTTTACAAGGAAAATAATTGTGTGAATTAAAAAGTCTCTCCTGTTTCCTGTTCTGCCTCATTATGTGTTGGCCACCCACTACCTCTTGCTGCAGTTTTAAAACAAAATCTTCCTGAAATCTGCTTGGAATTTAAATCTTTATTGCAAAGCATCAAAGAATAATCAAAACATGCTCTGTCATATCAAGGTAATCAAATCAGAAATTACTCAATGAATTATTTATATACATACCTTTTTCTGATAATAATTGATAGGTTTAAAGAAATAATCCTGTCCTTTTTTATTTTATAATATACATTAAGAAATACCGTATTTCATTACTGTGTACATTTACCACTTTATCTATTTAAGATAAATATGAATTTAAATAACTTTATAGTTTTCTAGTGGAAGAAGAAGACTCTATTACTTGTGTGCTGTAGTACTGTGTGAACTTACATGTCTTGAAAAGCAATCCTATTTGTAACTTTTTTCTTTCCATTGTATAAAAAGATTGAGCAAATGCTGCAAACAAAAAATGACAGCAGTCACTTGAGCCCTGCTAATGTGCTGGCTGCAGCTGTTAGACATAACATCTCTGTTTAATTTTCAGCAAGTGGCACTGAAACTCTGGAGGCAGAAGGACAAGAGGTGCAGTCAAGTCCCAAGAAGAACTGAGAAGAAAAATAATTGCAGAAATAAACACTGCACTCATGCACTACAAATTTCCCCCGGCAATTTGTGCATGCTACAGCATCCCCCTCAGGTCAAGACTAACTGTTAGCTGCAGGATGCTGAAACTTCTGAGCAAACACACTGCTGCACCTCATCCAGATCTGATAGCTTCACACTGGTCTTGCTGGGTAGCAGGCTCCTGGTTCTGAATGGGAACAGGTAACCACAGAAAGTTGGTGTGTTAAATCACACAGCCAAGGGAGTCAAACCTTATTCCTTGCTCCTGGTCCCGTAAGGGCAACCCCCTAACCAGGAGGTTTCCCTCTCCTCCCAGTGCCACTTATCAGCTGCCATTGGGCCTGCATCTGCCCAGCAAAATTTGGCAGAGGTTCTGCTGACTCTGCAATGATGCAAAACTAGTGGGAGGAGAATGTGGGGTTGTGCCTGGCTGGGTCATGCCCTCTGCAGCTGAGGCACCCAGTGCCTGCTTTAAATCCAACTTGCAGCTCACTCAGGGCAGAGCCTCCAGCTTGTTTCCACTCCAGAAAATATGCCTCTGGCATATTCAAATTCGACCTAATGCAGAACCAAAAGGTTTTTTCCACAACTCAGAAGCCACGAGTAGAAACAAAACTACAGCAGATAGTGCTCTCCTGTATGATGGATCTTCACACGAAGACATGACTATCACCCCACTGCCCTAGCAGCATGGCTTGATGTTCATGGCAAAGCTTTGGCAACTATGAGCCTTGAAATGCAATGTTAGGAAACTCTTCATGGTCTTTTTTGGTGCAAAGGGTTTTCTCGTCTTTAAAAGAAAAAAAAAACCAACAAGGTGTGCATTGTCTCTGAGTGTGAGTCCTTTCCCCTCCTCTTCCCACCAACTATGCAGAGTTGGTGGGAAGAGGAGGGGAAAGGACTCTGCGTCCCCCCTGCCATGCACCCAGGAGCCTGGCAGACTGATCCTGGAAGCCTGTATGTAGATCTAAAAGTAACTTTTTTTGAGAAGTGGGAAAGATGTAATCAATAAAAAGAAAAGCTTTGGGAAACGGGAAGTTTCTCCCCTCTGGAGCCTGCCAATTGTGTGCAGAGTTGAGGCAACACAAGACTTACCCAGACAGCTGGACTTTATTTGCGGAGGACGTACCCTTACTTTTCTTAGGTTATATCAAGCCAATGGATGAATGTGTTTTGATGGGTTACACTGTAGGTGTTCTTATTTATAAAACCTTCTTGTATATTAAGCCAGGCTTGTAGTGGCAGGAGAGGGGACAACTGTTGCCCGCAGCCCAGACCATCAGTGCAGGCCTTTCTTCATCCCACTGCTATCTCCAGGACACATACGCAGAGCAACACAGGGCCAGAGGAGAGGTGATACAGGGATCAGGGCAGAGGTGCCAAGGGATAAAAAAATCACAATTTTGAGACTTAGCTTAAAATCAGGCACCAGCCTGGTGCTTCCCCAGCCCACCTGAGAGTATAAATGTATGTATATATATGTGACATGTGTGTATTGATGGATGTTTTATACACATGCCTGCTTTGGACACACAAAGGCACCTCCAGGACCAAAGAGGTTTTGATTCAACCTCCAACAACGTGGTGGTGAGTGGAAGCACAACCATCCACTGTGCTGACTATGAGAGTGGTTCCAGTACTGTGGAAGGTAAAATACAGAAAATAACACTAATGGAAACTGATGTTGAGGCACTTAGTAATTTTAAAAAAAAAAAAAAGGAGGAAATGTCAGTGAAAACCTTCTGTAGGTCTAGAAGGAGTAAATTCATCCAAATAAGAGAATTAAGGATCAAAATGTCACCTTCCAGCCATAAATGAATATCCCAAAGTACAGAGCTGCTTTTTGCTGTCCGATGTTGCACTACACTTCAGGAAAACAAGAACAAGCCGATTCCACTAGACACATGGAACACAGCCCTGAAATTAATGGACTTGCCTTGTTCCAGTGCAGTGGGAAACCTATTAAAGTGTTAGTTGTCTATGAACAACTAACTCATATGAATTACTACACAGCCTAATTTGAATTGTTACAATTATTACAAATATTTAAAGTTGCTAAAGTAAAATCATTCCCCATGCTGAACTCCTTAAAGCTAAACTCTTGTCTTTGAAAGGCCTGCTCCTCCAAATAAGGATTCCTGCTCCCAGAAAGTTGCAAAGCCTCTCAGCAAGGGAAAAAATAATATCTCCAGATCTTTATTAAATCCTTTGGGAAAACTAAAACCTATTAAGGTCAATAATTCTCCAAGAAAGCGGTAAGGTGCTAGCTCATGGTTGAGATGTCTCCCCTCTCTCCCTACAGCAGCTCTCACACTGCTCCACCCTGCCTGAGCAGGAGGGACAGTCCCCAAGCAGAGTCCCATGCAGAGTTTCAATCAACTTGTTCCATGGTTAAATTCATGCACTGTGAGTTACATAGTTTGTAGATCTGCACAGCTGCCCTTGATCCACAAAGCTGAGTATGTGAAGACTTTTTTCAGCATCAAAAGCTTTTATATGGTAGATAGTTTTGCCTGGGGGAAAGATTTCAACAGTATTTTGTATCAAATCTAATGATCTAATGTAAAGCTTAGCAGGAAAAAAAAAAAACAAACCCCAAAATAACAAAAAAATATTAAATAACTCTTTATCTGTATCACCAGTCCTCCAAATACACATATAACTGTATCTCTTACATGTATATGAGATCTCGCTAATGAATCTGCTTCTGTTGGCCAAATAACTTTTCTCCAGGATATTGTTTTACCTTCATACTTACTTGGTTTTAAAGTATTTTGCTTGTTAAAGTACCTGCCCTAGGTATAGTTCTGCTTTAATTTCATGGAACTACTTAAAAAATAGTCCTCCACGGATTTGCCACTTAAATGTTGCAGCATTGAAAATCTGAATATAAACCACCGTATAAACCTAAATGAAATTGCCCTGCAGGAATTGATCTTTATTGTCTCAGCTGATAGAAAAACAAAATGTAAAAAGCATACTGAAAAGTAAATTCAATTAAGTGCTAGTAATCTAAGGTGTCATTAGTAACATAAGCAAAGGGAGGTTTTGATTTACTACATGTCATGTTCAGCCTGGCTCTGGTGCTCTGAGTGGTCTGCTCTGCCAGGAGGAAGGCATGTGACAGTGGAGGAGTGAGCTGCAGAGATTTTCAGTGGCCTGTCCTCAAGGGCTGATGGCCACCACGAGCAGCTGCCAAGGTGGGAGCTGGAGGTGGAGCAGGTAGGGGGTGAAAACATCATATGCTGACTGGATCAGGCATAGGAGACTACAAAAAAAGTTGGGTGCAGGAGCAACAATTACAGCCAGGTTAAGTAGAACTTTTACTTGAGGTTAAGGAGAGCTGACTAATGGCACGATTCCCTTTCTGTTTCTTGAAATTTGCCTGCAAAAAGCTCTTTTTTACTTTTTTTTCCCCCACTTTCTTTAGACTGGTTCTTTGAGCTTAAATATGTGCTTATTCTTCCAAAGTTGGCTCCTATTAAAACCATGTATTCTCGATGTGTGTTTAAGTGACAGTGTCACCAGAGATTGTGGACTTGAGTGTCTCAGGCCACCTTAGAGGGCACCCTGCCTTTGACCACTCAGGAGATGCTGCAGTTGCCCAGCTGCTGGGAGATGCCCGCCAGAAAAGAGGTGGCTGCAGGAGGGGCAGCCACAGGTTTGCCTGACCCTTGGCTTCCTCCTGTGCTTATCTAGGAGGTAACTTACTGCAGGTATCAACACTTCTGACCTTTCATGTGGTGGAGGGGAAAAAAGAGAAAGGATTATGACTGTTTCTGTGTATCAGCCTTTTTGCAAAATACAAAGCTGTTTTGTTCTGGCAACTGAAGCCTCAGGAGGTGTTTCAGGTCTTAGATGACAGTTGATAAAACCGTAGGACGTATTTTCTGTTTCAGGTGAAAGCTGATGGTAAATGGGAGGGATTTACGTGCAGTTTAAAGGACACATCCAGTGAGAGACCTGTAAAGCACGGCAGCTTTAAAATCTGAATTAAAACAGAGATGAACATTGAAAGATAATGGTGGCCCTGAATCAACTTCAGTTGTTGTGTAAATGATCTTCTGCCTCTACACTTCCCACCCAATTATGGTGAACTCATTAACAGATGATACACTGTCAGTACTCTGTAACAACTTCAGTCATCTGATATCTTACACATAGGTCATACTTAATTGTTTTATTGGACTCAAAAAATAAAGTATACCATCATGGCTGTAGAGGCATATACATTGTTATTTTAAATTTCTTTTTTTTGTTGTTTTGTTTTGTTTTGTTTTAAAGAAGTCTAAAAATAATGAAACACTTTTGATAAAACCAGAAAAAGCATCTTCTCAATGAACTTGTGGCATCCAGCAAGAACTTTCAGATCAAGCAGTAAAAGCTGACAAAGTGAAGCAAGTAATGACATATTATTAAAATGAAAAGTGTTGCACAACTTCAATAAGGGATGCTGCCTACCTGGCCTTGAAATGCCTATGTGTGATGTTTCTATCTTGGAGGAACTGATTCATTACCATTCTCTCTCTCCATATGCTGCTTCCACAATGAATCAGGCATTTCTCAAAACTATACTACTTTCAAAGCTAATGAAAATTAACTGAAGTTGATCAAAATAGCAAAGTTGGAGGCTTTAACTTTACTCTTGGTAAAGTCAAAGCAAGTTTTGCTATTTGTCTGAGCCTTAACGGGGTGTGAGAGGGAAGTGGCTTTTATAAATCTTCTTTCAATGTAACCCTGGCTAGCTCTGATCTAGCCTGGCCTTTTCACGATTGACCTCTGAGTTTTACTCTTAAACAAAGTTATAGGGAGAGCTAGGAAGTAGCTCTGATGCTAAGCAGTGTGGAGCCACCTTCAGCCTCTGCTCAGCCCTCCCTAGTGCAAACAGCCAGGAAGTTCCCAGGAGGCTGAGACCAAACTATCCACATCTTCCAAAAGGCAAGTAAAACATGCATTTAGTCCAGAGTAATGGGCTCTGTGGGAAATCTGCTAGAGACAAGAATTAAACCTCAGTCTCCCAGTCCCTTAGACATGGCACTGATTTTTCCAATTAAAGGCTTATTTTTGTCTATTCAGTATGGGCTTCTGGTTTAATCTATGATAAATAACAATTTTCTTTCTAAACGGAAAGTTTTAATTAAAACACTCCTGTCTGCTACAATGCCATCAGATCTATCTTTAATTGTATCACCAGTCACAGCTGATTAGCCCTGTAGGCACAGTGGTCAGGCTGAAATACTAAACAAGGAAAAAACTGATGAGAACAAATTGTGAAGATATTTCATCAGTTCATAAAATGTGCGAGAATTAAGAATTTTCTTCTTTTTTGAAGAAAAAAAAAGCGGGGGGCAGAAACCCCAACAATGCAAAGGTGATACATTCTGAAAAAGGAAAGAAATCAGCAGTTCTAGCCCCAACCTCCCATCTCTTGCAGAGAGTCCAGACACAACTCTGGTTTTGGCCTCAGCATTGCAGGAATTCCCTGTCAGTCATCTTCCTCCCAGTGCTGCCCAGCAGACCTGCTCTGGCCTGTTTGTTCTGCTTCTCCCTATTCCTGCCATGCCACTTTGTGCAATACTCCACTTTTAAGCATGCAAAGATTCTTTTTGGTCTTTTAACCTCTCCACAAGATTACTTGGCCTTTTGTTCTGTCATGCAACAAAACCATCGTTTTGCTTTTCCACATGTTTTTGGACTATTTCATAGAGCTGGTTTGTCCGGAGCTGACTTCCCAAGACCCTATGAAGTTTGTATGCTCTGGCAGAGCACACCACTTCCTTTGCTCATTTCCTCTCCTTTGCCACATCATCAGAGGTTGTAATATATGATAATACACATGAGGCATCATTTCTATTTATAGGTACAGACAGCTATATATGAAGTGTGGAAGAGACAGTGCTACATAATGTATGCAGAAAACTTCATTACAGATGAGCACTTATTTTCAAGAGCCTATTGATGTCACAGAACACTGGTAAATCGACATGGAGGGAAGGGTATCCTGTTAGAAATCTCAGCTGCCTTCCTGCTGTAGGGCTTTTTTTCCCCCTTTCCATTTACTTTTATTAGGTTCTGGCTACTTCAGTGTCTTTGAATTTTCTTTAAATTGACCTACATCTCTTCCTGAAAGATCTGACTTAATCCTTGGTATCGTTATCTTAAAACGGGGCTATTGAATGACCAGGTGGGACAGTTGCTACAAGGAGGGGAAGCCAACGTTGCTGAAGCCTGCACAGGGAAGCATGGCTGTTGCTCAGCTGCTGGCTGCAGTGGGTGCCTTGCTCTCTTCAGCGTAAAGCTTTGTCTCCGATTCTGCAGCCAGGGCCTTAGGGTAACAGGGACTTAAATGCATGCAGAAGCCTGAGGGTACGGCTTGACAACACCACTTAGCTGATCTAATGGCTCCCTGGTATTGAAAGAGAGCAGCCCTTCTCACCTCCAGTAATGCATTTCCATGCTGGTAAGGACTCTTGCTGAGCTGATTCCATTTGCTGACCTTGCAGAAACCAAGTGTATGTGTGTTTGTGGAGGAAGGGAGGAGGGTCAGGTTAAGCCCTGGATAACTCAGCAAGGGATGGGATTAAATGGCATGGGCAGAGGTGGAGGGAGCTGGACCACAGTGATAAGCTGCCAGATTTCTGAACTCACATCTGAACCTCATGGTCCCACCCTGCCTCAACTGAGCAATTCCACCCCTTATTTTACACTGGCTCTAGTGTGCATCTGCCCTGGTGATGAGTCACTCCAGCGTGCTAAATTGGTAGAAAAAGGATGGTGTTTGGGATGTCAAGGGTGTGAATCTGGCTTGCGTTCCCAAATGGCTCAGAGCAGGGTTAGATGAGCACGAGAACTGGCGTAAGGAAGGAGACAGGGAATGTGCAACCAGTGGTGGGAAGGCAAGTGGGATTGCAGCAGACAGCAATTAAATTGGTTTAAGCTGTTGTTTTGTGGCAGCCTGAGCCAATTTTAGGGGCGGCTTGAGCCCAAGTGTAAGGATACAGTTAAGTACTCTACCAAATGAAAGCATTTTCTTCGGTAAGTCTAAATATGAGCATTGTATAGCTGTTTTTCTTGATTTCACAAAGATTCACATGAAGCGTTTTAAATGTTGCATTCATTTATAGCCAAGGAGGTAGCTCTTTAAGAGCTGTATCCTATTATCTGCTAGTCACTCCTGTGGCTGTGGGAGCAATGCCACTTGCTAAGAGGTTTCTGCTAAAAGCCCTTTGATTGCCTCCCTGTTTGGAGCAGGGTAGTGCCAGAAAGGAGACCTTGTCTCCTGGAGAGCTGGCAATGAAAGCAGAGTTTTCTCTTACAAACATGTATTGGTGATGGGTTTTGGCACTAGCCTTGCTCTATGTGGTGCTTTATATGTTCCTAGTTGCCACAGAGAGGAGGAATCGCTCCCTAATCGCATCTGAGTGCTGGTGTCCCTCAGCTCTCTGCAGACCCTGGAGCAGGTCGACTGTGGTAGTATTTCTGGGCTGCATGTACCAGGGGATGCTCAAAAATAGAGCACCCTTCTGCAGCTCTGCATTGGCTCTTGGAGTATGCCTGGCTGCTGTAATTTCTGAGGCCCAGCATCAGGATCCCCTCTTATCTCTAATGCCAGTGTGGATTGATCTCTGGGCAGATCTGTAAATGAATGGCCACAGATGGGAAAAGGATAAGTGCTTCCTTTGTGCCTGTAACTACTGCAAGTGTCATTAAGAAACATGCCAACACCTTAGTGAAATAGTGCTGAGCACTTTCTCCCTGTTGCTGGGGTAAGCCCAGGATGGGAGCATGATGCCCTGTCTTCCATCCAAATAATAGTCATTCTCTTCTTACACAGCACTCCAAAACCAGTGGAAATGACTTCAGCAGCCTGCCAGGTCATTTTACCTAGAAATCTGCTGGCCCACAAAAGCTGCTAAACATAATTATGAAGTCCCCAAACTAAGCATTGATAAAGGAATCAACAATATCTGAGGCACTTCATTTAGGGGCTGATTAAAAAACAAAACCCAAACATGTCAGTGAGAATGTTTTGCTGCTTTGAGTGTGTTTTGCATCAGGCCATGGGCCCAGGTGTTGCCACATCTTGTGGAAATGATGCCCATGACTTCAGAGCTCCATGCAGCAGCAGTGCACAGAGAAATCTGGAGTATTTGGGGCTCTTGTTACAGCAGGAGGAAAGCAGTGTTGCGGAAATTAAAAGAATCCTTTTTCTGACTACCCACAAATATATGCCATACATTTCTCCTTTTGGTACCTTATAGCTGATCACATCAAGCTATAATGAGGGATGAAATGGACAGACAGGTAAGTAAGTAGTGCAGTTGCATGAGATCTCATCCTGCAGCTCATTATCTTGAGCTTGTGCAGAATGTGATACCTTGGCACCACAGGGATACTTGGGTCTGGATTCACTCTTCACCCTGTCTTCCCCGTGGCAGCTGCAGATAGGCTATTGATCTTTCTCCTCATTAATCAGAATAATTTTAAAGAAAAAATAAGGGGCTCATTTCCGATGTATTCTTCCCCTTAGTTCTTTTATTTACAAACAGCTTTATTTTGAGCTTTTCCTGTTTCCTGCCTCCTTTATGAGGCACCATTCAATGACTGCTACTTATTTGGTAATAATATGTGACTCACAAAGTGCCTGGAGTTTTGCTTTGTAAAGCATTAAGATGGGAGTAAAAAGGGAAGGAGGAGAGCCTTGTTTTTAAACAGGATTTGCTGTGCTGTAACTTGATCAAACTCCAGGTAAATGGATTCAGTTGCCCAGGGTGGGGGAGGGAAACATGTATCTTTATAGTCATCTTTGGGGTTTCCATTTTTACATGAAAATAAACGCATCTATCTAGGGAACAGATACATCTCCTTTTACTCCAACCTCAGAATCTTTAATTACCTTCACAGTCCTGCTGTGTAGCAATAAAATGCTATTATCCTCACTTCGTTTCTTACCCTCAGATAAGGAAAGAAGGCAAGGGAGGCAAAGGACTAGCAGAACTCAGCTCCAAGGAAAGAGGTTTATGACCTGACAGAGCAGATGGAGGCTTGGTGTCTAAGCAAACTGCAGCAAATCTGCGTGGAGAATTTTCTAGCAAGAAATGTGAAATAGAGAGGCTTGCCTTTTACTTAGGATTTCATTGTCTGAATCAAAGACACATGGAAGAACCCCCGTCCTCTTTGGATTCAGAGTTTGTATTTATTTTTCAGGGAGAGAAGTCATATACAGTTGTTAAAAAAAATTTATTTGGGCTCAAGGTGACCTTGCAAAGGACCCCACATAGGTGGAGGAATAACTGAAGCACAGGAAGAGGTTTGGGTGTAGAAGACACTGAGCAGTGGAAGACACTGAGCAGCCTGACATAGTGAGCATTGAGGAGCTTTTAGGGGTCTGTGGAACTCTAATATCAAAATAACTGTTTAAAGAAATTGAAATAGCAGTTAAATCCCAAAAGCTTGAAGCTCGTTTTGATTTTAAACTCCCCTACAGCTGATAGCTGAACACACGTGCTGTAGCTTAGGCATCAAGACCCTGGTTCTGAATACAGGCTTGCATTTAAAGTCCACTGCCCAAGGCTAGCAACTTCCCACCAGGCCGGCATTATTTGACTTTGTTTCATTTTTGTCTTAAGTTGTCCCCCCACCTTTATGAAATAAAAATAATTTAATGCAAATCAATCAAGATATTTGAATGGATTGCTGCTTTTGATGCTGCAGTAGGCTAGATATGTGCAAGAACCAGTTATTGAATTCCATAATGTGATACAATGAGGTTTCTATCTATATTTTTTAAATTATATATATATATACACACACTACAAAATGAAGAGTAATTGTACCCATTTCAGGTCTGTTTGGAGCCTTCTCTGGGTTATTTCTTTATGAAGCAGTGACTCACAAGGTGCTAGGAGTAAGCAACCTGCACTTTGACTCCTGATGGGCAAAACATTTATCTTATTGCTACCTGCTTTCAACTAGATTCCCAGTATTTCTAAAATACCTAGCATTGTATTAAACGCAGAACACAAAGCAGAGTGGTAGCATGACGTTTATGAGAAAGTTGTTGAGCTATTTGCTGCTGTAATATTGATGAGGCTTCTTGGACAGGTTGCATTAGGATAGCTTGATAGAAAATGAAAATTCTCTTATGGCTCTGAAGCCAGCACTTGGGGAACTTGATTTGAAATTGTTCAGCACCTATCCAGAGGAAAACAAAAGGCTGCTGCCAGGAAGCAGGTGTTACATCTAGTTTTCAAACTATGTAGCAGATTTGTAAGTCACCACTGAGGTCACGGGCATTATTAGGAGGTGATGGGGAGCTGTGTGCTTTTGATTCCCCTTATCAAAAGGGATTTGGGTTTATTGCAGAAGTTCTAACAGAGCAGTGGTGTTCACTGCCTTACTGTGCCTCCTGCAAAAGGTCAGTTCGTTCTGGCTCAGGAAAATACTTTTCAGACAGAGTGCTTCTGACCGTAAATGTTTTGTCTATCAGAAAGTGATGATAGCTTGGTATTGCACAGTTTTCCTGTGCTACCAGAAACCTTTTTGTTTATATAGACTCCTCTGTCTCCAGGATTTATCAGCCTGGTAGCAATTATAAACAAAATCCCATGGGTTTGGGACTTACCCTGAATATTTTCAGAGAAATGTTGAAATGTGTTGGTTTTCTTGCTGAAGGGTCACGGATTATTAACCTGAGCTCATGAGGAAAAAATGGCCAGGAACCCCATGAGACAGGTGCCCATCTCCATGGGGCTGCTGCATGGAGCTCTTGAGCAGGGTAGTGCTTGTGGTCCCTGCCAGAGCAGAGCCCAGAGTGCCACAGTGGGGACTGCCATACCCAGCATTTCTGCCTGGCCAGCTTCTTCACCAAGTTCTCTTATAAGAGATAGGGAGGGGCAAATCTATTCTCAGAGCCTTATGTATCCAAGACTGAAGTCTGTAAATGTGGAGTCTGTTAACTGAACTAGCACCAGAGCCTTGTTAGACACTGTCACCAGTGTATCCAGTAGTTCTAGTATCTAATAAAAGCATATTTGCATTGTGTGGGAGTGAGAAAATCCAGCTGTTAATATCCCAGAACTTGTGCAAAATACTTATACCAAATTGTTCAAAAAGCAGTCTCCAAGGGGCTTGAGGAGAGAGTGGAAGGTGTGCAGAGTTGCCACCTGAAAGGGTGGTGTCATGGAACCAGAATACCATAATGGTGATTTCATTGTGCAACAGGATTAAATTACTCTAATGAAGCCATTAACAGGTAAAATCATGCCAGTGTTAAGTGTTTCACTAGCATCAAATGCATGAAATCCACGATAGATTTCTTGATGGGTGTTTTGGATCACATTTTAGACATGTGGCCTCATATTACATCTATGTAGGCTGCTGCTGGAAGACATGATCCAGCCTTTCCTTCTGCCTTGGCCACAGATTCCAGTTCATCTCTTTTTGCCTCAATCTCACTCTTGTACAACCTTAGGAAAACTGGCACAGCTTGCTAACCTGATATCAAGAAGTTTTTGAGGTGTGTGTGGAAAGAGCAGTTCTCTGAGAAATGTACTTGGGCAAACTTGAAATGGAGCAGCACTGGCTGCAGGATCACAAAATTCAACATAAAACGATGAGAACACCTCGCTGCAGACAGACAGGGTTAGAGAGGAAATCAGGGCTGACCCTTCTGGCAGTGGCCTGCAGTGATGCTGGATTAGGAAAGGCAACAAACACCAGCCTCAGCAGTGCCCTTTGCCCACTAATTTTGGGCAGTTCCAAAGATGGAGCATGAATCATGTACCTGTAAACACAATCTGATCGTATCCATGTAGTTCCTGACCCTATAAAGTGCAAATATCCCATGTGTGATGGAAAGTGCCTTCAATTCATCTTGCAGGCAGTGAAGTGTTTCCAAGATCTGGCCCTGATACACTGGAGGGTTTTTGCTGCATCTTAAGTGCATGATTTCAATGAACTGGATGTTGCTGAGTGTATTTTATGTATTTCTAACCTTTCCTTCCGTGTGCTCGTGGAGAATGATTATTCTTCTCCATCTACTTAAATTCCATTTCTCTTTTCATGTGGTTCTGTTTTAGTTTAGAAAAAATGATATATTTTTTTTTCCTTAACACTTTTCTCAAAAGGTAGAAAAGAAAATGCTCCAGTCCTTCATAAATGCTTTTTTTCTGCCCTCCTTCCCCCAGCTCATTCAGTTGTGAGTGGAATGGCATATGTTGTCAGATACCCAGCAAAAGGAGAAGTATATAACCCAGAACCTAATAAAACAACAAATCTAGTGTGCCCTCCTGGTCTGCAATCATTCAGCAGGCTCCCTTCATTAAACATAGAGCCATGTGTTTCTTAAAACAGATCACATCCCTGGTGCCACAGTGCGGTATGTGTTGCTCCATCTGTATTTCATGAGGGTTTTTTAATTTATAGCAACTCAATTTTTATTCTTACAAGGATTTTGAAAAAGTAAAAAAAACCAACCAAACAAAAATGTATGGGCAATATTGATATCTATGAGTAAACTACCTAAAATTGATCTGAGCAGCAGTACTTGTGACTAACCTTGACTGCTCAGCTTTATGCCTGGCAGTGTGTGCAGCAGCCCAGCTATGCCTTACATCTTAGGCATTTTGGTTGCCCAGGTGAAAATCCCAATTAAGTCCAACGGCTCTGGTGGCCTTGTCCTGGATTTACACCGAGGAACCCATGAACAGAATTTAACTGTGTGCTCCCGCCACCTGGGCTGTGTTTCCATGGCACAAACGGTGATGGAGCACCCAGGACAACTGACAACTCACAGACATCTTCTATTTGTATTCTGCCAGCTCGCCCCAGCTCATGTTTCTATTTCAGTACTGTTTTAAAGCAAAGGCTAATGAGGTTATGGCCACAAGCTTCTAGTTGGTATTTAGGCTGCTTTGGGTAACTAACAGCACTGGTGAGTAGAGGACACCAATGGATTTTCTTTATATTTGATTAAATAATGAAGTGTTGCAAGTAGGGAGAGAAAATCGAGCTCTCTGGTAAAGTAGGTTTGTACCTTGCCATTTGGATATTTTTAACAATAAAAACAGCTCCTTAGAAACAAGTATGGTGGATTGTACTCACTAAAATTGCTTTTTTTATTTTAAGGTAAAAACACCATATAAAGTTGCACATGTAATTCAGGGAGGTATGGGAGGTAAAATACATTGCACTTCATTAGAAATGTTGTTTTCATTTACAAGCACATGAGAAGGGTTTTTCACTAGCTGAACTCTTGTTTTCTATGCACAGTTCTCCTAATATTATCCCAGTGGGCCAAAAGTTTCTCTGAATGAAATGATCGCAGTCAGATTGAGTCAAATGGTGTCTTTTACGCAAATGGAACATTTGCCCCACTGTTATAAAAATATCTGCAGTATTTATTAATCTAATAAATTTTTGAATAAAAAAGAGCCACAAACTAAGAGGGTTGCTAATTAACCACAGAGCTTGTCTTGGTTATGCTGACACAAGCATGAATTCATTTCACTGAAGCCTGTGCTGTCACCTCAGACTTTCTCCACTCTATCCCTGCAACCAGAATTTGGTACAATCTGCCTAATTATCTTTTATCTAGGCTTAGTTTCAGCTCAGTGACATATCTCCACCTTGCAACCAATCCTTCAGCTTTTGTGAAAGTCTTTTTTGTTGAGAACAGTGCCATTTTGCTTTCCATTTTAAAAGAATTAAAGATCCAATTATGCAAATTAATTTTAAAAGCCTTATCGCTGGTCTTCTGGGAGAAAGGTTATTGCACAAAGCTTGCGACAGACTTAAAACAAGGGTTGTCTGGCTTTGAAATGCATCCCGGCATGACACCCACCTCTGCCTCCTGTCACACAGCTGGCAACTGAGCAGGAGATTTTGGGCAGTCCAGGGACCTGACCTGGAGGAGCTATGCACGGTTGCCAGCCCCAGGCAGGGGACTCCTGTTCTCCAGGAGAAGAGCTGGGCTTGACTCACAACAGTAGAGCAAAGAGGGACAGAGGAAGAAAGAAGGATGGATTGAGGTGTGATATAGGAGGCTCCGGAGCCCCCAGACACATGGGGGTGACCGCTAGGCTCTGTGGTTTGGCTTGGACGTTGAACCTCTGTCCTATTCTCCTGAGGATATAATGAGAGTCACTGAGAGGAAGCAATTACTTTGGAACAGGGTGGAGTTTAGCTCAGGAAAAGCATGTTCAATCATGAGCTTATGTTATTTAGGCTTTAGAAATTATCCACTGCAAATATTAGGCTAAGACATGGAAGAGCAGGGAAGAGCAGGGACATGCTAAAATAATATTTGCAAGTAGCATGTGCCATCTGTGATGAGCAGGGCAAGCTACCCTTCCACTCATTTGTATCTGACAGGCAAAAATGCAAAGCTCAGAAACTGGCTGGAAGAAAGCTCAGCAGCTGTGAAAGCAGATCCCATCCTTCCTTGTGCCCCTTTTCCCTGTATCCAGACTCTTCCTAACAGTACGTGAAAGCCACTGAAGTAGTGATAGATTTGCTTTTCACTTGTTCTAGCAGGATGTGGAAAATCATAGGTCACAGAGGACAAACGGATGTTGCATCTATATAATGGAAACTACAAAAATATCTCCACATTGCTGCTGAAACAAGGAAACCAGAGATGGGCAGGTCCGTTGTTGTGTAGCACACTGGGGACCTGTGGCCCCTTGCAGAGCCCCAGAGGAGTTGGTGGGGACCTCTCTGGGTAGAACATCCAGATGAGATTGCTCAGCAAGAGCTGTGCTGTGAAACTTGGAGTGAGAATGAAACTTCTGAGAGTTCAAATGTCTTCTAAACTTAGCCCAGGAGAGAGGAGAGGAGGTGAGGTGAGCAATGCCTTCATGGTACCAGGAGCATGAGCAGCTTCAAGCAAAATCTGCTGTCAATATCTGCAGAAAACTTTCACTGCATGCTGGCTGTGACCTCAGCAGCCATAAAGGGGATCACTTTCTCATGTGGCATTTGCTGTCTCCATCACACACTCGTCAGTAAACTATTTGTCAGTTTTCGGACATGAGCCTGAGCTACTCAGGGCAATGGTTATCTGCAGCAGCTCGATAAAGGAGTAACATAGGGCTGCATGAGAGCATAGAGGGTGATCCTGGCTGGCATGATGAGGATCACGCTGACGGCACCTTCGCTGACTTTCTGTGCCTGCATGTTAACAAGCCAGTGGTCAGCGTGTGCTAAAGGAAGACAAGCTTGCAGAAAGGACTGGAAAAAAATACTTGTAGGCTTGTTTCTGTTACACAGAAATCTCTTGTAGCTATATAAATTAAAGGGTAAAAAAAGCAGCAGGATTTGGCAAATGCACTCCTGCTGAGAACACTAGAAATGTTTCTCAAAAGCAGGCTGGTTCTTATCCTTCCCTCTCTGGATGTTGAGTGGGATAAACCTGTGGAGTTGCTCTGGTTATTTTATTTAGATGTGAGCAAGATATTCAGGTCACTACAGCACCGTGAGTAATCTGAGGATTTTAGAATGGAAAGTCCCTCCCCTTGAGTTTTACCTTTTTAATTCTATCATTTGCCACAAAGGGACAGAAAAGAAAAGAAGAAAAAGGTGTATTTACATGGACCTGTAAAACTCAAGCAGAAAAGATTTATCAGGATTTTCAGAAAAATATGACTCTGACTGTCCTTTCTGTATGTTGCTTTATATACACTAGCATGCTCTGTAGGCCACTGTTGCAATAGACAGCTACAACTTCAACTGTTGTAGTAATAGCCCCCAGGACCCTACAGCACAACATCCCGTCATAGCTTTTGAACAAGAAGGTTCTCAGGAGCATTTTCTGCTGGGATCACTCTAAGGGAAAATCCATCCAGCCACGGCAGTGTAGGAAGGTTTGGGGTAGGGGCATTGTAAATATTTTGGAATTTATTCCCCTCCTTTTGGACAGGAAAGGAGGAGTTTGAAGTAAGTGAGGGATGTTGTGTGGAGAATGGGAAGCTTTAAATGACAAATTTTGCTTCATTAGTTTAGTAGCAATGCCACAGACAGTGTTGCCTCAATAAGCATCCCCACCGGATCCCTGACAAAGTTGTTTAATATGCCCAGTATTCTGCTTAGCTGACTGAAGACGGGATGGGTAGAGTCTCTGATGATCTGCAGCATCTCCAACGGGCAGCAGTTCTGCCCGGATCTGGAGGTGGCACGGTTGTGTCCCCAGGGGCCTGAGTGCAAAGGCAGCATTTCTTGGGCTCCTCTGGAACTTAAGTTATTTATACTCCTGAAGATGTTGTTCAATGTCTTTCCTGTTGTTCATTCAGAGAACTTGAAAATTGCCCAGATTATAATCAAATATATTCCAGCATAAATTAAGAATCAAGACTTAAGAATCTACAGTGTTAAAAGGTATAAGAGAAAGTCTCTTATTTAAATCCCTGCTCCTGTTAATCAAGTTAATACAGAATTCCCATCACATCTGGTGGCAGGTAGCTCCCAATGCAGTTCCAGTTCCATCCAGAAGTTGTCAATCTGATGCCAGTACACCAACTGCTCTTTTGGGACATTTTGCTTAAAATATTTCTTACCATAAAACAACCAAATTGTCTAAAGCAGGAAGACAGACATCAACACTCTGTAAACATTGGCATGTGCAGAGCTGAAACTTAAGACAGTGGAGAAGAGAGAATATCCAATACACTACATGGAGATTTGGGCTTTCTCAGAGTTGATGGAAGTCAGAAACTGAAGCTGAAGAATTAAGGAAAAAGACCAGATGATCCTTGTCTTTGTCCTTCTGATTTTGCTAAAGTTGATGCTACATTGTAGTAGTCAGAACAACAGAGTGAGTCAGGATCAACTTTGGCCAAAACAAATCAACTAAGCAAAGAGGAGGGTGTCTGGGCAAGCTAAAGTAGGGCATCAGAAGTCCAGAAAATGAAGAGCAGATCCAGCACAGGGGGAGTCAAGTTTCTTCCTACCATTGTTGGCTCAAGACAGTAACAGCTTCAAACAGATGGGAGCTCTCATTCTCTTGCTTTCCTTTTGGGATGAACCATAGATGAGCAAATCAGTCTTGCACCAGTGCTTCCACTTGTGATGTTGACAGCTTTTGTTGATTTTTTTGGGTGTTGGGTTTTGGTTTTCTTTTTTTTTTTTTTTTTTTTTGATACATTTGTGCCCAAACAACCCAACCACTAAAACAAACTCCGGCACAACATGCTCGGGAGTGGTTTGAATATGCTGAAGATCAAAGGGAGATGCTGCCCAGTGTTTGATGTACACTTGTTTTTAATTCAAGGTTAAAGAAACAGTGAAAGCAAGGATGTACAGAATGGCCTTTATTGAGAATGCATCTGGGAGGTGAAGGGAGAGACTTTCCTCCCTATAACCCCATAAAACTATACACATATGCTTCTCCCTATTGTTAATCCCTTTGCTGATGGGATGTGGAAGAGATTTTATACACCGGTGCAAAATGGAAATCTATGGCAGGAGGAAAGAGTGCTGTAATCCCAGAGGGACTCTTATGTTCAAAACAAAATACAACAATGGAGTTAATTAGCATTGCATGGTTCACAAAATCCCCTCGAGGGGATCTTTCTCTATTCTAAATCATCACTTGTATGTGAGATGGAAAAGCTCCCACTGAGTAGGCCCCTTCTACAAACTTTTAATAGATATTACCGCGGTTTTTCATCATTTGCCATTGGCTTTGAGAAAGGTAACAGCTGAGCCAGGGCTATTCAACTGCATTAAACAGCTGCATGTTAATGCAGAAATACTCTTTTGCTCCTCCCTCCTTCCCGAAAATCTCCCCTGCCCCCCCACCCCAATTAACTCTTTCCTGCCACACTTTTCTCTGCCACAGTGACGCAGATGCACAAGCAGAGGGTTTAGTAAAGGTAGACAATTAGCAAAGGAGGATCTCACTATGATTATTTGAACTTTGTGTGCAGATGAAGGTACCCAAACCACTTCCACCCACTGTGTCCACACCCATTGGAAGGGACAGACTCTGCTCCAAAGGACTCACTACTTCCCAGTGCTGGGAAGGAGGGCAAAAGGCCAAGAGGAAGGACCTTGCCCCAGGAAACCCCCAGAAATCAAAGCCATGCCTCCCGATTCCCATGCCTGCTCTTACTCTCAGAGCCTGTTGACACAAGACTCCCAGCAAGCCCAGTTATATTCTCACTGAAATGCCTTGCACCCACACAGCACAATTTCCAGTGGGTATTAGCACTGGAGACTGTTCTGTGCTCCACTCACTAATAGTGCACAGCGAGCAAGAACTAATGCTTCTCTGCTGGTGTGACTGGCCTCCAGTCACCATCCCACTCTGTTTCATGTCATGTCAAGACTGATCAGTACCTGCACATCCTCCACCACTTTGCAATTGTCTTGGCCAGATGGCCAAGTTTGTGTTTCAGTGCAGGCTTGCACTCAAGTGCAGCTCGCTTGCAACTGCAAACTGCTGGAATCATCAACAAAGCCCAGATTTGGACATGACTGCACTGCCTGATGCACCACCCTGCCACTGATCCTCCATCTCCTTGTCTCCTGGAGAGAGCCAGGAAGCCCTGAAGAAATACTGCAATACAGCAATCGTTGCAAAAAGCCACAGCTAATGAGTTGTTGGAGCAGGAACATATCAGGGCACTTTGTAGCTCTCAATCAAGAGCTTGGAGCTGAAGTCCTTTGTAAGGAAAGAAGTCAGAGTCTGGCAGGGTTTGTGCCAGATTCTGATGTGTGAGAGCAGATTTTGTCATGGGTCATTCCTATGAAACTATATTCTACTATGATTGTCTCAGGTTAGTCAAAACTGCTGTATACCTTGGGACTGGTGAAGTACCTGGTAAGGAAGACCTAACCATAAAATTCTAGTATGCCACGGGGAAGCTAGGAAGTAAGCCCCTTTCTTCTATTTCAGTATTGAATGTGCCTACTGCTTTCTGTTTTAGCTAAGTACATTGACTTTCTCTCCTCACTTGGCCAAGTCCCGGGGAGCTGCCACAGTGGCTCGGCCCCAAAAGCATCTGCTTGCAAGCAAGTATCCCTCTCTAACACAGGAAAGATAGATGGAGAGGCAGGCTCTGCACAAGCATGGATGTGCAAACTGCCAGCTCAGGGCAAGGGACCTTAGTAGAAAGTGTCTGACTTGCTTTATATTTTGTTAGCATTTTAATTTAAATGGTGGTAAGACCAATATGAAAGGGATGGTGAAGGGTGGTGATCAGTTCAGGGAAGCCATAGGCTAACACAAACCATCTTCCTCCAGCTGTGGCTAAACTATCACTCACCCCAGCCCCCTCTTCTCCGCTCTTCCTGCCTCTCATCTGGCACACCACCATCTTCCCCCTTCACACACTGAAAGCAAGCGACCAACCCAGGTCACGAGGAAATGGTTAAGCACATCAATGCCTTGGGACCCTTCTGTTGGCTTCCCACTACCCTGCCACCACTGTTCTCACCTGCTTTTCACCCTTTCCTTCCCTTGTGCCCATTGTGCTACTCCCCCATTTCTTCCACTGCACTAACCTGCACATTTTGGCCAACCACCTCCTTACTACTCTTGACATACCAGGTTGGAAAGCACCACCATCTAATGGTGACAGTCCTTGAATGCTGGGTGCCATTTAGATTTGTTACTCTCCTACTTTGGCCAATAGTCTGCTCAGAGATTACAACCTTGCAGCACTGATGACATAACATTTCATGACTTTGCAGACATACTCATAGCTCTATATAGTATGTCCCTGAGCATTTTATGAAGGCACGTGAGATGTTTCACAGTTTTCTATCTAGGCACTGCTCCTGGCCCGGAGCCTAGGCATTTGAATAGTAAGCTCCTTTTACGACTCATGTGAATGTGCACAGTGATAACAAGGCAAGAAACAGAGGATATAATTAACCACTAAAGTTCCTCGCAATCATTGCAAAATGCCAACAGACTCTCTTCATCTCTACAGAGAATATAAAGTGGAATTTAAGCACAAGCAAGTCTCTGTTCTTGCTTTAGCAGCCTTACTCTCTCAGATGTTAGGGACAGAGGTGGTTTCTTCAGTCTTTCTGTGTGTCCCTTCTTTCTTACATCTTCCTTGGGAATCTGCTGTGGAGTAGCTGCTGCTGCACTGCCTGCCCTAGCACAAACCAGCAAAGTCATTTGAAGATGTGATCTCTGTTGTTGTAACTCAGCCTAGTTTCTAGCAGCAATTTGTGGGTGGCTCAAGTCTTAGGGACATTCCGCTGTATGGTAGAGTAAAACTGCAACACACTGCAGTTATCCCACCACAATCCTGCATGCAGGCTCCTGTTCCATTATTTTAATTTAATTATTTTAATTTAATATTTATTTTAATTGTTATTTCTAATTATAATTATTAATATTTTTATTTAATGTTAATTTAATTTAATTATTTTCCCCGCTGACTGTAATCCAAAACCAGATTGTCCACCCAGGGAGCTTTTCACAACTGCCATTCTTGTTGATTTGGTTTCCCTAGGAGGAAGTCTGGGGAAACTCACAGTGTATTCAAAGTCAAAGTGACTACCTCCACCTCTGGATTTGCTACATTATAGAATAAGCCTGGAATGAACAGCAAAAAGAAATATGAATGTAATGACCTGCAGCAAGAGCTGCTAAGAATCTGTATAGGGCCAGTCCTGTGAAATGCACTGAGATGTTGAAAGGTTCAGATAGGTGTCTATCCACCTTGACTTGCTTCCAGAGGAAAGTTAAAGCCCTATTGTTTGAAATTCTTAAAACTGTCAACTGGGAAATTCCCCGTAGAAAACAGGCCTGCATTGACTAGTTCTCCAGTGGCCTTTTCCATCTTCAGCTCCTATGATTTATGTGTTCATAAATTCCTTTGTGTTTTGTGCTTACCTGGAAGACTTGCCTATGGCTAGCATCCAAGAACACCATAGTGGAGTTGTTGTTCTTGCTGGTTTCCCATTGTCTCTTCCTTGCCTGAATTTGGATCCAAGAACAGATACGGACCAGATGCAACATGTCCTCTTCAGACTGAAAGGTCACCTTTTCTCATAGGGATATCCATCTAGTTTGATTCTGCCAAGGAATGATTGAGAAGTGAAATGGCCTGTCTTTACCAGCTGCTACCAGAGCCTCTTCCTTGCTGCACCTTGCTCAGGCTCCTTGGCTTCAGTCCTGCTCTATTTTATTAAAGTATTGGCCAAGTTGGGAGTAACAGAACTAGCCTGGGGCAGAACTGGTCTCAGTTCAGAACCAGTCCTTTTCCAGAACAGGTTTTTTGCAATATTTACTTCACATCATTTTTCAGGATGAAGTTTTGTTTCAAAATAGCATGTAAGGGAATTGTTTGTTAATGTAACTCTGTTTCATGTAAGTGTGCCCAAAGCTCTTCTTTGCCATGTATACATCCATATATTTGCATATCAGAAGATTTCACATAGCTTCTCAAGTTACTGTACATGCCTAACTGCTTCCAATTGCCACAGTAACATTGAGGGGAAAAAAGCTTTTACAAATGCTTTGCCAGACAAATCACATTTTTAGCAGAAGCAGAACAATTCCTTTCTCTTAGAAAGATGTTTTCAATGAGGGCAGAATCAGTACAGTACTTAGTTACAATACTGGAGTGTCAGATGTTTATTGAGTCAGCAAAGGAGATATAAAAAGAACTGGCAGGGCTCTGCATATCACTTTGATTTTTAGTAGTGACTCTACCACAGTAAACAGTAAATAATGTAAATAGAAAAGGTGTTCTCATTCACAGAGAAATGAAATGTGAAGTCAAAATCCTTTTTTTTTCTTGTGATAAGAAATCTTTTGAAACCCTCTGATGCCATTTCTTATTCCATCAGTATTACATTAACTGGATATGTTGCTGTTAAACAGCCGCACTTAAATACATCAAATGGATTAATGCTGGCACTTTATCAGGTATGGTTTCTGTAAGACATCTCTAGACATATAGAAACTACTTACAATGAGAAAGGAAGTTTCTCCTCTTCACTGATTCAGAGGACTGTGTGTAACTGGCTGATATTTCTTGAACATTCCAATTAGTGCCAGGCTGGTCACAGCTATGACAGGGCAGATAAGTTAAGTGGGCTTTGAAAATCACTCTAAGTGACATGAGTTAATGCAGCTTCAAAGTGCTCTCAGCTGTGTGGGAAAGCAAGCAGAGGCGCAGTGAAGAGCCTACAGACACATTCAAGCTAGCTGCAGTTTTGCCAGGCATAACTCAACCAAAGCTGAGGAATGAACTCGGTGAGCTGTCTTACACTGTCTTTGCTCATGTGGTATCGCTGTATGGAAATCCTCAGGCTGAAGGAAAAGGAAGGAGAGAGGCTGCTCACAAGAGAGAGTAATGTAAACACTGATGAAGAGTGAGTCATTGGGCACCGCTTACAGAGCAGTAAATAAATACAGTGTAGTCACTTGGTTCTTATTTTTTTAGTATCAAAAGTCAGAATGAAAGGTCTCTGTCCCAGTCTCATTGCTGTTCCTTCCCGTGAGCACCCAGCAGTTCGTCTCTGCAGGTCCAGCTACCAGCAGACAGGCAAGCAGGCAGGCACCTCTTCCCTTCCTACCACTCTGGGGATTGCATGATTGCTGCCTTAAGTATATGACTCTGCACAAATAACCTTCAGCTTGTGTGCCAAGGCCTGCCTCCCCCTGCTCTCTAGGAACCTCACTAAATCACTGCCTGCCCTGGCACAAAGCCTGGCTCTCATTGTGTCATCTTGGTCTTGTGTCACAAGCTGCTGGGGCCACAATGAGGTTGGGGACTTTCTGATGAAACAGGAAAGGTTTTCCAAAAGAAAAACTTAACCTAAAAAAAGGAGATCCTTCCTTCTCCAGCCGGATTTTCAGCACTCTGCCTCCTTGTGCAGGACAGTTGGCAACTTCCTCCCCTTTCAGCTGCTGCTGACACACGGCTGGGTGGTTTCCAGCCTCCTCCATGCACATTGTTCTGCAAGTGTTTGTCTTAGCAAAGTGCAGAGCCAGCCGCACCTTACAATTAATAAATATGTGTCAACACTCGGTGCAAGCCTGATTATTATCATTATCCCAGAATTAGAGGGCTGGCACAGCCACTGAGCCACCCGGGGGCCTGATCCTGCCAGGTGCTCAGTGCTCTTCATTTCCACTGGCAACAAGGAGAGCGGAGGCCAGGAGGGAATTAGAGGATTCAGCTATCCAAGAGGTGATTTTTTATTTACTCTCAAATTGTAAAAGAGATTATTCCTGTTAAGAGAGAGGAGCAAAGCAAAATTAATAGCTAGGGGCCATCCCCTCAACTGCTGTAAAATGCTGCTCACTTAACAGCAATGGATCGCTGCTGATTTACATCAGCTGAGAATCTAGTGCTCTGTTGGTAAACGTGAACTGGAGATTACAAACAGAAATTAATAACAGTGAAAGCTAACCTAAAAGCTGAACACATATGCAGGGATTCCTCTGTCAGTTACAGTGCAGCTGTGCAGGGCTTGAGTTGAATTTCTAATCTGTCTTGACCCTGACAGGTCAGAAAACTCCCCATTTTATGCTTGGAGCAATGCCCCCCCTGGAGCCAGGGTCACACCAAAATATCTGGAGGGAGCATTTCAATCCTCAGGCCTGATTATGATTTGTACTAAGGCCTCTTTTCACTGGAAATGCTGCGACATTTACCCTGAGCACTGCTAGAACAATGAAGAAACCATGGAGGCAGATCCTGAAAGGTGGTTAGTTTCCTGAAAATGCAGACAGGGCATATTTTAAAGATATCTCCACTCTAAAAATATCTCTCCAGGCTAAGTCTTCAGCTCGCCTTAATTTCATCAAGAATTCAGCATTGCTCCTGCACTAATACTTTGCATAATTAGTAGAAGTGCCTAACTGGTACTCAGGTACCTTCATAACTTGAGAAATCCTGACTCCCTGTCAAGCAGGGGATCAGCTGTCTAGTAGGATTTGGATGCCTCTTAAGAAGCAGGTGGCTCATGTCAAAGCTGCTGCATCGGTACAGTTGAAGACTGGATGGAAGGACGGAACTGAGCAGGTCCTTGACAGAGCGGTAGCCTGGAGTACCATCAGGTACAGCAGTGCTTCCACAAGGGTGCAGAGAAAGGTGCTCACTGCCATTTACTCGTTTCCATATCTGTTGGTCTGAGCATATTTGCATCTTTTAGACCAAGAGAAGAGCTGGAGTGGGTACTGGTGTACTGACTTAGACCTATCTAATAAATCTGCAAGAATTTCTGAAACTGCCTTGAAGGGGGCCAAAACCCAGTACAGGGGACTGCTACATGAGTAAAACAGAAATGGCAGCTCCTCCAAGAACTACCATTAGTAGAGCAGTCATTACCCCAACTCTCTCTGCCCCTTTCTAGTCTATACTGCAGCCACTGCTATAATACCAAGGCCCATTGCTACTTAATAAACATTAAAACAGGCAAATTGTGTCCCATAGTGAGTTAGTGAAGTGTGTTCGGATGCAACAGGCAAAGCTGAAGGGTCAAATTGTGTTTAGAAGGAGGACTCTCTCCTGCATCATGTAACGCTGCAGTCCTTATCCAGTTTCTATAGTCCAGACCTGTCTGAGGAGCATGGAGAAGCACCAGACCTCTCCACCAGCTGGCAACCTGATTCTGTCTCCATCCATATCTCCAACTTGTTGGACATTGCTTTGGGAAAGTTAACCCATGAGCTAGCCATGGTGTAACTCACCATGGCTACTACTCTCATCTAGGTCCTCTGTGTCTACTGTCTTTCTTGATTATTGTGGAAATTAACTCCTGCATGAGACATTGTTAATCCATTTCTTCATTTTCTAAGATCACACACATAACTGAGTATCATTATGTTTATTATTACATATATTATGTAATAATACCAAGCAATTGCTTTTCCTAGCTAACCTCACACTGAAAATTGTCATCTTTGTCCAGGACTATTTTAAGGCATGGACCCATAGTTTTGGAGCCCTACACCACTGTTAAAAAAGATTCCTGAGATCCATCAGCCAATCCAGAGGTGGTGAAATATTCAGAATAACAAAAAATTTACATTTCTTGTGTGATCAAAGCCCACATTCTCTGTGAAAGCCACAGAGGACTATCCCATATTTTTATAACACCTGTTTGCATTACAACACAGCAGCCCAAGCACAAATCATGTGTGTAGAGTTGTGTCAGACATCCTGAGCACAGCAGCAGATAAGTGACTTCTTAGAGACCCTGAGTGCTGTTGTGCGTGGCTGTGTACTTGTGTTCAGCTGCCATCTGCTCTGGACAGCAGAGCCCTCACGGAGCCCTAAGGCTGGCACTGCCACAATTCATAGCATAGCACTGTTTAGCTCTCATCATCTACATCTTCTTATGCGCAGGCTGCCCTTAAACTTAACATGTCTTGTTATTTTCCTTTTAAAGTTTCTCCCTGAAAGGTCTCTTCTTATGACACTTTTCCAAACTCATTTGTGGTTGAGCTGCTGCAGCACCAATACTGCTCCTTGCTGCCTTATGACACCACCTAATCTTTTAAACCTTCCAGGCAAAAGGCTCTCTTTTCTTCTTTTTTCTTTTGCTTTCTGTTCATACATTACCTAGCAGAGTTATACCTGTAGTAGAGTGGGATTGGCACACAAGCTCTGTGGTAATGAGAAGAGCATTATTACATTTTAGAGAGAGCTGTTTTTTCATTCCATGGTAAGGTAGCAAGAGCAGCCACTGCTATGAGTTCCTTCATGTCTTTATGCTAAGTTGCTTGTAACTGAAGTTAGTTGATCTGTTACTTGTGCCCTTTAACAGGAACGAGTATTCTCCCCGAAACTGTGTTGGCATATCTGAAATTATCCATGGTGCCTTCTTGCTTCTGGATCACCTGGCCTTCAGCAAGAAATCAGGTTTCTTCACAAAATGGGAGCAGGAGGGACTGTCTTACAGGGAATGCAGAAAGCCGGGTCTGCTGCAAATACTGCATGGGTCTTTCTTGATCGCTACAACCTCACCTGATGCAGACACAGTGCTGCTGCCTTGGGAACATGATACCTCTCTCCATCTCAGCACTGCTTTCTGAGACTTTCCCTGGCCCTTGGCCTCAGTGCCTGCGTTTGGAGGCCCTGTTTTACACTGGATCTCAGAGCCACTGGCTTTAAGACCTTGTCTGTGCATTTTGACTACAGGAGCTCATTAAATGAGCTGATTAAAGTCTAGATCCTCAAAGGTATTTAGGCACCTAAATCTGGTTAAGCCTATTTGACCCCAGTGGGGTTAGGTACCCCCGTGTTTTTAAAAAGCTGAATGTAGTGTCCTGGCTTGGAGAGAGGAGGAAAAGGGGGCAAGGAACAAGAGGCATTTTTCTGCAAAATGTGCATAAAAGGACTAAATACTGGAATCAAAAGATATTAGACCCTGAATTACAGATCTGATAGTTATAGAACTAATGAAGAATAAATAGTGGAAAGAAAATTAATGTTTCCCTCATTTCTTCAAGCTTCTCAAAATATACACACTTCCTAACACTCACATGCCTTTTTCTTCTTTCTTATTTGTTCCTTTTCCTCTCTGCTAACCTGCCACTGACCATCAGCACCTCCAGGCAAGGACTTTCCTTCATGTCTGGAAAGTGTTTGGCAGACTCTGGGCAATAAGAATATGCTTTTCAAAACCAGCCAGGCAGTGCAAGGATTTATGCTGCCCTGAAGCCCCACACAATAGGAAGAGCACAGTGTGTTGACTCTTTGGTATTTGTTATTGTTGGTCTTATGTGCTAGTAAGCTGGTCTCAGCTCCTTTTCCTGATGACTGCTGGGGAACAATCCAGCTTCAGTTGTGATAGGTCCTGGTGAATATCTGAATTTTAGGGGGACTAGTATGGGTATGCCTGGGCATAACTCCTACCCCTGAGTTAATTTCTTCATGTGTGAACCAGGCTACTTCCCAGGCACAATCACACGTGAGAAAACCACTTCTCTTGTCAGGAAGGAGCTGACACTGGTAGTGGTGGTTTGTCCCAGGGACGCCTTTGCTGCAGCTCAGAGGGCTGTTGGTGCTGGCTGTCGAAGGACTCAGTGCAGCGTGGGGTTGTGCTGGGAGCCCTGTCTCACCTGCATGGCTGGACACCTACACAGCCTCCCCATCTAACCACTCTGACGGACCTCAGCGGTTAAGAGGATGCCTGTTATACCTCTGGCAGACATAAATATGTGGTGGGCTTATCTTTTATGAAAACAAATGAACAGAGATGTCTGTTGCTACAGCCTCTGAGTGTGCATGGATGTGAAGTCTGCAGGCAGAAACAATGGCTCTCAGCTCCCTACAGACACAGTTCCTCCTTTTGCCAGGCCATGTCTGACCGAAAACAGCCTCTACCCCCTGACTATGAGAAGGCAAGGCAGAGCTCACAGAACCCATTGAAGAGGAGCCAGAGGAAGGACTGATTAAGACATGAGCAAGGAAGCTCTGCTTGCAAGGCATTCCTGGCAGGAGTGCCGGTGGGATGTCTGCCCATGAACCCTGCAGCAGCAGCCACCTTCCCCAGACCTCTGGAGGCACTGGAAGAATTTCCTCTTCAGCTATTTTCAGGCATCATCTGTCTCTCACCAGCTATGGATGCCACAGGGCATGGTGCCAAAAAATCAGCAGCTTGGCAGCTTCTCTACATGGACTCAAGAAATATATTCTGGATTATCTGTACCATCTGCCTCTCACAGGTGTTCATCTGGGAGAAGGGGGGAGGAGAAGGGCACCTGAGGGCACCAGAATTGAATGGAAAGTGTTTTATAGGGCACTATGCATTGTAGCAGCTGGTGCTGACAGAGGAAGAAGGAGGAAGAAGAATGGATGTTAATTCCCACCTTGGAATGATTAATAAAGTTTACTGCACAGTTTCACTGAAACTGGGCAAATCTCTGAGTCCTTACCCTTGGGTCTGCCGGGGGGACAGGGGAGGTTTGGGATAAGAATTCCCAGGGTTATGTACTGCAGGGAGAGGCAATTTTCTGGGTAAGTTTGCAGAGGAACTATGTGGTGTGTGCCTTGTTTGTGGGTAAGTGGAAGTTTGGAGTAAGCATCCACAAGCCACAGGCTTGAGATTTTCGTCAGCTATGGCAGAGCTATGTCTCTCAGCAGACATCACAAAGGTCTCATCCTCCTTTACTTATTCATGGTTAATCATTAATGTTTTCCTGAAAGTGGAACTCTACCAGTTCTCACAGAACTACAAAGCACATTTATAAACAAAGATCTTATTTGTGAGAAGATGAAACCCTGACAGCATTGAATGGGTTTGCTTTCCACTGTGCTACAGAAAAACCATTTCCTGCCCCACCCATGAAAAGAATTTGCTGCAGCGGTCCCAGCACAGACTGCACACCTACAGAAACCACCAGCTGCCCACACCAGCAGCACCAGCACTCACTACCTGCCTCACCTCTGGGGACAGCTGTGGGTCAGCAGAAGCTGCAGCTGCTGCATCTGTGAGGCTCCACGTGCTGCCTGCTGAAGGAAGGCGACTGTTCTGCATTACATCTTTTTTTTAATCTGTTGCAAGAAATTGATTTGTCTTGGCACTGAGGTAGGGAAACTGAGGCAGAAGGGTACGCCTTGCCTGGTAGGTGTTCCTGCTGTCATCCTTGCGGTGTGTCTTGGAGAAGTCATGAAAGAACCAGGGAAAGACATCACCATTCCTTTCTCTGCCCCCCAGGTAAATGTTGGTACAGCATCTCCTTTAAAGACTGCAGAAGGTGCAGGGACAGCTGGACTTCTTGCAGCAGCACCTCCAGTCTCATTGCCTTCAGAAATGTTCACGGGAATGGGCCAACTTGGCAGCTACTTTTCAAGATGTAGAGCTAGGCAAGTCATGAAAGAGTTGCATGGAGGGGAGGAAAAATAAAACCACTCTCAGCTCCTTGTCTTCAAGCTGTTGCTACACAAGAAGGCAGTGCAGAGCTGGCGTGAGGAAAGAGATGGTGTTTTCATGTGGTTTCCAGATAACCACCGATAACATATATGATTGCACTTAACCTTGTGATACCGTATTGCTACTTGTATTTTCTTTAGAAGTACAAAAAACTGTGTTGTCTAATGCAAATGAGGGTGGTAGTGGAGAAACAAGCTCACAGCAGCTCTGGTAGCAAGACTGATGACTAGAGCATCACCTTTCTGCCACAGCTCTCCTCTTGTCTTCCTGTTGTGTCCGTCATTGTCTGAAGCACACACTGTCTGTCATTTGATTGTAAAATGTGTCCCTTCATCATTAGCCACACTGTTTTCTAATCCCTTGGCCTGAATCACTGGACTTTCTTTTGCTTCATCTGTGGAGCTATGTACAGTACTTTGCAACGCTCCTGCTACCACATGGGATCTCAGGAGGTGTACGATGCCCACCTTTCTGGTGGTTCCCTACCACCATGCTTCAGGCCTAATTGCAAGTTAGAGCTTCTCCATCAGTGACACTGCAAACAAACCAGAGTCCTGACCCAAGCAACTTTAATTGGATACTCATGGGAATAAAGATAAGCAATAAGAAAAAAAGAAGCTTTGCTCTTTCCAACTAGACCAGGAAAACCCTGACTGAGCTCAGGGAGGCTTACAATGTACTCTTGGTACATCGGCTATCTATCTTGTCTAGGGCTCCAACATGTTCTGATTTTATTCAATATACTAAGTATCATCAGTGTTTATTTTCTAGTGTGGTCTTTCTATTTTTATCACTATGTTTTTGTTCTCAAGCACAGAATAAATATACCCCAGATACTAATGGTTATTTATCAGGAACGTAGAAAGTGGGGAAATAGAATTGTGATCGCTTATAGGTAGGACGGGGCAAAATATATTGTCTGTTGCCTATGAGTACTGCTTTTATGTCTTAGGATGTGTATAAAGTTTTATAAAGGCATTAATGTCTTTGGGCATTTTGTCATTTTTAATGTAAACTTTTTGTGTCATTTGGTTTGGGGATGAAGGAGATAGAGCAAACATCTTATTAGTCCATGTGGAAAGCGTCAGACTGACAGCCATGAAAACAAGTACTTAATGCATCTCTTCATCAAGCAGTACAGGGGCAGGAAAACCAACCCAAGGCGTACTGGAAGGAGCTGCACGAGTCTTTTTGTCTACTGGAAGAGAGAACTACATGAGCACGCCCCTGGTCCTGCCTGCTGGAGTGGGTCCTAGTGTCTCACAGGACAGTCTGTCTCCATTGCAGCATGGGCCTGTGCTATCTACTGCAAGCACCCCAAGACCATGTAAGCCACAGTCTTGGCTGAACTCCCAAAACACTTATATCAATACCTTGGGTCTTTGGGTATTTTATAGTAAACTGTGCCTGATCTTCACGAACACCTGTAAGTTCAGTTGCTACAGAGCTGAATTTTACAGAAGTTTTTATGAATGCATTTTATAGATGAGATTTGCCCTGTATTATGCTTGCACATTTATCAGACAATAAATTGCATAGCTGCTGTGCTGCTCATTAGCAGATGTCTCCCCAAGGTTCCAGGGTCACCACATGATGTACAGACTGGTTGAGCTGATTTCAATCCCAGGGGAAAATAGGAAAAGAGAAAGAGAAAATGATGACACAAGCTTCAATTAATAATGAATTAGAGGAACAAAATATAATTATTGCCAGTCAACAGATGTTGTAGAAAACAGGTCAACAAATGGAATATATTACATCTATGTAGTTATTTTTACCAGCTGATATGTTTGACATAGAACTTCATGCCATTTTGTTTAAATTTAGCACTATACAATTTCCACAGAATATGCCTACACTGGACTGGGAAAGACACTTTAGAGCTTTCAAAAAGTAGTAATAACTGTATGACATGATATTGGGGGGATTCTATTTGGTTTCTGTAAGCATCAGCAGTAGGATCAAGGGCATTCAACATCTCAAATGAATACCCTGGAAATGAATATAAAATCACTGCTAATAAAATCTGAAAATGACATAAAGACAATGATGAGGACAGAGCACTCATACAAACTGACCAGGAGGTTAGCAATCCCGGACCATTGTAACAAAATGTGGTTTTATGCAGTGAAATGTGAAGTAATTCATTTAGCAGCATGGAATCAAGCCAAAGTTACAGACTTCATCCTGTTGAAAAATGGATCTGAAAAAAATTATAGCAGAAAAGTAATTCAACATGGAATCCAAAGGTGATTCTGTGATAAAACACAAGCAGTCTTACCCTGGGACTTCTAAACTGATGATTAGTGAGTAAGTAGGACTGAGGAACAGATCTTACTGGGTAGAACACTGGGGCAAGTTATATTGGAATACAACATCTGGTTTTGGTGTCCACATGTTTGTAGGATATTTGAAACAGGAAAGAGCCTCCAAAAGGAGAGAAATCTTTCCAGTAAGAGATGCAAGAGCTTAGTGCTTTAGTTTATCAAAGCATATTGAAGGGACTGAATTATAGAACAGAAGTACCTGTGTTGTGGGTGGAAAATAGGGTTCCTCAGCCTAGTGGAGAAAACTGTGATGAGGACTAATGGCTGGAAAGTAAGGCCAGGCAAATTAAAATTAGAAGATTGAGGATTTTTTAATTTTTTTTTTTTTAGTGGAGGTGATCAACCACAGGAATACATGATCAAAGGAACAAGCTATTCCCCATCTCATGGCATCTTCAAATCTGGCTATGCCTTAGACAAACACAAATGATTGGCTTCATTACAAACATAACTGCAAGGAATGTAATGGCCTGTGATTCAGGGGAGGCTACAGCAGATGACCTAACGATCCCTTTTCACCTTAACCTCTGCTCATCAATGCATAAAAGGAATGAATTCTGATACTACAGAGAGATGTTGCCAACTGGGAAAGGGTGGACCGGTGCTTTTGGCATCCAGAGAGGAGTAGATGGTGCTTCTAACAACCAGAATTTTGTTACTTCATTTATAACTTTACTCTTTATTAATAATGTTAGAGGGCAACAAACAAATTTCTTTTTGTGGAGATTGCCATTGCTAAATTCTTTCCTACCAGCAGGCTTGGGAACAAAATTTCTTTTTTTCCTCCCCTCTAAATTTATGCTTTCAATAAATTAATTTAAGCAAATGAATGTCTTCATTTTCTAAGCAAATGAAGCAAATCACCTGGATTTTGAACTTCCCTATTTCCCCCAAATGCAAGAAGACCTGGAGGGAATTTATCTCCATAGTTTTATTTTAGCTCCTGCAATAAAAACACCCTTTTCTGAAATGTTATTTTTGTCTGTCATACCTGCCTCTCTGCTTCATCAAACCTCCTTGAAAATTTGGCCTTTAGATGTACTTGGAAAAAATCTATTTAAGCAAAGTAAAGATCCTGAATGTGGAATGTTAGGGCCAGCTCTACTTCTGCTGATTTCACTAGGAACTGTTAAGACAAATTTTCTCACTATTAGTATCAGTAAGACCTTTTTTTAATGTAAGTAGCAGCAATACTGAATACTGTACATTAATTGAGTTAGAAAACATATAATAAGGACACTGTTCTTCAGCAGTTGTTTTCTATTACCTGCCTGCTTTTAGTATAATGTTCTTGCCTATAGCTGATGTGTAAAAAGAGGTATCTGCTGTTCTATGTACATAATTTGAGCATAGTGATGGTTCATACTTAACACATCATCATAATTAATAATAATAATAACAATAATTTTAAAAATATAATTGCATTATTAATAATACTTTATATCCTGCACAGGCAGAAAAATATGTGCCAGAATTAAAATGAAAAAGGGATTTATCTAACAGGAGGTTAACCAGGTGACAAGACAAGAGAATAAGATGGAAACGGGTGGATCCAGGGGACTTGCAGACTGTATATTATAATAAAGTCTCTAGATAAAAATGTTTTATTTATTTAACTGTTTTATGACATTATACACACTAATATATATATTTAATACACATAGAAACTTTGCCCATTCAGAAAGCCTGACACTACTTATTTTATTCTGTGATTAAGAAAACCCTGTAATATTGCTGTGTTCAGGTCCATTTTAAGTAAATCAGCTATACTTTTGTTCTCTCACACAGACACTAAAAAAAGAAAAACCTATAGAAACGCAGCACCGAAGCACTAACTCATAATACTGGGAATATTTTTTCAGCTGGGAATGACAAACTATCAGTAGATATTTGGGGGGGGTGACGTGCAGCAGAGAGGAAGGAGACTTCACAAATAGGAAGCTCATCATGAATTAACAAACCTGTGATGAGTTCCCTGACTTGCCACCGATACCTCTGTACCTTGAGGCCATGCAGAGAATGTCTCTTTAGTGTCTCTGGTCCGTCTTCAGTAGTTCTTCACCACACAGCCATGTTGTGAGTCTCTCAGATGTGACTGTAATGAGGAACCATATTGAGAGAGAACTGAGTTAGATATGAGACAGCAGGGTAATATCTGCCATTATTAGGGTACAGATACTGCTTTGAAAAGCCAGGACATGGATCCCTGCCATCAGGATATGAACACAAGGATTATTAAATGAATGGGTGTCATACAGAAATAATAACACTGACCTCTCTAGTTTTCATCAGTCTTAATGTTGTTCCCTCATTATAACAAACTATTTACCCTTTGGCCTCATTTTGTGCACATGGGAATTAGATTATTGCCTCATAAAACAAAGGAGCAGTGAGATTATCACTTAAGTAATGGCCCCAAACATAGCACAGCGTCACGGGCTGTTGCTATACAGCAGAGCAGTGTAAGTCCTTTTGTCAGGGCACGGTCCCAGTAACACGGGCAGTGGAGCAGGTAGAAATGTCATGGGGCAAGTAAGTACAGCTTCCCATTCACCCTTGGAGCAGTCAATCCCCAGAATTTTATCCCTGCAACTTGTTAAAACTCAGAAAGCTCACACATGTTTAGAAGTGATAGCTGCTGCCTCCATGCCAAATTGCTTTATCAGTTTTAGATAGCCAATTTCCACCCCCCTTGCAGTATTTGCTGTTAAAATGTTTGCACGCTGTTACATGGGGAAATACAGAATACTCGAGGAAAGAAAAAAAAAAAAGAAGAAAAAAACAGGTCTTGATAATTTAAGAGCTGGCATTTCAAAACAAGAATGTCAAACAGTTTAGCTCTTGTTGACATTGAATCCTGGGGCTCTTCCTCCCTCCTTCTTTTCCTTCATGTTTAGAGCAGGCAGAGTGATCCTATGCTAAGGGCTCATAGTCAGGTACCTCTGCTGGGGATTCTTCTGACTGGCTTCAAGCACACGGCGGTGACTGAAGTCTGTGGAGACAAGGATCTGTGGACATAATGCCAGCATTGTCTACACTTTCATTCCTGCCTTACACTGGCCCCTCTCCTCCTCTGCATTCATTGTCACTATTACATTTATCTAGGGAGAGAGGCCATCATAGGCTGCATATTTATTAATCATTCTTACCTGCTTCCCTTTTTGTTCTTTGCTCTCATTCTTTTCTGTGTAGGGAGACAGAAAGGCAGCAGCATATCATAGCAGCAGTACTTACACAACACTTTTTTATCCACAGATCTCAAAGTGCTCTACAAAGGTAAGTGCTAATATAAATATTATCATCCCCATTTGTCACATCCAAGAAGCAAGGCTAAGAGAGATACCCAAGGGCACACAGCAGGCCAGCAATACAGGGTGGGGGTGGAAGAGACCTTACAGCTTCCATACAGCATGTTGGGTTTTCTGCTATATACTTCTTAAGTCACGTAGCCTGGTGGAAAGGCCGCTCTTGTCCTTAATCAGGGACATTTTGATCAGCAGAAATCACCCTTTTCAACAGCAATTCTGAGGGCTGCAGCACTACATGTTTTAGTGGACAAGCCAGTGCAGTGTAATATTATCTGCACTGTAGCAATAGTTATTTTGTCTAAAGACTCTGCAAAACAATTCCCAACCACTGCTTCCCATAGCTGTTATGAGGCTGGCTGAGTAAGCAGGCTGCAAAGGGTGCACAGGGATCAGGAAATGAATATATGCATCAGGAGATTTAGAAGAGGTGACTAAAGCTCTGATTATTAGCAACTACCTCTAAACATCCCTCCCTCCCAGAGTCAGGGTCCGACCACCCTGGGTAGGCAGAGCTTTCCCCCATTACATGCACACAGCAGCAAAATTTTGATTTCCCTGAAAGTAATGGTGTCTGCATAATATCGCTCTGCTGATTTTCATATCTCTATTTCAGCTTTGTTTATCTTCTGACAACAGTTATAAAAATAAAATCCAGATTTTTTTTTTTTAAGTGCTGATGAGGATGGGAGTCTGGATGTCTTAAGGATTAGGTAATGGGAGAGAGAGTCTTTGGCTTGAAGTCACCCATTCAACTGGTCAGGTCAGCCGTGTGTTAGCATTTATATTGTCTGCTATCCCATGTACTGAGAAGTTGGTGGTCCTATTCTGATGTGTAGCTCAAAAGGAACATTTTACTTGCAATATGAAGCAGATTTATTAGCAACAAGGCTGAGGAGTACATGTGCATGGAAAATTAAGCAGACCTGAAACTTATGGACTGTGCCAGGATTTCAGTACACTGGAAGATGCTGTGGATAATGCTGCCCACACTGCACACCTCTTGTGGGTAGTGGATCTAAGGAAAAGCCTTCATTGCAATCATTTCAGCACCTTTTCAAAGGTGGTACCAACCCTTTAAAAGAGACTGAATATTAGTATCATTTTCCTTTGATAATTGAAAATTTTAGTAGATTCAAGATTTAACCAACCCTTTTTCATACCAGCATATGAACTCCATGTAATTTTGTATATTATTATCTCCACTGAAAATATTCTGTGCTTTCTTTTTCCCTCTTGGTGTAAGTACAATATCCATAATGTAGTACTTGCAGACATTGCAGAGTCTTGGGCAGTTGTGGGGGGAAATGTGAATTAAAAGTTGATTTGAAAAAAAAATCCCTCCCTTAATGGTACCTTTGTAACTGATTAGATTTGGTAATGGACTTGCAAATGAAGTTTAAACATTAATCTAAGAGCTCAATTAGGTAAAGTATTATGGTGCAGCAGAGATTTCCTCCATTCCCCAAGCAAGTAGAAAAAACTTTGGAAATTAAGACAAAATCAGCTTCTTTTCGTTCTTATCTTTTGAGAGGCTTAGCAGAGGTTGTTACTGAATTAATGAAATACTATCGATTCATATATTCTTTCTAATAAGTGAAATGGAAGGAGGTATCACTTATGTTTCCTGCAGCAGTTGCGTACTACAACTGGAAACACCATTGAACTCCCATAGGCCTGAAAATCCCCAAGCAAATCAGACCTCTCTGGAGGTCATCTGCTGACTGGAGATACATTAACAAGCCATCTGACTTTTTTGAATGAACTCTTAAGATTTTATTTTGCACTGGGAGTCATAAAGTACACTTTTCAGTATGATCAAGTTACCGAACCCCACAGCGTTTTCTCACAAAGGTTCAAACTCAAAGACACACTTAAATGCATGTTTAAATGGGAATTAAGCATATTATTAAAGTTAAGTGTGTGCTTAAGTACTGCTCTAAATAGAAAAGTTTCCTGCATCCAGAATAGCAGCGAAGAGTAATTCCTTCCACTGCAGGCCTTGCAGGGTGGAATGCCATCACCTACATTATGCAGGAGGTCAGACAGGATAGTTGGCTATAGACATCCTGTTTGGACCTCCAGCCTGTGAACAGGACACATCGTTGATCAAATACCAACTTTCCAACTGGACTATGTCCAGCACAAGCCAACAGTATTTAGAACTGTAAGAAGGAAATAAAGTCAGGCTGAGGTAATTAAACACAGGGGACATTTTTTCCATTCACAAGCTCCAGCCATGGGTGTTTTGGATAACTTGTTCTATTAAAAAGCTATCTTGCTACAATGTATTTGGACAATCCCTTATTCTGCTCATTCTATTAAGGTTGCATGAAAATTATTCCACGGAGTATTGCCAGCACCTTTGAGACCTTTAGCACACAGCATTAAGTAGAAATGAATAAAGACTTGGCTAAAATAACACATGGCGACTCGCTAAAAAAGCACTGTCAAGACATTTTATACACCTTTTCTTTTACTCTGTTTTCTTTATAATATTCCTCCAAGAGGCCTGAAAATACTTGATTCTTCCCACTGGTCCCTCACACAGTGCAAATAGAGGTTGTCTTCAATGACAGCATGAGTGACCCCGGCTCTTTGCTCTTAGGAGTCTCAGCTTGCACAGTGTGCTGCTCTGCTGGGCCACCTTCATTGTGGATCAGCAGTAGAGGTGTCCCCATAATTGCTCCTATGCAGCCATGTAATGAAGGGAGTATCTGAAATGTGGAATTGGTAGTTCATATAAACTAATGACTGTGAGACTTTAAAATATAAACTCTCGGAAAGAAATACCTAATATTTGCATTAAGGCGTAAAAAATGTCCTCATGGTACACAAACCCAGCAGATGCTGAGTTTGTTAAAGAACTCAGCTGTCCACTGCAGTTTCCCACCACAAGAGCCATGTTCAGTTAGAGAAACTTACCCTACTTGTACCTTGTGATGTCTTACAGCAGAAGACATCCTCCAGCTACTGCAGGGAGGACGACCTGAGTGGGAGGACCATCCTGCTGGCTGGGACCATTCGCCAGTGGGATGACAGCACTGACGATGCCTCAGATACTCAAGCCTCATAGTGTCAGCTGGGGTCATGTAGAGGGTTGAGCATTGAGCAACTCAGTGTAGCCATCCAAACCATCTCCTTGAGACAAGGCCTGACAGCCTCAACTGCATCACTTTGTGTGAGCTAGAAGTCTTAGCTGGGTGGTTGTCTGAAGCAGGGAATTGTTTGCCTCTTCACCCATCTTCTTGCATACTGGTACTTTTGCAATACATTCATCACAGCTCCTCCCACCCCCTCTCACTGTCATTTGGCTGCCTCAGAAGCAGTAGGAATGTAGAGCCAAGTGACTAGTTCTCTCTGAGGTAGCACCAGTGCTCTGTCAGCTTTAATGAAACAAAAATAAACTTGTGTAGAAACGTGGGGGCTTTTTATAAGCCCTAAGGTCAGATTCTCTTCTCATCTATGCTGGCATCAATCAGGAGGACATTAACAAGAGCCAGTGAGATCTGGTTTAAAGTACAGTCTTAATTCCTTTCCAAGTCTCCTAACAGCGTAGATGCCACTACATAACTGTTGCCTGTCAGCAGCCCAACAAAACCATGCTAGAAGCAGTTGCTAGGAGCAGCTATTAAAAAAAACCTGCTTCCATTAGTCCAGGGGCTATCTCCTCTCCCATCATCCTCATTCCTGTTTCTTCACTGCTTCCTCACCCTGACCTGGAACCATCTAAAGTGACAGTTGTTGGTGATAGCATCCATCTCTGCAAGAAAAATATCAAAATCCAGCCCAGGAACAAAATTTGAATTTCTTTAATTCGGGAACAAAATCCATCCAAGGCAACTAAGATTTCACAGTACTGTGAGGTGGGGGTTGGGGGGATTTCCATTACACTTCACAGATCTTCTGAGAGCAAGGCTCTCTACAAGCACTACTTCATCCATCTTGAAGGAAAAAGGCAACAGCTGTTTAATAGCACTGTGTAACACTTCCTGACAGCTTATGACAAAATGGGAAGTGGAAATTGAACTTTCTTTTCAAAGATCATCACCACTATTTTACCCACTAATTCCCTCTAATGAATTGCATGATACAGCCCCAAGAGACCTTGCTTGAAGAACAGTTCTCTCAAAGAAAGCTACTGTGAAAGTCCTTTTTGACAGTTTTTTCTGGATTGGATAATTTCCTAGTCATGAGACCCCCTCCTTCACCTTCTCACAAACCATACATGAGTATTGCTCACTCTCTACTTTCCTTTCACCGTCTTTCCATGAGAAGAATTAAAATCCTCTGGGTAAAGATCTCTCTGAAAGTTTTGTACCTCAAACATAGTCCTACTAAGATAATATTCAGGGGAAGCATGAAGTACTTTGCAGTCTTTGTCCCTCAGTTACATTTTGAAGTGCTCATTGAGTCTGACCTGTAACAGATATATAAAGAGAAAAGACCCTGTTTCTCTAAGGCTCTGGGTTCTCAAAGTACATCAGCCCTCATCTTGAACTGAGGTAAATTTCCATTTTGATATACTTACAGTGATTTGGCCCCACCAGGGTCTTGTCCTTTATGTTTCCTTTCAATTAGTCTCATGTCAGCTCTTTCCCTTGGAAATAGAGCTGGGACTCTTGCCCGCATTATGAGGCCCAACAAATAGCCACTCATGAGATGGGAGGTTGTGCTCATCCTTTGGCCCATTATAAAAGGGACGTAGCATGACCGACAAGTCAGATACTTCAAGTGAGGTATTACAGAGCAGCTGATGCATGGTACCTTGGTAGAAGGGTCAAACGTGTCTGAGCACTTCTTTATTTATGGGGTGCTTTTGAGACAATGTAGTTGAGATTTATTTTAGTGTATTTGATTCAGGACATGCAGAGTTGAATTTTATCTCCATACCCTGCATTGTTTATGTGCATGTGTGCTTGTGTATTTTTATACCTATATATATATTGTAGGCACATTGCTTTGGTTGGCTGCTCTTCAGATTCAGGACACAAAAAATAAACAGTTTCATAATTCACTATTAACATTCACAGACATTTCCAGCCTCCTAAACCGTAACCGCTCTCTATGTTTCGTAAGATCAAACGACAAGGACCACTGCCTCATAACGGTGCCTCATAATAGTGAGCATTGAAGTTGGACATCGCGTTAGACTGCAAAATTGCAGCCAATAATCACGGCTCAAAGCATAACTCCAACATAAGCATAAATATTGCTCATTAAATATTATGGGAGAGGAGTATAAAAATCTTACTTGGTCTCTCATTGAAGCAGTAAACAGCACAGCCAAAGCACCTGCCACAAACAGCTCTGTAAATCTTTCTCTAAGGTATGGCATCCAGCATTGACGCATTAGTCATAAGATTCACCTTCATTTTGAGGAAAGAAGTAGGTTTCTGGGGAACCAAGTCTAAACCTTTCCGGAGCTGCTCAGCCATGGGAAGCTCAGCACCCTGTTTGAAACATCAGTAATCCTTTATATGACTAGAAACCACAGCTGCTTCCAGTACCCAATGCAGTGATACAAAACAGGACACCTCCATCCCTTCCAAGGCAGATCCCCTGCTAAAGTCAATGAGACTTTGGCATCTGTATCAGAAGCCAGTTTGGCCCTTCAAAATAAGGTATTGGTGTGTAGTTTTCAAGTCAGTTGCCAGCAGGGATTTGCTTCTGTGGGAGATGTTCCTGGATAAAAAATAAAATTAAATTAAAGAATCATGCTAGTTGCATCAGTATAAAATCTGTGTATAGATCAAGCTAAAGGTTTAGGATTCAAAATATTCCTATTGGGTGGTTTTAGTTCACTGGAAGCAAATTAATATATTAAAAACTCTAGTCCAGGCAAGATAAACTGCACTTTAGCCTTCACTAAGCTGATGAAACTGAAGCCTTGCAGGCACAGCCAGGCTTCAGCTCAGCATTCATCTCCATGAAAGAGGACAGACAGTCACGTGTGACTCCTGCACTCCAAGCCAGCCAGATGTGAGGTGGCCAAGAAGTTTGAGTAAAGCATGTGTATTGGATCCAGTGTGTCATATGCACTCTTGATTAGTTTTTCATTGCCAGTCTTGGAAGATGTCCTTATCCATAAGTGGATTAATTATGCATCCCGTGCTCCTTTTGCAATCAAGAAGTAATATCAGCACTTTCCTGCAGCTACAGAAACACTTTTACATTGGAAGTCTTGTAGGTTGACATCTTTTTCTACAGCTAAATTGGAAAGGTGGAGAGAAGGGAGAGGGGTAATACACTTAGTAGAAATGTTTCTTAGATTTAATTTTCTTACTGAGAGCTATGGACTTAGATTTAAAATAATTAAACCAAAAATATCACATTGGTAGCCCACTTAGGGCTCCTAAATTTATACTGACCACATAAAAATGACCAGGTAGTAAGAGATGTTAAGTACCTACTATAGCTTCAGTACTCAGCACTTTTGAAAATCAGGCCACTTGATTTAGGCAGCTAAACAGGCACATTGGAAATGGTTTGCCTTAATTAGTTCCCCAAAGTTAGATAGATTATTCAAAAATAACTAAAGAAGCATTTTTCTTCAGGAGGCAAAATCTAATGTGGTGTTAAACTATTTAGCATAATTTGCATAAAACATGGTGTGCACACACAACTCCCCCTGTTTGAACTTTTCAGCCTTTCTATATAATATAATAGTAATAATTTTTCCCCTGTAATACTAGGTAGGTTTCTCTTGCTTTTGGGGGAAATTAGGTGAACTCTTTTGTAGGTAAAATGACAACTGCAAATGAATGGTAATATTGTGTAACTGAGTGTATAAAATACTTTAAATTATGGCACTATGATAAAGACACCTCTGCAAAGGTTGCAAATCATTTTTCATTTTCAGGTCAGTGTTCACGATTCCACTAACATTTTTAGATAGGTTTAAGAATGAGGTTCTGTTTAAATGTATCACAAGGCTATATCTGTAGAAAGCTTTCTGTGCCTGCAGAGAAACCTCCTTCTATTCCATAGCAAGGGAAGATACAACCCTCTATCTGGGACAGCTCCTCAGGAAATTCTTTCATTTGGCACTGAATATTTTGAACTCAATCTAGGTTCCTCCTCCTCCAGCTCAAGTGGTAGGCTCTTTTTTTCTAATGATAGGCCCAGCTTGCATTAATAATGAAGGTCACAAGCTTACACATGAGGAGGAGGATATTTTACCTTAGAAGGATACCTCATGAGAGACTGCTGTATTTCAGATTTGGGAATTTTCATGGAATTTATACAGGAGAATTATGGAAGCACTTAGGGGGCTGTAAAATAAATCTCTCTCAGATGTATCACTACGATATTAGGAGATTAGCTTTCTACAGGGCTGTCTGCACTAGGAAAAATAATGTCCATTTTAAAGACTAGCTCAGTTACAGCAGGCTAGTGTACCAGCAGGCTGTGTGCAAGGGTAGACAGGACTTGGTCTTATCTTTCTGTCATGAAAACCTGCTTTCACTACTGCTGTGAAACCACTACAAGTTTTCCTTGTGGCTGATAAAAGCTGATGTTAGCTTTGTCTTGACAAATGCAATCTGAAAGCTGTGATTTCCTCTTCATCCTTAGGGAGAAATGACTCAGGAAGGTGCTTTGATGAGTTGGGAATTTTTCCCAGATTCTGCCCTCAGTTGACTTCTCAGAGAAAACAGTGAAAAAAATTAAAGCAAAAGTAGAAGTGTGGAGCATCCAAGTTCAAGAGGAATTTTTCAGGAAAGCATCCTAACTTCATGAAGCTTTGATGTTAACTTGGGCTGGGGCTTGCGTCAGGCTTCAAGGTGTGGCAGAAAGTTTGTGCATGAGGCCAAATTCTGTCCCTGTTGCTCCATATAACAGCACAGACTTGAATATCCTTCTGAATTTATACTGAAAAAGAGAGCTTGATCTCTTGGTCTTTATGATGAGATTGGTAGTTGGTGCTTTTCTGTCTTTTGGAAACGAAGACCTTTCCTCTGGCACGGCATTGCTCCCTTCATGGGTCTTCTGGCAGATACACAGCTAAATTCAGTGCTAGTGTAAGCGGGCACAACCCTTTATACCTCAGCTGAATTGAGGAGCTTACACTAGCAGTGGACCTGCCCTAGTCTATCAGAGCAAAGCTGTTATTTATTACTGGAAGCATCTTATTCATCTCCTCTAGCGCCGTGAACACACATTAAGATCCACTCCCCCCATCACTTCCCACCAGCCGCATCGCCTCTCAGCTGCCCTTTAATTTAATCTAATTTTCCATCTTAACCTCAACCCCAAAATAAAACTCCTCTTTTCCCTTTGGGGTGGACTCGAGAAGGGCCCTCTGGGCACCTCAGCCGCAGCGGTACTAGGTGGAGAACCCGGAGAAAGCCGGCGCGCTGCGAGCTCCCCCTCCTGTCGCCGTGCCGGGACCCGCTGCGCGGCCCCGGCCTCGCACTGCCGGTACTGGCCGGAGGGCGGGGGAGGGAGGATGCTGCAGGGGGGCGAATTCTGAGCGAAGAAAACTCCTGAGAGGGATAGGGCACTGCCAAGGGAGGCCTGGTATTGAAAAACTGGCATGTCAGAAAGCAAAGCAGCTTTATGTGGTACACTCAAGCCGTCATGGGCTGGGATGATAAAATTGCCTGGCACTGTGTCACACAGCTTTTGCCAGGACATCACTTATTTTAAGCAATTGCATCTTTAAGAAGGAAATAAATGCTAAAATTACAAGAAAATCCCTTGTTCCTTTGCTATCTCTGTATCTTCCCTTGTAATGGTTTAACTCAAAGGGCTTGGGATCTAAGGAGAAAACAGATATTTTCATACTGTAAGCCTGCCCCTGAGGCACAGAGGAAAAGTGAATATGGAGCAGTGTTGAGAGAGGGCACCACATGCATTGTAGTCAGAATAATTTTGTTCAGGCATTCCCCACCTATGTTTTATAGATGCAGAGTGTATTTATACAGCAGGAGGATAGGCAGAACCTCACATAGTATACACCAGGCATGAGGGATGGGAGAGCCAGATCCAGAAGCACATTTGCTATGGGTGCTACTGAAGCTCATCTTGACACACAGTGTCTTCAGAACATTTTAGGAAGGAATGAGGTTTTCCAAGTGAAAGCTCTGCAGAGAAATCACCAGCCAATGTTGCCAGACAACAGGCAATCACTGTAGGTCTATCCTTGGGTCTGACATGGTTTAAAGCCCAATCATATGGTGAAGCTGAGTAGAACAAGTGCAAGAGCTTCCTCTCAAAGGCAGGGTGTACTCCAGAACAACTGTGAACCAGTTGCTCAAGGTGTGTAGCTGTTCCCTTGTTTACAAACCAGAGCCAACACTTACCTGGAGGGAAGAGGGAAAGGAAGAAGTTTGATTCAGGCTCCTCTTGGATGTGGCTGAGAGCTGTAGCTAAAATGGAACAAGAGGAGCATTGGTTGGAGTGAAAGTGAACTCAGGAACAGGGCAATTTCATCTGTGTCCTTCTGCCACCTCCCACTTCTGGCAAGCCCTAGAAGTGCCTGGAAGATTCCCTAAGTCATTGGGCTAGGGTGGGGAGAAGGCAAGGGCTTTGACACACAGGGAAGGATGATGTGGGGAGAGGCTCAGCCCTGGAGCTGAAGTCATTCATTAAGGTTGTGCATAGGGTACAACGAGTCAAGAAGCTATTCATTTGAGACTGGAGGTGGGAGTAAAGAATTTAGTACATTACTTGTGGGCTTTCACTAAAGCCTAAGCAAAAATCTGAGAGAGAACAATGTGTGTTTGCACAGTTTGCAGCCCAGCCAGGGAAATCTGGTACAGCTCAAGTACCACAGGGTAGTTTTCCAAAAAATCCTACTTCCATCCTTCCCCCTCCCATATCTAAAATCCATCAAGGACATTCATAGGGACCTATAGACTGTGGAACACAGTTGGACTGTAGGAAAAACACATTTGTTCTTCTGAGCAGAGACTGTGTATGTGTGTCAGGATGCAAAGTATTGCGGACTGGAGCTGCGAGCTGGGAGCTACATATATGAACCAGGGCAGAAGGAGACTACCATACAGCCAGAGAGGAATAGAGCTTTACATGTGGTGTAAAGGCTTTAACCCTTTCCAGAGCAAGAGACTCGGTGGCACACTTTAGAACAGCAACAGCCTCCATTGGGCAGTTGTTGTGGGTGGAGGTGCTTGTGAGTACCCCATATGCTTTCTCCCCTCCTTCTCCCTAATATTCCCACACATGCTGCAAGCACATCCCATATGACACAGGCCAGGAGGGACTGACAGATCAAAATCTCACCCCTGTGAGCTGCTTCAAAACACCTTTATGCCACAAGGCCATTGAGAAGTATTCATAGTGAGAGCCAGACCCTTCCTCTTAGTCAGAACTCTACATGAGGTAAGTTTGTCGGTTTCAGTCAGATGCTCATGTTACTTATTATGGTTTCTAAAAGTAAATTGGAGTTTTAATCTTAGAAATAAGTGGTGGGGAAACCTTCCAGCCGTCAAAGCAAGGTTTGACTCAAAAGGGAAGAAAGAACTCAGTTGTTCACAGGCAGTCTCAGAAATCAAAGAAGCCAGAATCTCCACTTCCCCAGTCAGCACCTTCACCAGCGCTGCCTTGGCACCAGGCTCCTCCCTTGAAAATGTGAGTGGATGGAGTTGTATTTGGAGGCTGGAGGGAGTTCCTGAGCTGACATGCTGCCAGATTTGGGCTTTAACTGTTGCTTTTGATGTCAGCTCCCAAGCTTATAACAGGAGTTTTTTAATAACGGGGGTGGGGGGGGGAGGCAAAAATTAAAAAAAGGCCATTAGATTAAGCAGCAACCCTGGGACAATTTGTAAGTCACAGTTAAGAGAGAGATATCTGGAAGATTTGCCAAGTTCAAAGGTCTTCATTATTAATCTTCCGGTAGCTGACTTGATGGATTGTCTCTAGTCTGTGTCCCCTTATTCCTTCCACCTTCTCTGCTAAAGACAAATGCTTAAGACAAATCCCTAGATGGAGGGATAGACTCTGTAATAGATTATTTCTTATTACTTAGAATTTGGTTAATAATTTACTAATTCAATTTCAGTGTTTCATCCCCCACTTCAATTAATCTTTAGAATATAAAGTAAATGCTGTTCTTTGTTCTTCCAGTGCTAATGAAGAAAGAAACTAATGAGGAGATCTTGTCTTGATGCCTTCCTAAAGATGATTTAGCTGCACAGGAGTTAATTTTCTTTTTTTTTTTTTTTGCTATTTATTTATTTCTACTTCCTAAACACAAAATCTACCCATAAAACTGAAAGCTTGAAAGCTGTACAAGCTGGTTTTGAGCCAAATTTCAAGCATGTTACACAAGTCTTACTCTAGTAAAATTCCATTTCTTATCAGTGTTACAAAAATCACACATACCTACATTCTGTACATAAATATTTTATACAGATATTTTATACATACTCAAATAAAAGAAGATTTAGGAACCTCTGTACAGCAACTCAAACTGCTGTCTACCACACTGGAATGGTGCTTTAAGATTCAGCAGATGTAGAGAGTGATTTGTTTCTAAGAAATTGTATCTGTGGCTCTGTGGCTGTAATGCATCAAAGAGATTTTTTTTTTAATCGCATCTGTCAGGAATTACACCGATATAGTCCATCCAGCCTCCCAACATCCCATCCAGACCCGTTTCCTGTAATTCTATTACCTTTCATTGCTTACTTTTCTTCTATTGTTTTTTCTTACCATATCCCTCCCATCAGAACTCAGAAATGTTTCCAGTCCTGCCTATAGCACTGCAGCCAGGATGCGCGGGAGCCTGGGATTAATGACTGCTTCTCTGCCAGTGCACTGGTGTGAATTAGGAAACCAGTTCAGATTCCAGCCAACAGACTTTTTTTGTCCTTGCAGCCTGTTGTGTCATCAGTGGCAAGGGTTTGGATGTAAACACTTAGGGCACTAAATGACATGTTCTAGTGTTCAGATAGTTTTTGCAAAGTGTGATTTCACACCTAGCAGAGGACAAAAAAAAACTGTCAGCAAAACTCCAAACACCAATGCTTTTCTATTTTTACTTGCCACAGAGTCTTTTTCCTTTAAAATTATGCTAGTAGTGTGTGGTCAAATTTGATAAGCTTACTTAACGTAATTGCCACTAATACAGGAGGAAAACAGCCATTTTCCCCACACCTACAAGGTGTCTAAGCCTGTCTCATTACAGAACAAGGGTAGTACATTAAGCCATTTAATAGCAGGACCAGAATCCTGTCCATGCAACGAAGGGGAGTGAAGGTGCTGTTCAGTGTGGGCTCTGCCATGAGAAACTCTGTCTCTGTGAACAAGAGCACTCGGACCTATATCTATCTAGCTATAGTTTCCTCCTCAGGGCTGCATAAGCAATCACTGGCTGGAAGGCTATATCCAGGTCCATTACAGGCCAGCACTCATGAGCCTTTTGTCTTTGTACAGGGGCAGGAAATTCCCTGTGCCTCTTATTTGCCCTCAAGCACAAGAGAGGGCAGGGCTTGCTCTATAAAGTTTACTTTATAGTTCCTAATTCTGTTAAGCAAACACACCTAGACACTACAGAACAGATCCCCAAATATATTAGAAATGTGAATTGCCCCAGATCTTTGGCAGTAGGGGAGTAAGATTTTCCAAGTGACTGAGTAAATTGATGCCTCCAAAAGCACTGTAAACTGATCCGTTGGGCTTGATTCTAAACTCCCTTTATTTCAGTGTAAATCTGGAGTAAGCCTGCTGAACTGAATGGAGTTATGCCAAGGCAAAATCCGAATCATCTTCTTTTCTTTTTTTTCTTTTACTGTGCTAGCTAATCCCATAGCTGCAATGAAAATGAAAAATCTATATATACAAACTCCATTAGCCAGGCTATCTTATTGTGAAACCTACAGTATATTCAACCTTATAAAGAATCATTCAAGTGTGACACTGTCCTCTCTCCTGCTTTTCTGATAAGCAGAGAGGACAGGCTGCCTATAGCACAGAAACTAGAAGACAGGAAAATAATATTTCACAGCAGGGGAAAAACATAACTGAATGGAGATCAAGGCAGCTAAATTAAAGAAACCCACAATACCTGGGTAACACGGCCACAACATAGCACATGGCTGCAGCAGAGACATTAAGGCAGCCAAAGGATTCTCCCAATGGCAATCTTGGAGTTACAGAAAGCAGCAGCATCTCCACTAATTGAGTTCCTTCCAAAAATGTGTTCTTATCCATTGCGTTGGTTTGAAACAGATTAAACTAGTGAAAAGAATCTTATTGACTTCATCAGTCGATGCATGAGGCCTAATGAGTTTAAATAAAAGGTAAACTGGTGAAATAGTGTCACGGTAAATGAACCCACAGTTTCCCAGACTGCAGATGATTGCACTGCATTGTTTGTCCTGTGTGACACTGTATGTTTAGAGCAATGGGTGACATCTTTCTATAACATCAATAAAAAAAAAAAAGAGGCATCTTTTGAGGTTAGCAGATATTTAAAACAAAAATAATGGCAGAATTTAGAAGTGGCATTGGAAAGGTGCTAGTCCTGTCCCTGTTATTTGAAAAATCTCCAATTTCCTTGCCAACAAATTCCTCAAAAAAATGGCAATATTCCATTTCATTATTAGCTGTTTTTAAAAAAACATATGAATATGCCTTTCATATCAGCCCGCCATGTAAAGACTGCCTGTAGTTTGCATTTTCAATACATAAATTTTGACATCCGAAATGCAAATCTCATTTTTAAGGACACAGTAATTTGTGTGCAAATCTTCAAAGAGCAACTGAAAAGATTTTTCTCTATCCTCCTGACTGTACCTGGCAGAGGAAGTACTCTTGACATCTGTTGCTCAGTGTCCTTTTTTTTTTTCAGCCTCAGTTTTGCAAACAAACCCTTCCAGAGTGTGGTACAATTGCCACCCAATGTGCCAGAGAGCTGTGCAGTTTTACCAACACCTTGAACGTTGTATTCTGTATACGAGGCATGTCCTGCTGATTTCCTTTAAGCATATGCACATAATTGGATTCTTACCAGCCATGTGTTTCTAGGCTGGTAGACATCTTACTGAATCAGGCTCTATAAAAATATTTTTGACTTGGGGTATTGTTCAAAAAAAGAGGTCAAAACAGGAATTAAATCTCTGCAGTGATGTTACTGTGTCCCGTTCATATTGTGGCAATACCTAAAGCCCAGTTATGTTATAAGAAGGAAAAGTTCATGTCCAGAGGGCTCAGGTTTTTATCATGTCAACTGATGCAATAGGTAGTGGCTCTCAAACTACAGGGCACTGTGGACCAGCGAAGATGCAGAGTATTTGCTATGTTACTGGGTCATTGAGAGAAAGCTGCTTCCATGGCCATTTGCAAGGCACTTCCAGAAGCAGCCTGTAAGCCTGGAAGAAGCAGGAAATAAGGAGAAGGAGTGAATATAATGGCATTTGCTAGAGAAGCAGACACCATACCACCTGGAAGGAAGAGGAAGAAGGAACTAGCTGTCCATTTTGTATGCTTGGAGAAGATGGAAGTAAAAAACTTGACTGACTGGACGTGCTGTCCAAAATGCAGGAAATCACTTGCAGGGAGTTAAGAAAAGGAAGAAACGAGGGTGTAAAAAAGCATAAGTGGAAAAGGTAAAAAAGAAGCAGAGAATTGTGACCAGATAAATATGGAGAAAGATGGTGCTTCAGGCTATGGGGAAAAGGAAAGAAAAGCCAAAGCAGGAGAAAAGGTGCAATGAACGCTTTGAGAAAGGACTGCAAACACAACATCAAGACAAGGTCCTCTTGTTTCAGTTCAAACTCAATGGAAATGCTGAACTAAAAGACTGGCAGAGCAACTTTGTTACACCATGGATAAAGTTTCCCGAAGCATGCCTGTGCAACAAAAGACGTTATTGCACTATGCAATGTTATGTAATTATACTGGCAGAGTGCAGGTGAACACTCTAGGAGTGAATCTTTCTCCAATTTTTACTTATATTGCTCTGGAAAGGGTTTTAGCTAAACTGAAGACAGTATTTTTATGTTGGAACAGGAGTTCACAGGTAGGTTATGCTTGTTTAACTCTACCTGTATAGTCATATTGATGTGAAGGGTGAAATGTGCCTGTGTGGGCAAAGCCTGAAATATCTAGCTGTCCTTCAGGCCATGGACATGACATTCTTTAGCTTAGCAAGAAGCCACATTTCAAAGACACCTTTTATGATTGTATGAGAACAGAGCAGAACACCACAAGGTTATTTAAACAAAAGAAAAGTCTTTTACAGGTATTCAGAAATGTTTAGGTCTCCTAAGCTTATTCATAAGCAATTGCTGAAGATGCTACATGGAAATTTTGTGATCATGAATGTGAGAAGGGATAACAAGAAAGTATTATCTGTGAAGTTTTTTTCCATGCTGTGAGCACTTCTATAACCTCTGGCATATTCTGAGAGTTTTCATGGCCTATATCAGGAAGGAAAAAATAGACAATGGTGTTTAAGAAGTCTTGAAATGAAGGGCTTTCTAATGCTGGAGTTTTTAATAGCATACACCCTTTTGTTTTAGTTACTATCTTTATGTTGGAAATGAAGAATGCTTCATCCCTCAATAAATATGAAAAATACATGATTCAAGCATTAAATATAAGTAATGGTTAACAATCAGATGCATGTTCTATTCTTCACTTCCATGTGCTGGTCAGAAAAAAAAAAGAAGAAAAGAAGTGCTATACACTGGTTTCTCAAGAATGCAGCATCAGGGATCTGTAAAAGTCTGAGTGATTCTATTGCTTTCTTTTGAAGGGCTCTAATAATAAGGAGGCCTAGGGAGAAAAATTGCAGTTGAAGACCACTGAAGTCTTGAACTGTAGTCAAGCCAGAAAGTGAAATTACTGAGCCCTGAACACCTCTCCTGATCCTTCTCTGTTGAGAAGAACCTTTGTTAGATGAGGAGGCAGAGGTTGAAAGACTCAATTGAAATCCTCACTAAATACATTTTCTGAGAAGTTAGGACATGTGGATTTTTTCCCCACATGGATTTACAAATCCACAGAATTGGAGCAGACAGGAAATCACTCATTTTTTTAGTATAAAGAATAACTAGAATAAGAATATTACCACTTCAGTGTATGAGCAAGTAAAGCAGATTTTCTTGTACTAACCCATCTGAGCCAAAGTGACACATACTGTGACACTGAGAAATATTTGAAAGGGCAGAAATAAAGGACTGTAGGTGTAAGTATTATCTATATAGTGAGAAAGCCTTTTGTCTTGGGTACGAGGAAAATTACTTTGTCCACTTATTGCTGAGTTCTTAAATAGCCTGTTCAGTACAATTGACTGACATTTTATGTTATTGCAGATCTGCATTTCCACAATGAGCAATTTTCCAGGGTATGTTTTCGGAGTCTAGGGTCAACCTGTAACATTCTGGTGACCATATGAAAAATGCTGTCCTTTTCATCTGATTTTATCAAAGTACCCTACAAAGGCAGAGGCATAAACTGTGAGTGCACACTATTAATAAGCCATCCCCAGCAGTTCTCCTCTCTGACCATCCTGTTGCAAGACAGAGACACTCTGAGGCTAAGCTTACCCCAGAAAAAGATCTCTTGGGAGAGCTGTGCAGGCAGGACAGCTGTACAGGCAAAATGCAACATCAGGAGGTGCAGTTTGTGCTGGCAAAACAGTCTTTTAGACTGGTTCTTCCTGGGCTACACCTGGCATTACGCCAGCATAGAAACGTCACAACCTAAACATTTATTGCCATAGTTGAAAGCTTCAACTACAGATTTGGTCCAGCAGTGGCCATTACCATGGGCCATTTAGTGGTGACAAATAAAAAGCAAACATAAGTTTAAATATCAGCTTGGAATTTCCTGCAAGTTATCAGCAGAAGAGCGGAAAAAATAGCACATTTGCTGCTATTTAACTCATTGCCTCCAGGAGTCATTTTGTCTGGGTCATGTTGGCCAACACCACTCATTCACCTCACCCAGGGCTCTTGCCAACAGGAATACCATGGCTCTGGGAGCTTTCCTAAGGCAGGACTGATTGATGATAGCCCATCTACTGCTTAATCTAGTATAATCACTCCACTTTCTGAGTTTCTTCAGGACCTGAGCATGCTGCCAAGGAAAAGTGGTGTGTAGAAATGGAGAGCTGATGATGATCAATAAAGCAGTAGTTTCTGTATACTGAAAAAGAGGCTGAAGCAGGAAAACCATCTGAACCAGGGGAGCATGCAATGCCAGAAGATAAAAAGTCAAGGAGTCGAATACAGCAATCCAGAGAACCTATGTGCTGCAGAGACAGAGAAGAAAAGCAGAACCAGCTACTGCATGGCCCAAAGGAAGCACAGAGACCACTGAGGAGGCAGCATTCTGCAGAAAAGCAGATCCATCAGGCACAGAAAGAAAGAGACAGAAAAGTCTATAGAGTGGCTAAGGGTGAAGATTTTATGTCCGCCTCTATTTACACTTTCAGTCTAACTCCTGATTAACATAATTCTCTTATTTTACAGGAGGGAAAATGGGGATCAGAAAAATGGAGTCACTGCTAGAGACACAGACAGGGGAAGCATCACGTATCTCTCAGTCCCGATCGCTAAGTCCTGGCTATAGATAGGGCCAAATGGGAAAGCAGTGAATCATTATATCTTCAAGGTAAAGCATTTTGAAGGCTCAATCTTGTCACCTGGAAGCAAGGCAGAAACCCCTGGAAATATATCTCATGAAACTTCTTATGGTGCTGTGAAACTGAATTGACCTAAGCATCTTCAGTTTTTCAGTTACTAAAATGAACCAGACCATATACCAGGAGAGGCATAAAAGAAGCACGGTAGAGGTAGGACATACATATAGTTATATGCAACTATACTTCTCTGCTTAAGCTTTTGGAATTGATTACCAGCCACTCTTCACGTCTTTGGGAGTTAAGCCAGGACTCTAATAAGGCTTTAACATGTAAAAGGTCTCAAGTCTTTCTAGCCACACAACAGTCTCTCAGCAAGGCCTTCAGAGAGCTCCCAGGACCAGTCTGTCTCAAACAAAAGCAAAACCAAGTACCAAATAGCAGGGGTCTGACAATGAGACCTAAACTTTTCCTTCCACAGCTAAGTCCTCTTTGGCACTGGAATAAAAGGAGAGGAAATAACACTTTTTCTCCTTGTGGACCCTTTCATTCTTCTGTAAGGAACAGGATACAACTCTAAGGACTAAGAGCTGTATTGTGTGAGAAAATTAAAGCAAGGGCAGTTGGACTGCATCATTAAGTTATGGCAAGATAGTTGCGAGCAGGAAATCGAAGGGCAAGCCTGTAAATTCGCCACCTTTATGACACATAAATGAGCCACTTGTGCTTTCTCTGCTATGTTTTCTCTCATTTGAATGCAGTTCCTTCCTCTTTTGGCCTAATTCAGAATCTCTGCCCAGCTTTATTCAAATAGCTGTGTCATAAGTCCTGAGCTTATCCTTATTTTTCCTTGCTACCTCACCTTCTATCACAGGGTCACACAAAAAGGACAAAGTGTGTCATCACAGGGCTGTGTGAGATACCAGCAGGTTTCTGGCTTTGCCACTGTCACTTGCAAGCGTGACATTACCAGTGAGCTGACATTAGGAGAGTCAAACAGATGATCATTTCTTTTCTGCTTCTCACAAAAGGCCTGATGCAAAACTCACTGGAATTGGTGGAAATATAAGGGGCTTTGGCTCAGATCCAGGCAGACCAACCAGGAATAATGCTGAAAATGTATCTGGAGCTCAGATGGTATAAAGGGACTAATCCCAGTCACCTTCCTTTAGCAGGAGGCTCAGAGTGATTTGAATTGGCTAGTTCTGTTGTGAATTAAGCTCAAAGCCCCAAAGGCAACTCAATTCTAGTCATCTAGCTTTGCAGCCTCCTTCAAACTCGATCCAGAGGGAAAAGTGACTAATCCTATTCAGTTGCTACACTGAGCTAGTATCATCAATTAAAAAAGCTTGGGGTACAGGGAAAATGAATAATCTGGGTCAGTTTTCCTCTGCAAGTCCTTTGCACAACTTGGCAAAAAAAAAAACAAACAAGGAGACAGCGAGAGGAAGCCCAGGAGATAAGAAGGAAAACTCACCCAATAAAGTGCACACACTTTATAGAAAAGAGATAGAAGCAGATCAGTGAGGTTTTGTCAAAATTCCCAAGATGGGAAAAGATTGGATTAGAGGAGCTAGTTCTCCTATTTGCTGGAAAAAAGATTGTGTTCTACACTTTTTTCCAGTTTTTCAGTGTCCATGTAGGGCTGAGAGGATAATTATGGGCTGGAGCACGACAAGCTGCAAAAACATTTATGGGCATAGAAGTCAGCTTTTCAGTCCCCTCTCTTTCCAGGCCTATGGGTATGGCATGGCCAGCGCAGAGGAACAGGCCATTGCTTGGTCCCAGCCATGACCTAGGAGGCGAGTCATAAACTGGGAGTTGCCACTCTAGTAGCTGCTCACGCAATGACATTAGTAGGTGCTTTCTGCAAATGCATTTTTGGGTAGGCTTCAAAGTAAGTAGCTGCTGCTGGTTTTCCTGTTATTACTTTGAACAGGGTTACCCAGGATTGTGTGCTGCAGAGAAGGTTAGTCTACAGATAACCCCCTGCAAAGGTTATTAACATAATAAAGGAAAAGCGTATGTGTGACTTTGTAAGTCACCCGCTTTTATCTAAATGCCAATTTTCATGAAATTTATTATGTATCCTCAAGGCCATTGTCACTGGTGGAAATGCCAAAGCTCCACAGTTCCTGGAGAAAAGGGTGACCATGGTTTCCCAAGTGTCATTCCTGTAGGTTGAACTGGACAGGTTGGCTTCACTAGCAAGTGGTTTTTGGAGGACAATTCAGTGGGCCCTAGTACATGGTGACACGGACAGTGGGATAGAGTGCACCCTCAGCAAGTTTGCTGACGACACCAAACTCTGTGGACTGGTTGACACGCTGGAGGGAAGGGATGCCATTCAGAGGGACCTTGACAGGCTTGGGAGGTGGGCCCATGCCAACCTCATGAAGTTCAACAAGGCCAAGTGTAAGGTCCTGCACCCGGGTCGAGGCAATCCCAAGCACAAATATAGGTTGGGCGGAGAGTAGATTGGGAGCAGCCCTGAGGACAGGGACTTGGGTGTGTTGGTTGACGAGAGGCTCAACACGAGCTGGCAGTGTGCATTTACAGCCCAAAAAGTGAACTGTGTCCTGGGCTGCATCAAAAGGAGTATGACCAGCAGGTCGAGAGAGGTGATTCTCCCCCTCTACTCTGCTCTGGTGAGGACCCACCTGGAGTACTGCATCTAGTTCTGGAGCCCACAGTACAAAAAGGACATGGATCTGCTGGAGTGGGTCCAGAGGAGGGCCACAAAGATGATTAGAGGGCTGGAGAACCTCTGCTATGAGGACAGGCTGAGGGAGCTGGGGTTATTCAGCTTGGAGAAGAGAAGGCTCTGGGGTGACCTAATAGCACCCTTCCAATACATGAAAGGGGCCTACAGGAAAGCTGGAGAAGGGCTTTTTACAAGGGTCTGTAGTGATAGGACAAGGGGGAATGGCCTGAAACTGCAAGAGGGTAGATTTAGATTAGATATAAGGAAGAAATTCTTCACCATGAGAGTGGTGAGGCACTGGAACAGGCTGCCCAGAGAGGTTGTGGATGCCCCATCCCTGGGAGTGTTCAAGGCCAGGTTGGATCGGGGTTTGAGCAACCTGGTCTAGTGGGAGAGAGGTGTCCCTGCCCGCAGCAGGGGGGTTGGAACTAGATGATCTTCAAGGTCCCTTCCAATCTTAATCATTCTATGATTCTGTGGTAGCCCAGGTAATAAAGACTGAAGAGGAGGGTTAGCAAAAAAACCCCACCCAACGACCAGGAAGTGTGGCACTGCCATGGAATTCCTTCTTTTGTCAGGGTGGCTCTCACAGTGCCACTGGTGTACCTATCTAACACACTAAATGGCTCAACCACACAGGTGACGGGGGAGCGAGTTTGTGGGGAGTGTAGGTAGGTTTGGGATTGACCCTGGTGACCTAGACAAACTGGAGAGTGACCTAGACAGGCTGGAGAGTTGGGCGGGGAGAAATTTAATGAACTATAACAAGGGCAAGTGCAGAGTTTTGCATCTGGGCAAGAACACCCCCATGTGCCAGTATAAGTTGGGGACTGATCTGCTGGAGAGCAGCGTAAGGGAAAGGAACCTGGGGGTTCTGGTGGACAGCAGGATGACCATGAGCCAGCAATGTGCCCTTGTGGCCAAGAAAGCCAATGGCATCCTGGGGTGTATTAGAAGGGATGTGGTTAGTAGGTCGAGAGAGGTTCTCCTCCCCCTCTACTCTGCCCTGGTGAGACTGCATCTGGAATATTGTGTCCAGTTCTGGGCCCTTCAGTTCAAGGACAGGTAACTGCTTGAGAGAGTCCAGCGCAGAGCCACAAAGATGATTAAGGGAGTGGAACATCTCCCTTATGAGGAAAGGCTGAGGGAGCTGGGTCTCTTTAGCTTGGAGGAGACTGAGGGGTGACCTTATTAATATGTAAAGGGTGAGTGTCAGGAGGATGGAGCCAGGCTCTTCTCAGAGACATCCAATGATAGGACAAGGGGCAATGGGTGTAGGCTGGAACATAGGCGGTTCCACATAAATATGAGGAAAAACAACTTCACGGTGAGGGTGACACAGGCTGCCCAGGGAGGTTGTGGAGTCTCCTTCTCTGGAGACGTTTAAAACCCACCTGGATGTGTTCCTGTGTGACCTGATCTAGGTGATCCTGCTCCAGCTGGTGGATTGGACTAGATGATCTTTCAAGGTCCCTTCCAATCCCTGACATTCTGTGATTCTGTTTGCAGAAAATGGAGGAGGAGGGAGAAAGAGAGGATGAGGAGAGAGCAGCAGCACATACAGGTCCATGAAAAGAGAGAAGGTGATGAAAGGACAGCTGTCCCCTCCAGGGGTACCTCTGGCTCAAGGATTACTGGATATAAATGGTGAAAGATCACTGGCACGACCAGATCCTTGTGGTGAATCACAAAAGTGTGAAGCTTCTGCCTCATGGAGGAGAGTCTCAGCACCCCCAGGCAGTCCTGCTTAGAGATGGCCCAAACACCCCTGTTCTTCAAGTCCCAGGTGTCACCAAAAGAAGCCACGGTCATCCATTACCTAACCCGATGTTTAGGTTTTTGTCCCCCCTCAAGTCTGCGCCCTTGCAAAGGGGCAGAGTCCTCCCGAAGAGCTTCTCCTCGGGTACCAGCTTCACACCACTTGTCCCATGGGCTGGCAGCGAGCCAGGTCCCGCGGGCAACACCTGGGCAAGGCCGCTCGCCTCCACAAGGCTTCCCCGGCTGGACCCGGGCCCTCAAGGCGCCCAAAAGCCGCTCGGGGAAGGCCCCGCCGTGCCCCGGCCCCAGACGCCGCCGCCCGCCGGGGCCATCTTGGTGTGCCCGGCCGGAGGGAGGGAGGGAGAGAGGGAACGCCGGCATCGGGCCCCACCGCGGCGCCCGGGAACGGGCAGCGCTTGGCAGCCTGCGACGGGGAGCCTGGGCTTCGGGAGGAGCCAGCCTCGGCGGCTTCCCCCAATCCCTACGGGATGAGGATGTCCAGCCCCGGGCTGGGCCGCCCCTCCGGCGGCCTCGCTTTTGTAACGGAACCCCCGGGGCTTCCAGGGCGTCATGTAGCAAAATTCTGTCGGGACAGCAGCCTGCGGGTCACTTCGGGGTCCTCCCGCGGGAGGAGGGGTGGAAAGAGAAAGTCCTGTTCATGGTCGCGATGCGCGGCGGTGACAGTCGTTGTATTTTCGGCCGCTGAAGGTACCAAGTAATTCGATCGGCGATCCCTCGATAGGCTGTGGAAACCGGCGGCACCGAGCCAGATTTGCCGCGGGTGAGGTCGGTGGGAATGCCGGTCCCCATTGTCCCGGTTCTGGAGGGTCCGGCATCTCCAGGCAGAGCCGCGGCGCCCCCGGGGCTGGGGGACCCGCTCCAGACACATCACTGTCCTCCGTGGGGTGGGCGGGAAGAGCGAGAGAGAGGCAGCGAAGATTTGGGGGAGATGAGCAGAACGCCTGGCAGATACAACACGGCGCTGCGCCGTTCCCGCAGACGGGTTCCCCATCAGGGGACTCGGAGAAGGGAAAAAAAATCCCTGACACTTTTACCTTTGGAAAATCGAAGGGGCGGGGGGAGAGGAGGTGTTGGAAATCGTGCTGTCGTTGCCAAGCCCCGAGACCAGGATTTTGTTTTCTCTCCTAGTATGCGTTGATGACATCACGAAGTACCCCTTCTTTGTGTGTCAGTGATGTCACCAAGTGCAGTGTGGGGGACAATGGAATCCTGAACTCCGGGCGAGGGCGAGTGGGAAGCGGCTGCTCCTGCTACTGGTTCAGGGCTGAGCCGGGGGAGGGAAGGGAAGACACAGCTGCTGCTTTAGGGCTGAAACAGGTGAGAGACGGGAAAGCTGCCGGGGATTCCTTTCGGCTTGCTTGTGGGGGGGCTTTGGGCTAGGGTCCTTTTTATTTTCTTTTTTTTCCCTTATTGCTTTCCGAGACAGGTGAGAAGTTACTGGTGCTGCCGGAGGGACAAAGCAGGTGAGACATGGGAGAAGCTATGGGGTTGAAACAGTTGTAAGGATAGGAGGAAAGCAAGCAGACCCCCGCCAAGCCTAACAACCCCCTCTCAGCCTTAAAAAAGCAGCACCGAGAGCTTGCCCCCCTCTGCCAGCCACCTGCCTCCACCGCGTCCCTAAGAGGCTCTCGCAGGGAAGCAGAAGCGGAGTCGGGCAGGGCGTTTATCCTCCCCCCTCCTTGACACCCCCGCAGATCACTTTCCGGAGGGTCTCCATTAAAAATTCACGTCACCCCCCCGAGCGCCCCTTTCTTCCTTCCCCAGCACCCGCCGGAGGTGGGGAGAGCGAACGTACGACCCGGGGGACTGTAGCTGCCGGGATCCCCTTCCCAGCCCGGAGCAGGGGCTCTGCCGCCCGCCCCCCCGGACCCCGCACCGCGGGTGGCGCCCCGGCCCCGCCGCCCCCCCCCCCCCCCCGG
>VYZX01019145.1:1376-24601 GCA_013401335.1 Brachypteracias leptosomus | reverse complement strand
CCGCTCCCCCCGGCCCCCCTCCCCCCCAGCACAGACCTTCTGTTCCCTTACCCCTTTGCTGGCATGTCCCTCGGAGCAGTGGGCCTCAGCGGGTCCCCTCCGTGCACCTCGCTCCCTGCTTAGGTGTTTCCGTTCATCCCCCCTCTCCCTACCCCCCTGCTCCCAGCACCCGATCCAGCAGGCAGGGGTTATCCAGCAGGCAAGGGTTTCCCCACTGCAGGTCACAGATCCTCCTTCGGGGTCTCCCGCTGTTGCTGGTGATGCCCCACTTCCATTTTAGTGCTGGTAATGGTCACCCCCCAGCCCCGTCCCTTCCCGCCTCCCCAAGTGCCTCCCGGGAACCCGAGGGACCGGAGCTGTGCCATTTTTATCTCCTACACCCCTAGGCTGGATAGTGGTGGGTGGTGATGGCGCCTCTTGTGTGTCTTGTGCAGTTTGGGGGAGATTAGAAGGAATTGCTTTGAGCCTCTCTGATCCTCACAGTCATCCCTGTTCCAGTCTCTTCTTTCGTTTCACACTTGCTTTATGAGAGGAAACTTTTAAAAGTCCCTTTTCCCCTGCTCCTCCGTGTTACTAGCGCAGGGGAGGCTACTGCTCCACCTGCTTCCACTGTGGGGCCTGAAAAGGAGAGGGAGACACGAGGACCCTTTAAAAGAAGCATGACCCAAACACAGAGTGAGATTGTCAGCAGCCTTTCTCTGTGTGTGTTTGTGTTCACTGTTTGTTCCCCGCACCCCATGGTGTCTCCTCTCCAGGTTGGGGTGTGTGGTGGGGGGGTCGCTATGTCGGATGACGATTCGAGGGCCAGCACCAGCTCCTCCTCATCTTCATCCTCCAACCAACAGACAGAGAAAGAGTCAAGCACACCTAAGAAGAAGGAAAGCAAAGTCAGCATGAGTAAAAACTCTAAGCTGCTATCTACCAGTGCCAAGAGGTGAGGCTGCCGTCACTTTTCTCACTAATTCGCTGCATCTTCTCTTCTTCCTCATTTCATTTTGCTCCGTTCCGCCACTGCTCCCTTGCTGCTCCCATTCCTCTTCTCTAGCCCTTCTGCTGAACCTTTCCACGTGAAGCTGCCATTGTCTCACTTTTTTCAGTGTCTTGTGCAGTGAGTGTCTGCCCAACTTCACTGTTCTCTCATCTCTCTTCCTGCTTCTTCCTCTGTTCCATCCCAAACATTTCCATGTCTTTTTTCCCTCCAGGCTGTTACTCTGTCCCTCAATTATTTCCACTTTATTTTTCTTTTTCCTTATTATCATTGGTTACAGGGATGGTGTAGGACTGGCATGTAAGACCTTAATTCCTTCTCTGCTACTAGAACCTCTGTGGTCCTGTATAAGGCATTGCATTTCAACATCAGTTTCCCTCTCTGTAGGCTGGGATTGATCTGGACTAGTTTTTTTTCTTTCCTGGACTGTTTTGGGGATTAATTAATATTTGTGAAGAGTTTTGAGTATGCTTGCACTGGGAGAGTGCACTCCAGTGCAAGTGGTGTAATATAGCCCCAGATCTTTTCCATCAAACATATGAGTTTTTCTGCCTGCTCATCAGTTATATTGAATTTTCTGTGTATGGTTGGATGTTGACTAGAATAAATAATCCACAGCAGGTCCACTTGTGGACATTCTGCTCTAAGATAGGCTTTGCTCACAGCACAGAGTGGGATGGAGATTTTTTGAGAATGAAATAATTTTTATTCCAGAATAATATCTACATGGGGAGAGATGCCTGCATAGAATAGTATTTCCAGAACAGCTATGTCAGTTTTCTTTAGCTGGACAGACTCTTGGAGCCACTCAGTTGTTTTTTTTTAATAAATTGTTACCCTTTGTTATTTGTTCTGTGTTTCACCTGAATTCAACACCACCCTGCTGCAGGGAGCTAAGCTGGCAAATGGAAGTTTTCAAGCAAACTTGCAGTACTTCAGTAAGATTAATAAGCCATCTTACTGAACAGCTTTGCCAACCAGCACATGGAGGTTGTATCTGTAGGTGTCTAAAGTGACTTGGGTTTTATGCAAATGCCTTGTCGTCACAACTGAGTTCTCTGTGGCTTTGTAAAATTTAGGCAGTTGGGTTATTCCAGATCTTCACTCAGCCAGCTTCTATGGCAAACTGACTTAGTGGCAAGTGGTGTTGGCTTGTCATGACCTTAACTATTTTAAAAAGACTGCAAATTGCCTAATATGAAAAGGCTGCAGTTCTCACCTGTGACAAGTAGAAGAGAGGCAGAAGATGCTGGCTGAGTTTAAAGGAGAAGGGAGGTAGACTGAGTGTTGGGTGGGGAAATCTGGAGGGGAAACCTCAGTGGCAGTAATGGGACTCTGGGGAAGCGTTGATTGCTGGTTGATAGCTGGTTGGGCACTTTGTGGCAAAAGCAGTGTGAGCCCAAAATAGTCTGGGCAGGGAGGACAGGGTGTTGTCTGAACGTGGTGAAGAGAGGGAGTGTCTGGAGTCCTGAGGGAGAGGGAGTGTGGGGATGTTGTGTGGCTCCTGCGGGTGAAGAGAGGGGAGAATTGAAGGTGGCAGGAATGTGCATGAGCCTCTGACATAGATATTTACCTTCCTTTAAGTGTCCTTGGGAATGGCGCAGTTATTCACTCCCTTGGGGCTGATGTTTTCTCTCAGGCTGGTGATGGGAAGCTGAGGGGGGAGAGGGAGAGAACCTCTTTGGCAAGGACTGTTTCTCTCAATCTAGCAAGACAAAATTCCTTTTCAGACTGCAGTTTCCTCCTAGCACTTGGTGCATCGCATTTGTAGAGGGTTTCCCTCATTTACAGGCTGCTTGGCAGAGTAAGGCGGGCGGTCTCTTCCACTGCCCCTGCCTGGCTGGCATCTTTACGGGAGCACCCAGCCATGCACCTGCCTGGTTCAGGTGCCTGCTTTTCTGCCCATCCCTGCAACAGGGCACCAGTCCCAGTTAGTGTGTTTGGACTGGTGGGAGGCTGCAGCTCAGAGTGCCTCTCTCTTAAGTAGTGTTGCAAACTCTCGGTGACAGTATGTCTGTAAGGTGTATGTGTTAACTGCTATCCCACACAGTGACTTACCTTTGTTTCTTCTCCCTTTTATTGCCACAGGATTCAGAAGGAATTGGCTGACATCACCTTAGATCCACCTCCCAACTGCAGGTTAGTGTCAATTCCCTACCTGAGGAGGGTGGGGGAAGGTGAGGGGCTGAAGTGTGCTTATGTGTGCTGTAACTGTCCTCAGAGGCTCTGGATAGAGCTAAGAATGGCTGTTCAAGTGATCAGTAGTACTTTTGAGAACGCTTAGATGACATTAGTTTCCTGGTCAGGGGCCTCCAGAGATTATATGTGTTTTGATATGCATTTTCTGTTTGTGTTTGGGCATTGTTTGGTTTGGGTTTTTTAACAATTGCATTTCCATCTATTATACTGCTTTGTGTGTATGTTTCTGAAACTGACCTATAAAGAAGAGTGTGAAAACTTTCTCCTTGTTTGTTTTTTTTCTGGTTTATAAATCTAATGCCTGACTGCACTTATCTTATATAAATAAGAGTCCTGCCAAGGAGGCAGAGAATAGTAAAATGTTATGAGCTTTTTAGCTCAGAGTTCTGTTGTGAAAAGTAACAGAGTGGAAGAGAAGTACGATTTCATCCTTCAATGGGTGAGTGTGCTGCAGGAGCACACATGTTAGCTGATGAAATAAAAAGCAGAGGTATTCTGTTACCCTTTATAGAGCAGCTTGTTTTTAAGTATGTTTTAGAAACTTGTACCGTTTGTTTGGAACATCGAGCAGATTGATTTGGTTCATTGCCTGGTGGCCTGAGCCTCTTCGCATTTGGAGAAGAGACAGTAGTAGCGCAACATCTCTGGTTGTGCTTGCTCATTTGAGAGGAAAGTGGCTTTCAGTCTGGTCTGTGTTTGCTGTGAGCTGCCAAAGCAACAGCTATGTTCTGACCTTCTTGCTGTGGCTGAGGTTTGAGGCCTTTTGATGTTGGTAACAGTAGAAATCAGAGAAAATTCAGTTTATTTATAACTGTTTAAGTTGATCTTTTTAGTATTGAGTTGCCACCCACAAATGCCCATGAACCTGTTTATTGAAGCTTTTTGCTGCTGTTAGTCTGCAGGGAGGTGTTAGCACCAGAGCTAGCCTGACAGGTCCAGAACCACTCTTTCGGTACCAGTCCCAAGGATCATAATTAATGAAAGGAGGGATGGGATGAGGCATGTGAATAGAGGTCTAAGGTGACACTAAGATATTTGATCTGTTTAGATGCTAGCTGATGAGCTCTGAAATCTTTAACTGTGACAGTATTGTTTTAGTGACAATAATGACTGCCTGAATATTAGAAGAGCTTCCAGCACTTGGGCTGGAGGTATCTGTCCTGTCTGCAGGACAGATAAAGGCCACATGCTTTCTCTTCCTCTTTCCACTGTAACCTGATTTTCACATGGGAAAGAAACCCAGAAGCACAGCTCAGAAGGACACTGTGGCTTGCTCTCTAGATAACTCAGTCTGGATGACCAACATGGTGGAATTGCAGTCTGAACTTTGCAAATCTATCAAAAAATTGTGATAGTATATGAGTGTGTCAGATTGCAGGTTTCATCTGAAGTTTTGTGTAAATAGTATTAGAACCCTAATTTGTCCTTGTTTCAGTTGGCATCGTTCACAGGTAAATACAAGCTAGCGGACTACCTGTCAAAATAGAATATGGTTTTGATTTTTTAATTACATAAGCCACTGAGGATAATGCACTTCAGGCCTGTATAGTAAGTTGTGTTGTTTCAGCCTTTATAAATATTTCTATTGGTAAAAATTACTTCACAGTACAAGTAGTGATGATTAATCTTTACATATAATGCAATTACAAGTATTCTGCATTCCTTCTGACCTTCAAATGACAGTGAAGGCCGGCAACTCTTGCAAATAATACATGAAAGTGCTGTAATTGTTACAGTCTCTTAATATGTTGATAGGTAGGAAAACATGAATGGAGGGGTTTGTGTGTGTGTGTGTGACCAAAGGAGTTTTGGTATTGCTCATCTTGGGGTGAAGTCATCCTACCTCAGTGAAGACAGTGCTGAGAGTGGAGGAGAGCAGCTCTGCTTATGGCTAATGAGGTTCCAATTGCGCAGTTAAACACTGGGAGTTTGCTTCTGTAGCAGCTGGTTTGTAAAAGAGTAGACAGATGCCAATTGCCACAACAGTGAGGTGAGTTTCAGCTATCACGGTTACAGGGAAAGTTCACCTCTTGTGGAAAAGAAATAGAAATAGTCAATTGTGAGATCAAGCAAGTGAGAGACTCTGGTTGTTACATGATTTATAAGGTTGCCAAAACTTGCTCTGGGGAAGCCTGCTAGCAGTGTCACTGCTTTCCTTTATGTTTTTTTTTCCTTCATATGAACATTATTAGCATGCTGTGAGGGAGGTATTAAATACCTAGTTCCAGAACTTAGTTTCAATTTTCTGCCTTCACGACTTTGCTTATCCTCACCTTTCCTCTGACCCCCTCATCTCTCTGCTGCCTTTGTGCCTCTACAGACTTTTTTCAGGTGTCACTGGAGGGGAGGGCAGTGCTTCTTTTTAGGCATCTAACTGTCTTCTGCAAGGCTTAGTCTCAAAACTTACATATTCAGAGAGCTATAGACAACACCATGTACTGCCTGTTCTGCTGTCAGCTTAAGGGGTGCCGAAGTCTCAAAAGTCACATTTGAAAATGTGCATCGGAAACTCCATCCCATGTGTTATGTTGGAAATGTCATGGTTTTTTTTTTTACTGGATGTTTGTTCTTACACCCCTCACCACCGTCTCTGTATTTTTCCCTGTTCTGTGCTGTGCCCAGTGTTTGATAGCAGTCCGTTGTTGGCTGTGGTTTAATTTTTGGCCTTGTTGCAAAGTGCTATTCTTCCAGCCTTACTGCAGTAAAGGGAGTTCAAAATATTTAACGCATGCCAGAACATATTGAAAAAAATGCTTCAGGTTGTAAATGATTTTTAATAAGAACTGTTTTATTTTTCTTCTTATAAAATACCACATAAGATGCAATTACAAATGATGAAAACCATTTGATATTTCAAACAAAATAGCTTAAAACCAAATGAGTTTCATTTATATTTTTGTAGCTTGCATTGACTGTATTTTCATGTGTGTAACCAACAGATCATCTGTTTAAAAAAAAAAACCCACAAAAAGCCCAAATGCCAAGCACGCTCAACACCCTGTGATTGAGCAGCTGTGTGGGTTTTACACATATGTGGGTAATATGAGGAGAAGTTTATCCCAGAACTTCCTCTCCCCTCAGTAGTTGCCTTGCTTCTAGTTTTCCAAGCTTGCCTATGTCCCCCAAATGCTTACCTGTGTTCATCTCCCGTTGACTTCTGCTTCATCTCTTGTAGTCCCTTTGTTCCTCATGTCTCCATCCCCAGGATGTGATTTTGATTTTACCCAGGCTGTTGCAGTTACTTGTACAAAGGTGCAGAATATGTGCATGGAAACACAGTCTGTGTTTGGCCTGCATGCAAAAAATCTGGACTTGAAGACATTTTCTGAAAAGATGTATTTAATATATGTCACAAATTTGTGGGTTCCTGATGGAGGCAGTGCCGTCCTAGTAAGTGTCCTGGTGTAGTGTATTTATGGTATTTGGATGCTTCTGAATGGTTCTTACTCCTCTTTGTTGTTGGGAGTAGGCTGGGGCTCTAGAGGTCTTAGCTTCTGTTGTCCGCAAGATGATTTGACTTCTGGTATTAATAGTGAGTTATGAAAGTTAAATGTGGCTTTCAAGTTCAGAAGGTGGTTAGTGGTTCATATGAACTAGAGAATAACTGTTTGGACCTAAAGCGTTTTAAATCTTTTAAGAGAGTACCTGGTGATTTCATCTACTTTCTATTACATCAGGTGATTAACTCTTGTTTTAGAACTCAAAGAAGGTACCTGGAGATTTGGGCTTTTTGGTGTTCTGTATATATTGATGACAGAGGAGTATGTCATGTCTTTGCTTTGGGTGGTGGAAGTCCGCGTCTGAGACCATCGGAAAATGTCATAATATGGCTCCATCTTGCTGCGTTGGCAGACCTGATCTTTGTTTGCAGATAACACTTAGAAACATTGTGCCAAAGCTTTCCTTCTGTCACTGTGATGAAGTTTCCAAAGCTTTAACAAAAGTTGATTGAAGCTTTAAATGTTGTTTATTCTCTGTGTCATTTATTTGACCTCTGTATCTAAGCATCTCCTGATAGTAAATCTGCTTATTTCTGTAAGGTTATGAAATAAGTGTTTTTCCCTATTTTAGGGATGGGGAGTTGCAGCATACAAAAACCAAGTCACTTGTCCAAGGTCACGCAGGAAGTCTGTGGCGAAGTGGAGAAATGAATGTAAATCTCCTTTGTTTCAGGCTGACTTGCAGCTGAGCTGTTCTGCTGGAACTGTGTGCATTGGTTGCATTATGAGCAAGGCTTTGAATTTGTGCTTTATTGGGTGTCTGGTATTGACTGTATGTAAGCATGGTAATTTAATGTTATTTTTCCCATCTGTGTAGAGAGACCAAAATGGATATTAAGTAGAATTAATGTTTTTTAATCTTTCTTACCCAAACTGAAACAAGTTTGTCTTCACATGGCTCATTTAAGTCCATATAGACAAGACCAGCTGTTATTTAAACAAAAATAATTTCAAACCTTTACTGAAGGAGGCATTTGCTTACCATAATGGTAATGCAAGGCTTACCATTGCTTCGGAGTAAAATGCTATCACAAATTCATTATTTAAATAATAAAATACGGTTGTGTTTCCTGGCTCCTTCAGCTCAGTTTTTGTAGATTCACAGAATAAGGACCAGATCTCCCTGAGAGTCTTGTGAAAGTTAACTGTCAGCACTTAATAAATATATGTCTCAGTATAGATGGTGAGAAGTGCTCTCCACTATAATATGTGGAATATTAACAGTTTTCAAAACTTTGCAACGTGGAATTAAGACTTCTTGGCTGGAGAGGTCTGCAGAGAATGTGTGGCTCAAAGGCAGTTTTGAACTCCATAGTTTCATATTATAATTAATATGTTTCATCTACATACCATGGAAATCTGATATTTGTTTTGATTTGGTTTTATGGTGCTTGCAATTTTTTGCAAATCTATTTTCTCAATATCTCCAACTCCAATAATGCTTTAAGCTCTTTTGCTTTTAAATTTAGTGTATTATCTAAGGATGGATTCCCATTATTAAACTATATTATCAGTGTTGGTTTTATTATTTTCATGCTTGGAATGGTCCTTCCTGAACATAGCCATATTGTAGCATAAGCATTCTGGTCTTACATTTTGTAATTAAATAGCTTAATTTCTGTATGACCTTTTTTTTTTTAATGTGCACACTCAAATTCTTAGATAAAGAATGACACAAATGCTGAATTTTACTTCCTTGTAGAAATAAAAAATGTAGAACATGGTTAATGAAAATTATCAACTTACAAAAGTGGGTTTAGCGATTTTTTTTTTTCCCCCCCATCGTTTTGTTTCTCTGAAATGGGAGTGTTTTCTGTGAGAAGTTTCCAGCTGTAGGATAGGAAGAACCTTCATAATTAGTGCTGTGTGTAGTTGAAAAATATCTTCTGTCATATAAACTATCAGTGGTTCAGCATTCCCTCCCGGCTTTGTTTGGCACATGATCCCAAGAGAAATAACTCTTCCTTTGGAAACAGTGTATTAACTAATTTAGAGATCCTCTGCAGCTGTGTATGGTCTCACTTGCAAACCATAAAAATCATACCACTTCTACACCCGGTGAATTTGAAGTATGTATAGGTAGCAGCTCCTTCAGGCAAAGTCCTCTGCCCGACGTACTCAGACAATAGCTGCACAGGAGCAGCTTCTTTACTGTGGATTGATTAGTTAATATTTCAGAAATTCACCTTTCTGAAGATATTGCTGGTTTTATTTATTGGCTCCCTTTAAAAATGCAGTTTTGATGGCCAGCCTGCTCGGACGTCATGGCAGGAGCTGGCTGATGTGGTGGTAGATTTTGTTTGGCACATCCTGGCTCAGTGATTCCCACATGAACTGCATTCTGTGCTCTTTTATGCCAGACATCGGAAGGATGGATCTTGAGAGCGAGTGTGAAATTATATCATGGCTAAGAACAAAGAGGATTGAAATCCCTTCTGTGCACGCTCTCTTGTATACCACTTAATTTTATCATTTGACTTTCATCTTTGCTGCCCTTGGAGGGCACTGTGCAACCATGTTTATGATGCTGCGTGTATGTTTTATCTGACAGATTCTAATATTTCCTTAGTTGTGCAGTTTTTAATTTGGTTTTGTTTCTGTTGTGTTCCAGCTCTGCTTGTCTAGATTTTTATATTGGCAATGTGTATAGCAGTGGGTTATATGTCAGGTTTTGTTTTAGGAAATATTTGCGATTTGTGTATGGTACTTTATAGACATAAATGGAAAACACGGTGTGTGGAATATTTCTATTTTAAAAGCTTGAGTCTATTTTATCTTTTTTATATGAAGACAAAATTATTCAGAGGGAATTGGCTAGCCCAGGAGGATTGAGAAAGTAATAGGGGATGGTTTTGTGTTTAAGAATTTAAACAGGGCAAGTTGCTGGTGACCAAGAGCTTTGAGGTTTCTGAAGAATGACTTCGTCTTGAGAGCCGATAAGATGTCATCTGAGAAGACATTAACTTTGGCCCCATTGACGAAGGAGCTTGTACTGGGAATGAAGGCAGAGCTCATCTGCACTGCTGCAAGTTATGTCATTGGGTTAGGGTTATTGATGAGTTAGTGCAGAGTGAAACTTTGGCAGCCTGCTCTCCTCAGTAACTGTACATGGCAGACCAGCCTTCCGTTTGGCACCTCTCTGAAAGTATTTAATGTTCTAAACAAGAAGAAAATATCATTTTATGTGAGTGCATTAAGAGATTATTGCACATCTGTGCAGACTTGCACACCACATACAAAGTTAAGGGCTATGCCTTCTCCACCAAAGAAAATACTTTAAACCAAGTTAAATTAATGATGTAATTTAGTCATTATCGTAGAATCTCACCAATCTGTACGTTTATTTGAGTGAAATAAGTTAATGCCTACTTTTCCCTTTGAGGCTTAGCAGTGGAGGTCTAAATACTGACTTTGTTATTTTACAAGATGAACTAGAGAACATGTATTGTCAAGTACTAAAAATAACCTACAACTATCAAAGCCAACACTGTACACTCTGGAATTCAGAGGTGTTTTCCTGTTTCTCTTGCCAATTTGCAAATTTTAGCAACATGGAGTTGGTTTTCCAAGACATTTGTGGAAAGTGTAATGGTTACTGCAGAGCATTTAAATACATATTTTCTGTGCATGAGGGGCTAATTGACATTACTGGGAGAACATATCACAGGTCTGTATGCATAACTGCAACATCAAAAATGTAATGTTCTGTTCTTTATTAACCTGGACTCCCTGGGATGGGAGGTGGGGGAGAAAAGGAGAGTGAGGCGTGCAGATTGTAGCTCAGCGTAGATGTGGTGTTGATTCCCCACACTCTCTCCATGATTTCACAATTGAAAATACATCTCAGGTAAGATGAAATTGAGCTGTTTTGAGAACTGGGTCCAGGCCATGTTTTGGCAGTTATTTGTTTTGTAAAATCCAAATAATTGGTTTAAAGAGGCTGTATTATTAATGATATAGAGCCCTGTTAAATTTCTTTGCTTCTGTATTCCTGTGAATCTGTGCAGAATTCAGGGCTTGATTCCTCCAGGGGCTTCAACTTTTAGAGTCAAAAGTGAGTGTAAACCAAATCAGCATGCTATTTGGGTGTATTTTACACTTTCTTTGTATCAGTGTAAATGATTATTTAAGAGTGTCTCCGTTTAAGGCTCAGGGCAACCCCCCATGGAGCAGAATTTGTTTCACCCCTCTTCCCCCTCCCCTCTTCCCTCCCAGAGGAGGAAGAAAGGCCTCACACAAAGTTGGAAAATTAAGATTACAACTTTTAACAGGGAGTAACAAAAGGGATATCAAAGGAAGGGAAATATACAGAGGTAACAAGGGAAGGTATATATACAAATATATACAACACCGATCCTCGGATGTTGCTGGATTCCTCCCGAGCCATGTAGCAGCCACAGAGACATCTGGAGCCAGCAGCAATCCCAGTGAGGAGGGGGCGAGCGGAACTTCCTGTGTCCTTTTATAGAGTGTGGCAGAAAGGGGAGTGGAATAGCCGCTCCACCTGTCCCTCCCCTTCCCCAAACCTTAAACCACAACAAAGAGATTAGAGAATTGTGTTTCTCATCTTTCCTTCTGGAGCTGCTGGACTCGCTGGAAACAGAATCTCGAACTGGCACTGAGAACTGTAAAGGCAGTGAGGAAGTGATTTCTGGAGCAGGTGGACAGCTAATTTTTAATGCTATTTCTGCTATGGGTGTCTGAGCAATAGAGTATTTTTGCCATTGAAGCTGATTCTAGTGTCCATTAAGGAGAAACCAGGAGAGGGGTCTTGGGGTCTTTTGTTTGGGGTTTTTTTTTGTTTGTTTTTTTGTTGTTTTTTTTCTTTTGATGCCTAGGAGCCTACAGAGAGTTGCACACAGGACACAGAGGAGTGAAAAGGCCCACAAACATTAAAAATTAATTCTGAATTTGAAGATGTCTTCTGACAAATAGATTAATTGATGAAAAGAAGAAAAATACTTCTAGTGTGGACTCAAAATTTTGTCAGAGTTTTTGGAGACAATGCCAAAGCTTCAGGACAGTAGCTATTTTTATGCAGGGAAGCCTGTCAGGATAACATGCAAAGGTTTTGCATGTAGCTTGAATATCTTCACTGAAATTTTCAAGGTGCTAATTTAGGTAATGACTGTCTTGAGTCTGTCATATGTTTGAAATTTTCAAGTGGACAACTTCTAGAAAGTTTCGGTGTGTTATTTTGTATTCTGAACAAGTGAGGCTGGCTCTGAGAAGTGGCCTATAAATGCTGGAGAAAGTACAATATATTTAATTAAAGCAGTGTTTGTTGCAGATGGCTTTGAAAGGTTGCTAAAATGCACACTGTTGTAGTAACGTAGTTTTAAAGCAATTATATCAATACTGTAATACACCACAAAAGGTCATTTCCTCAGAAGCTGCTGATCAATCAAACTGATTGTTGTAATATTATATTTGCACATTATTTCCTGTATGTCTTGGTAACCTTTTTAAAGGAGATAAATGAGGTAATGCATGCAAGCGTTTATAGCTAGTGTCCTCCTTGACTTCCTTGTAAGTGGTTTATCAGTAAGAATTGTCTAGTTCTGTTTTTGATGGGGTAATTCTCAATTTGTGAATCTCATCATATTTTGTAGTGCTCTGGTTTCTGATAAGAGTATTTATGCTTCTTACACTTGGGGGTGTGAGAGAGGGGAAAGGCTGAAAGCTTTAAATAGCTGTGCCAAATAAGATCTCAAAATGTCATTAATCTGACTAAGAGTTCTTCATTACATTAAAGCTCTGGTGATGCTTTCCTTCCTACTTCAAATCAAACCTTGACAGCACCTTCGTAATCTAGGAAATCGGGCAAGGAGAAGTACAGTTGTGACAAGAGTGACCTAGGAGACCTAAGTTTTGAATGTAACTAATGTCAGGCCTTCAGCTGCCCTGCTGGGTGTCTTTTAGTTGCATCCCAGGATTCAAACTCTAGTGAAATCTTAATACTTCTTTTAGAATAGCATTTTTCTAATTTTTCCATCCCCTCACTCCCCTTATGAGGTTAATCAGATGGCAGATATTGTTAAAGCTGACAGAATGAATGAGTTGCTGGTGAGGAACAGAAAAGGACATAAAACCACTTGAGGCAGAAGGGTGGTACATTCCTATGGACAGCAAGATTGTGCAGTGCATTAGTGGTGACTGTGAGGGACCACAGAGAGAGATGGCCCATCAAAGGCACTTTCGCAGTACTTGCTGAAACAGTTGCAGCAAAGATGGAAGCAGAGACAGACTGATCCTTTTTCTGCTCCAGCAATTCAGGTCCACTTTCTTACTGCCTTCTACAAGGAGAAGAGGTGGGGCATCCTCCTCTTGAATTAACAGGCAGGACAACTCATGAGCCAACGTCTTCTTGGACATGACTGAATTTTTAAAACAGGCAAACATGCCAAATGCAACAATAGTTTTTGTTGTGCTGCTTGTATTACACTCCCACCTTGGAAGCAAAATATTTGTATAGCAATAAAGTCAATGCATGTATACAATCTTATACTGTTTACAATGCTCTTTAAATCAAGAAGGCACAACCCACTACACCTTGAAGAATACAGGTAACAGGTACCCGGCTGTGTCTTTGTAGGCCTTCTTGAACCTCTGGATGAGCCACATGGATGAGCCTCAAGAGCTATGGATTGTCCTCCTAGAAGCACATGAGCAAGATGTGAGGAATGGGAGAAGAAAATTGTGGGAGTGATAGCAATAAAGGAGCAGAGGGGAGAAAAACAGAGGTAGAAATGGAAGGAGGGGGCAGAAGAGGGAGAGGGAAACAAGTAAGCAAGCAGAAAGGGTTATTTATAGAACCCCATATATATATATATTTTTTTTTATTTTTTTTTAGATATGTGAAGGGAAAGTTCAAAAATCACTTGAAACTCAGTCAGTCCCAATCAAGTACACTAGTATTAAAGATAGGAAACTGCAAATTTAATTTGTTGAAGGCCCTGTGAACCCGCATCTCCTAAAGGAGCACACCTCACATATGTAACAACTGGCAGAGAAGCATGGCAGGAGTTGTCATTCAGTAAATTCCATAATACTAGAAACAGAGATATTAATTGAAACTGTTAGGAGATCATCTTAGAACAGAATTAAGTCATCCTGCCCAGTGGGCAGTGGAGTTCAGGAAGCTGTTCCTGCAGGAGGTTGTGGTGGCAGGTCAAATCAGCACGCTCAAAGACGGGCTGAACAAATTCGTGGGCAACATGTCCATAACAGGCAGAAATGTCAGCGATGTACCCTTTAGCACCCCTCATCCAGTGGCCGTAGGTGCTGCGGGAGTACAAGGGGAGTGGACCACAGATAGTGGTCATGGTCACCTATTTGGAGGAGTGTCTATTTCTACCAGTGCCAGGAGTAGGAAACTGAATTAGATGACCCCAGATGTTTGTACATTCTACATAGAGTACGCACAAAATTACCTCCTTCCCCCACCCCATTGTCCCTCATTCCAGTCCACTAACATCAACCTCTTTTCTGTTTCCTGTTCCACTTGACATCACGTTTAGCCACATAAAATGTTCAGCTTCAGCCTTTATGGAAGCGTTGGTGCCTCTCTTCTTTTTACACTTTGCCATTTAAAGCAAGCCCTCGTTTCCTGTCACTCAGCCACGTCTCCTTGCGTTGTGAAGGGTTAACCTTCAGGCTTCTGTCTTGCTGAATTTAGACTGTAAAATTTTCATGGCAAAGGACTTCTTTCGTTTTTTCTGTGTTTGCAAAGTGGTATGTAAATTTCCAGCTATATTTAAATGTTTTTTAATAATAAAGTAGGTTTAGTCCTTGGGCTTGTAGATGTCTCCCTTTCCCCCTTTCCCCCAAAAATGGAAGTTTTGCTTATGTTGCAACATTGCAATTTTTGTCCTTATCTGATTGAGGTAAATAAGTGAGTTGTTTTATTCAGCAGCTATTGTATTATCTTGAATATGTGATTTGGTTATTTTCCGGTTTTATGCACATCAAGGTTATCACAGCTGTTACTTTGTGATACTACTACATTGTAATAGGATAATGTGCTTTGAGATATATTAGAGTTGGGTTTTTTTCCTTGCTGGATAGTGGCAGAGAAATAATAAAGGTGTCTAAGAGCTAATCTCTTTCTTTGCTGTCTTTGTGCTCCCACTTCACCTTCCACCTCAATAACTAGGAGGACTGTAACTATTTGTTTGGGAAATATTTGTTAAATTGCATGTGCAGAGACATTCCAATTTAAAGTACTTAGTATTCAGTGTGTGCACTCCTAACGACTATAAACATTATGCTACATTTGAGGTTTTGTAATGTATCAGGTGTGTTGTACATTGTTTTTTCCATAGAAAATGCAAGATTTCAAACCCATAGATGGTGCAAGCTGTACTCTCTACATTGGCTTATAAGGATTTTTTGCTTTGCTTTTCGTAGGAGAGTCTTATTTATGAGGAGATGTAAAGTTCAGACAAATAATTTAGTACTGAAATTGTTCGGGTACATGTTTCACTGCAGTGCTAAGCAGCACAGAACTAGCCAGTTAGGACATATTTTATAACTAGTACTGGACTTTTTTCAGGAAAGATGGAAAAATAGGGATTGGATAGTGAAACATTTGTATGGTAACACTTTGCAGCGGGGATGTGATGAACCATCAGGGTCCAGCCGTAAGCTGTAGCAGCAGAGTAAGGGGCTGAGGGCAAGTGGGGATGTGCTGTGACCTCTCTCATGGCTGGCTGAACAGCTGGATGGGATTTGTTAGCGATTCACAGCTTGGCTTAAAGAGGGATATGGAAGGAGTGCTGATTGGGGTCTGGATCTGGGAAGGAGACTTGTCTGTTACCTGGTGAGGTCTGTTCTGTTTGCAGCAGTCTTTATCAGTTCAGAACAAATGGGAAAAAAAGGACGGAGCTGGAGCTGGTGGCTGAACTGTTCTGATACACTAGGAAAGAGTGAAAACAAAGCATAAGGTTAGATGTGACCTCTAGAAGCAGAGAACACCAGGGAAAAAAATACATTTTGCCAGATCTGTTTCCAGTAGTAACCCTGCTAGTCTCTTGCACAGATTCTTATCTCTCTCTGCGCTCCTTTCCTAGGCTCTCTCTTCATTACAATCCAGTGTGTCCCAAGTCACTGCTGTGGTGCAAGTTCTGCAAAAGCGTGCTAATGGAGCTGTTTTGGCCCATGGAGCTGGGCCTCTTTCTGCAAACCATCACAGGCTTGTAAGGAACAGTGCCAGTGTCTTCTGCCTCCTTATCCTGCAGAGCTGAGCAAATCCTGGCCCCTTCCTTTCCTGATGGCTGCATTGATCCTTCAGCAGTAAGGATTACATCTGTCGAAGCCTGTGGCCTGTGCTACAGGGAACTGGAGAAACAGTCATGTCCTGTTGACAGGGAGAAAATGTTTATAAGGAATTAAAAAATAAACAGACAAGCCCATTCTTGTTTTATTAATTTACTTGCAAATGAAGTAGCAGTGATCAGCTAAACTACTGAATGTGTAGATAGAACTTTATTTTCTTTTTTTTTTTAAATTGCTTAAGTATATGGATCACAAGTCAGAGGAGCTTGATGAAAAGGAAAGAGGGAAGTGTTTTTGAAGTACTTAAATGGGCAGTTGGGATAATCCTGAGTGCAACGTAATATAAGAATTGACATTTATCATCTGTCTTTGTGTAGTAGTCTGGTCATTGGAAAAGTATATTTTAATATCTTGAAAGGTTTCTAGTCGGGAGGATGCATCTAAACTTCACTTTGGGGTTAAGAGATCCTTTGACACATGCGGTAAGTGAGCTTGTATGAGTGTTTGCACAGCAGACAGCTGTGCCAGGCAAATGAAAGATTCTTTGGTCAGTATTTTTACTAATCTTTCTTTCATGTACACATTGAATGACACATCTGGAAAGTCATCTAGTTGCTGTTTTAGAAAATGGTTTCTTTTCAGAGGGAGAATCTCATTTTCTGGGTATTAAAATAGTAATGGAACTGTGACATTTGCTTAGATTGGCTTTCCTGGAAGGTAATGTGTCATATCCTGGTGACACACTAGGTCAAGTGCTAAATTTCAGTCCTTGCTGGAGATAGTGAATGAACTGTGGCCAAAAATAAGTGGGTTTGTATGTCCCTGTTCACATTACTGGAGTTCAAGGTCACTGGAAGAGTTGTGGGTTTTAATGTACAATATGCATGATTTATCCACCCCTTCTTAAAAAGTGCCAGACTCTTTACTTCACTACGTGAACTCCTTACTGGTTTATGTGTAGCCAGGGATTTTCTTTTTCTCAACTGGTTATACATAAAGAGGGTAAGCATTTCTTTTTTTCTTCCATTTTAAAAATGTATTAATTATGCTGAGACAGCTGAATGAAAGAGACCATCTTGCTTTTGGCTTCTGAAAGAAAGATCTCTCTCTGTTTAGTGTGCTGGGGTTTATATAGAGTTATTTTATTCTCTGGTAGGGATTATATAATCCAGTTACCCTCTCTTCCAAAGAGATGTGATGTCTGCTCAGTAGGGAGAAACTCGTGCTTTTGACCTTTCTGTCTCTTTGGACCCACCAGTTGTTGGACATAGTGGTGCTTCTAAAATGGCTTAATTGTTCCAAAGAGATCATTTGCACTTACTGCCATTTGATGCTGTCTCTCTGCACACTGGCAAAAGCCCATGGTATATTACATTTTTATTGTTATGTAAAGCAGCTGTAAAGCAAACAGTGTGGTTGTGTAAGTGTATTTGAAATCTTTGCTATTGGCTACTTCATTTTTTTTCCCTTTAGGTCTCTAACTTTTACATTTATAGTTTTGCCACCACAGGGAGCTAATGAAAAGCAAACACGTAGACTGTTTGTTTAAAAGTAATAATAATAACACCATGCACAGATTCATGTTGCTTCCTTCCTCATATTTATTATCCTGTTTCAAAGCATAAGAAAAGCTAGCGCATGCTGTGCTGGGGCGCTTTTTGTGCGAGAGGATTGGGGATTTTTTGTCTTCTCTGCATTGGTTTGACTGTTAGAGTCCTCTGATTTTGAAAAACTTCAACAGTTGTAGAGCAAGCAAGCACATAGCAAACAAAGAAAGAAGAAAGATAAATGCATGTGCAGTGAGACATTGATCTAGATGAGGGGAGGTCTGTTGAACTGTTTTGGTTAATACTTGCATGCCTGCAGGGAATCAGTCCCATGTGCATCCTTAGCACACTCATGGGATTATGAAAGGTGATTTATTTTATGTGTTAAAGTTTCTCTTTACAAGTAGAACTGAAGAAAATAGGGGCTTAAATTATCCTATATTTTTGATTCTTTCCGTACCTTGTACTTGGTATGTAGTAGAACTGCCTGTCTCAGGAGTAAAATTATGAAATGCCTGTATTTATTAAGGGTCCGACTTTCAACAGTAGCTGTTTACGGTAGGAGTACTTGTTGATATGATGAGTCTCTTGATCATTCTTTGCCCTAATGGGAAAAGTGTGTAGGAACAGCAGAACAGCCACTGGGCACCCTCTCTCACAGCTTTTCATCCATCTTGGTCACGCCTGCAAAGACATTTTTAATAGGTAGACTTATGCTTAGTTAAAGCTATTTTTTTACTTTAATTGGAGCTTGCATAGCTTAGACCCTGCTCTCCACTGTATTCAGACTTGAACTCAGCTGCCACGGAGCCAGGGCTGCCTTCCTTTTGTAGCCTCTGCTGGGGGGCATACCTACTTTTGGGGGGACTGCTCTACTTGGATTAAAGGAAGAGAAACAAACTATAGAGATTAAAAGTTGCTCAGGAGGGGAATGTGTACTTGGATTTTGCGAGCAGTTGAAGGTAGATCCCTTTCAGTAAAGAAGGCTCTAAATAGTGCCTCTCAATATGTAGTTGCAGTAGGTGAATTGTTCAAAAGAATGAGAATATAATACAGCTGCCAGACTTCAACTTTGAAATAAATGGAGTAGGCTTGAGCTTAGTTTTTATTTTGCCCACCATTTCATTTTGAGATTGAGGTAATTTAATAATAATCTACAAATTTTAAAACTGCTAGATACTACCTGTACAATAGGTCTGAGGGAAGTGTTGCATCAGATCCGCTGTTGGCTAGTGGTGTGTTTAGAGCCCACACATGTATGCAAACACCCCTTTTGCATTCACTTACCAGAGTCCAGTTGTCTTTCTGAGAAAGTAAAGGGTTAATTTTTTTCTTTACTTTTCACATCCCAAATGCACAAAAATAGCTGTGTATAAGATCAACTTTCCTTTTCTTCAGTACTTAACTTGGCTTGCAGAAGCCAACAAAATACACATTTTCCTAAACTCTGAGCATTGCATCACCCAGGAGAAGCACACATGGAAGTCTCTTAAGCGCAGGCAGAACAGATGATACTGACTTGCCACAATTAATCCCAGTGGTATAGAGGGTAAAGCCAAACTTTGTTTCATGACTGAGAGCAAAAGGTGTTAGCTGGGATCAGGGCTGCAATATTGTATATACTTGTTCATCGTTTTGTAGCAAAAATGATATTATATGTCTAGATTTGGCATTATGGAAGACTATATAAGAATATGCGTGTTCTGAACCCATACCTAAGCAAAGCGGCTGAAGTGGGCTGATTCTCTTTTATCAATCCTGGAAGGTGTTTCTGCACTTTTACAGTGTTATTACTGTAGCAGTAGCAGTTCATCTTAACTGCCACTGAACGGAGATAGCACAGCTATGGAGGGGTGCAGATTTTGTGTGTATGCACAGGTGCATGTTTATACAGGTATGCATATATAGTCAAATTTTATATATGAAATCATGTGCATATGATCAGAACTAGATATAACTGTACCTTTGTCACCCAAGTTTGTTAAAAGATACATGACATTTTTAGAAAACTCAATCTGACTGTAAGCACAATCAATTAGGACAACTCATTTAGTATTTCACCCACCTGGGCTTCCTTTTTGCATCCACTCCTTCTGTCAGCAAGTAAGAACTGGCTTCCCCCCAGTCTTTGCAGAATTTTGACTTGAAAAATGAACTTCTTCACGGTGTAAGAAGACTTTGTTTCATAACCTGTTTCATTGTTGAAAACGTACCTTAAAAAAAAAATCTGATCCAAATGACATGTATTGTCAACTAGAGTTTCTCTGCCCCAGAAATTTCTAAAGTCCTCCAAGCTGGTCATATACAGCTGATGCCTTTTCACATGTAACTAATGTATATTAATGATGCTGATGTAAAGATCAAGGATCCCATGATACTGCAAAATGAAGCATTGCAATGTAAGCATATTTTTACTCAAGTACAGTGTCGTTTCCATTAAACATAAGAACAACCAGGTTATTCAAAATGAGGAGGCTGTAGTCCTCACTTAAGTAGCATAACATAAAAGAATTGTGATCTTGGACTTCTCAGATCCATTCTCAATTACTACCTTGTGATTTTCAGTGTCTAGCCTGGGAGAGAGGTTGAGCCACAGTCCTGTAAATACCTTTCAGGCATGCTATCTGCATACTTGACAGGTGGCTAAGATTTCATACAGAAACTGCCAGAATTCTGAAGTCAATTTTTTCCTTCATTCTATGATTTTATTTGGCTGATTTGACACTAGTTTGCATGCAGCCAACTACAGCAGTGTCACAGTCATTGGAAGGTCGGGGAAGCTGGAACTGTGCTCAGTAAGCCACAGTGCAAGCTGGTATTGGATCTGAGGGTAGGTGACCTTTGTATTTAGGGATCAGTCCTATAGCTAAGGTAATACAAAAGCTCTCTGGTTTCTCTGAATTGTCCTTTTCTGTCCTGCAATAACTAAATCCAGCAAGGTTTCCTCTGAAGTTGTGACACCAATGACATCAGTCTGTCATCCAGTGAAGTCCCTCTGAAATCTGCTTCCACCGATTTTATAAATTTAATGTCTCTATGTAAACATCCCTATTTAATAAAATATCCCAATTTTAGGAAATCCTTTGAAGTCATGTTTGTGTTTGGTGCAGCTTTCACTTAAATCATGGTAGTTACGTACAAATATAGAGGCACACCCTTCCTGCAAGAGCCCGGAAATGTCATGGCAGACCTGTGGCACCAATCCCTTTTAAACCATTCATCTGCGCCCCTGGTGATGGCACCTGCGAGTTGTAAGTTGGAACTGTTGACTGCAACTGCTTCTACAACAAGGTTTAAAATAGCATACCGAGTATGTGTAATATCAGAGATTTGGGTGACATTACATGATCGATTCTCTTCTTTTGCTTTTTTATTGTCCCTCCCCCTCACTAGCATCTTCAGCCATATGTGCTATATTTCATTTGGATAGAGTTTGTGGTTTGTTTGGTTTTTTTTCTTCTTCTTCAAATATAGGCATATCAGTGTCAAATAAGGGACCATTTTTTAATGCTTGTAGGATTTGTTTTCTGATGTTCTCATAAGCCTCTTGCTCAGAGTTCATAGGTTTGAGTTTCTTTACTTTTTCATCTTTCTCGGATTCTCCTAGTAGGCAGGCAGGTAGGTTTACTCTGTCTGGACGAACAGAGTCAGGATTAAATACTTCAGCCATTTATTTAACTGTTAGCTTCATGCTGCACTGAATACTAGTGTAAAAGAAAATAAATTGGAAACATCTGTTTTCTTTTTCTCATAACAGAAGAACAAAGAGATAAGTTCTATTGAAATCAAAAGTGGCGAATATGGGTAATAAAAGGAAGGTATTATATGTCTTTCACACATGTAATTAGTCTATGGAATTTACTGTCACAGGAAATTATTGAGGCCAAGAACATAGCAGAACTTGAAATAGAGTTGGGCAGGCATGTGGCTATTCAAAGTCAGTCTTATTAATTTTGGTGATTTTGGAGCAATATTAAACCAATAATGCTTAAGCAAGTTTATCTTGAGATGTTTTATCCGAAAAGCGTGCATTTTTGTGATCCTTTGAATTAAACCTGCCTATAGAGTAAAGTTTACTTGAATTCTGAGCATTGCACAGAAATCTTTTTGTCTGATCGCGGTTTGTACATATGCAAGTGTTTTTCTCCATCCCTTCTTCCACATACACATGTGCACACCTGTCTTACATCTCATTGGGGCTGGATAACCTCCTCAGATTTTCTTTGTCCCTCTCCATGCCCCTTTTCCACCTCCTGTTCCATGTCAGCTCATCCCGTGAATGACCATTATCATCTTGTCTGATCAGGTTGCACAGGAATGCCTATGGAAATGACCTACAAAGCAAGCAATGGAATCCGAAGACTTATGAATTATTAATACTTAGAGCAAGAGCCACAATGTTGATTAAGCTTGAGTATGCTGTGATGAGTGAAATCACTATATTTCTGTAAAGGAAGTGATGGTGGTAGCAGGCTCTTTACCACATCTTGCCTTTTTAATAAGTGACACTTCAAGTTATGGAATTAATTCCACAGAGTGGAAGAATATCAGGAGCAAAGTAATAAATATGTTGAAAGGTTTGACTATTGTAGTTGACATTTATGCCTGCAATTCTCAGCAGGGCATTAAAACATACAGTTCTTACTACAGGGCCAGGGAGGAGAAATAGCTTCTTGATATGCTATTGGGTTTTTTATAAAAAACAAACAAACAAAAAAACCAACCAAGAAACAACAAACCCACATGTGTAGTATCAGAAAGAAAAGAAGAAATGTAGTTGAGCAAAGGCGTTAGAAACAATGAGGCATTAGTCAAAATATTCCTGGTCTTCAGATTCTCTTATTGGGAGTTTACGAAAGGTGACTTGAATAAATCATGTGCCTTTTAAGGAAAGAATCTTAAAATGTCTCCTGTGGAGGAGTTCTGCTCTCTGCAGAGCTGTGTACATTGCTTTGTAAGGTTCTGCTTTTCTGTAATTACCTAAAAACTGCAGTCAGATTAATGACAGAAGCAAAGCTTGTTGCTTGCTTCCAAGATGTTCAGCAGCAGCATTGATTGATAGCAAACTCTTAAAGTTTATTCTACCATAAAGAATACAGTATTCTGCCCTTCCATAGGGTGCAGAAGCAACAAGGATGCTTTCAAAAGTGTTCTTTGCTGACAGCAAGTGTGAGAATGAGGAATGCCGTAATTATTGACTGGGCTAAGTGTGATGGAGCAAACCCCTGATCCAAGTGCTTTGCAGCAATCCGGTGTTTGCAGTAACTGCTTGTTCATTCCAGATTCCCAAAAGAGATTTCTCTGTCCTACATTGCATACGAGTTTGTTCTGAATTTGATGGAAGTTCTGTCATTGACTTCAATTCTCCCAGTCTGATACAGAAGTCCTGGAAAAACACTTGACAAATGTATTTGTTAGCAGGACAGATCTTTAACAACACATGGTCTGCTGCAAACTTCTTGCTTTGAAAGTAGAGAAGAAACTTATTCTTTACTGGCCTAGTGCTCATTGAGGGTACATCGATAATGATTAATCTTTCCATTTTGAAAAAGGAAGTGCAGTAGGTTTTTCTGGCATGTGAATGAGAAAAAGGTTTGTCTATCAATTTTTGTGTAATGCTGGCCACTTTATCTCAAAAGGAATAGTGGAGAAGTGGTAGATTTTGGAGAGGAGAGATGGAAATTATTTTAAAAGAAACTGGAGGAGTTCTCATAT
>VYZX01019144.1:84893-117164 GCA_013401335.1 Brachypteracias leptosomus | reverse complement strand
CCCTCCTCCCAGCAAAGCCCCAGCCAAAGCCGAGGGCTGCTCTGCAGCGGCTGTGTTTGCCTTAGCCTTCCTTGCAAGCTGCTCATTTCCTTCCCCAGCCATAAATAAAACCATGCTGTAAAACGAAGGGAATGTGTAACATAATGAAGCCTTTCTCAGAGAGCCCATGGGATCCCCTTCTCCCCCCCCAGCTCCTCTGCCCCGTTCCGGGATAGGGGCACAGCCCAGCCCAGGATGCAGCCGGGGCAAGGGGGGCTGTGGATCCCACTGGGTATTGCAGAACCAGGCTGAGGATTAGGGAGCCTGAAAACCGGGGCCACCCACGGCGGAAGGAGGAGGGCTGGTCCCGACCACCCTGCCTGCACTGGGAGTGGGGATGGGAGCTTGTACAGGCTCTGTGAGGGGACCAGGAGGGGTTTGAGCTGCCAACAGCATCCCCAGGGCTGGGTGGCTGCACCCAAGCCCCTTTGGTGTTTGCATCCTCCCAAATCCCTCCAGTGTTTGCACAGTGGGTGGATGCAGCACAACCCGGCTGGCATCGGGCAAGCTTGCTACCTTATAAAGTCATGAAAATAAAAAAAACCCAACCCCAAACAACTCAGAAGGCCTCAAAACAAGCTCCTGACGCTGTGGCAAAGGAATGCACCAGGCTGGCCATGGGGTGCCCCAGCAGCATCCCAAGCAAGGGGGGCTCAGCAGCACCGGGCACACCCCTGACACAGGGGCTGCTTGTTGGCACCATGCGGTGGGCAGGAAGGAGGGCAGCCGCCCAGCGGGGCCGCACCAATGGCCGCACAAGCCCAGGGCTGTTTGGGCAACAAGGAGCCTTCACTCCCCGGCTGTTTTTCCACCGTTAGAAAACCGGTGTGGCTGGGGCGGGAAGCGGCTGCAGACACAGAGAGTCTTTCAGTGAGGTGCGTGTCTGCTTGGGGCTCTCCTGGCACCCACTCCAGTCATTAAAGAGCTGCTTTAATGGATTCCAGTCCCCTCCCTGCAAAACACACATGAGCCACCAGCCCTGGCCCCCACCTGCCCCTACCACAGCCTGAATGAAACCTTGTTGAGCAGCCAGCCCCTCCCAGGCAGGGTTTGCTCTGCTCCTTCCTCCTCATCCTCAGCATCCTCCTCGAAGCAGAGCAATGGGGAGCCCTGCAGCCCCTCAGGGACTCATTTGTACCTCCCATGCACCAATGCACACCCAAAAACACAGCCAGCTGTCCCACAGGCAGGGCTGGGGATGCCCAGAGCCAGGGTAGGAGCCTGCAGGCTGGGAATGCATTCACCCACCAGCTCCCATTTCCATCTGCTCTCCCCACTCTGAAAACCCCTCGCATTCAGCACCAGTTTGCTCTGCAAACCCTTGTGCTGAGCTTTGTAAGTGCTTCCCCCCATCTGAGCTGAGAGTTGGCTCCTCCATCCTCCTACGTGCCTGGGAGGAGACAGAAGTCTGTGTACTGAGATGCTAGAACACGGAAGAGAGGCCAAACTGGCCCCTCTGATCCCCAGAGCAGCCTGGGGAGCCCCCCAGCATGGAGCACCCCTGGTGGACGGGGATCCCTTCCCCGCCACAGTGCTGGCAAGCTCCAGGCTCTGCTCCCTAGGCTGCCGGAGCAAGCTCGCTTGAGGCTTGAGGTGCCAAAAAACTCCCTAAGCATCAGAAAAGAGCACTTGGAGAGGCCAAACCCACTGTGTTTTCAGCCGGAGGAGCAGCAGGAGAGGGCCAAGGCGTCCCAGCCCCGGCGCGTGGCCGGCGGCTGCCGGGGCAGTGTCGGCTCGCACAGAGCCCTCGCTTGTTCATCAGCCCGGGGCCTCGCTCCCAGCCCCCTGCTCAGAGACTTTTGGCTCGTCTCCTTGTTTTCTTCAATGCAAAAGAAGAAGAAGAAAAAAAAAAATCCCCAAAACCCAAATGACACTGCAGTCTATAATCTGCTGGCTGCTGGCCGGCTGCTCGGAAACTGTGACGGAGGCCCCTCACTTCGTCAACGCCTTTCCATCAGCCTGGCAAGGCAGGGGCAGCATTTTCCTGTGGGACACAGTGAGCTGGGAATGATTATTTTTAGCCAGGGCAAGCGGGACAGCCAGGGTGCCCACCCCAGCCAGGACATGGAGACCTGTCCCTCCCTGTGACAGGGGAGGAAGGACCAGCTTGGGCATCTCCATCCAGGGATGAAGCTCAGCCCATGGTATGATCATGGCACCCTTAGATCACCTGGGAAAGGTGGTTTGGGGTCACAGGGGTGCTTCCACATAGGGCAATCCTGGGGTGCAGCCAGCCTGTGGGTTGGGCTGGATGCCTGGGCGGGTCCCAGCTCACTCCATGTGTGCCCAAATCAGAGCTGTCATTCAAGTGATTGATCAGGATGGAGCACTTTGTACCATGGAGGCTCTTCCACCACAAAACACGTCTGAAAAAACTCCTTCAAATCCAGCAAGCTGCATTTTCTGTGTCTTTTGCAATGTGAAGAGCAAGGAAGAGGGGAGAAGGAGGTGAAAAGCTAAAAGTCCCTTGTGAAAGAGAAATGCCAGGAGGGGAGTGGTGCCACATCCCAGCCAGGCTGCTGAGCAGAGGAGGTGAGCAGCCCTGAAATAAAGCAGGAATCTGAGAACACAAACAGCAGTAACTCACACTGCTCTGCTGCCAGAGAAAAATCCCAGAGCTTCCTGGAGCCAGGCAAGGGTCTGTCCTCTCTCTCCCAGCATCCAGCCCTGCTCCCCTGGGCACCCATACCTTCAGTAACTTTTTATTACTGGTGTTTTATGAGAGAAACAAGAAAAACATCCATAGCAGCTTCAGGAGAACAGAGACAGGACAAAATGTGCTGGCTGCAGGAGCTGTTGCCCCTTGTCACAGTGAAGAACAGGCCGGATGGGCTCTTCCAGCCCCAAAACATGATCCCCAGCACCCATGGTGAGACCCTGCCTGTCCCTGAGGCTGGCAGAGGAGCTGCTGAGGGGTCTGGGCTCAGCAAAGCTTTCCCTTTCCGTGAGATCAGCTGCTCAGTACCCATCTGAAGAGCATGTTTCTGGGAATTAGGGGAAGCCACAAAGCTGAAATGTAGCAAAATCCTGGCAGGAGCTGGAGCACAGAGCATGCACACATGAGGGAACCTCAACGGGAGCCAGCACATAACGTACATGCGACGTCTCTAGGAATCATAATATATTGCATACATGTGTGCACGCCTGGCTGGGGCCCGAGCACCAGCCTGTGCAAGGAGGGACAGGAAAACTCCCTTTTGCAATGTGCTGCATCACTGCTGCTCACCAAAGGCCGGGATAAGGTGGCACCCAGAGCCCCAAGCAGCACCCACCACCCTGGGCCACTAAGCAACACATGCCAGGGCTGGTTTTGCAAGGCCCACTGGAAGGAGGGAGCAGGTCAGGAGAGGACAGGACCCTTTATGGCCCTGCAAAGAAGAGCAAAGCTCCTCTGAGTCACCAGCTGGGCTGAAGAGGACAAGGAAGCCAAAGTGTCCCATGCCCAGGGCCAGGAAATGAGTAGGCTTGGGTAAGACACTGGCAGCCCTGCCCTGGGCTGGGCAAAGGGCTCGCTATTAATGTGAGGGCTACGTATTCCCATGCTGCCACTTCTTCCCTGCCCAGAGCACATCCTTGCAACACCCACATTTTTCACCCAGACTTTCAGAAGAAAACCAAGCCAATTTCTCTGTGGCCAGCAGCAGGAAATTATTTTTTGTGGGGTCGGGGCAAGGCGGTGTCTCCATCCCTGAAGGGCTCAGAACAACATCGCCCTACGCAGAGCACCACAGAGCTCAGAAGAAAATGCAATAAGCCAAAGCAGAGTGCTCCAACTACCCCTGCCACACAAACAATCACCTCTAACCCTATTCAGCCCCACAGAAATTTAGGCAATAGGAAAACACACCAGTGGAATCAGCTCTAAGAGCACATGTTGGGGCTCACACGCAGACCTCACCATGTAGGAGGCTGGTTTCACCCCAGCACCAAACTTCCACCCCTGACTCCAGAAGAGCAGAGACTGGGACCCTCAGAGAAGCCAAAGCCTCACCCACATTGCCCCACGGCACCTCAGCAAACTGCCTGGGGGACCCCAGCCCCAAGTGTGGGGTGCAGACCCCAGCTGGGTGGCTTTGATGACAAGAAGTGCAACAGTGAAGTACAGCAGGAAAGCTCCACGTGTGTAAACTCAAGCACAGCAGGCTTGCAGCCTGTGCCTACATATGGACTGAAAATGTGCACGTCCACCCCTCTGACATATCCTCGTCAAACAATGACAACCTACGGGCCTCCTGAGTGTTGATACTCCACCCTGCAAGCGTAGAGTTAACTTGGCCATGGGTTGCTCTGGAGAAAAGCAGATGGGGGGCTGCACACCAAAGACAGATGAATTTAACACGCATGCACCGAGCCAGCTAAAAAAGAATAACCACTCTAAAATTAAGCCTTGCTGCTCCCCATGTTTTCAGTCCTGCCCTCTCCCGTGTATGCTCTGCCCTGTGACACAGCCTTTCATTTCATGACCACATGCCATTGTGCTGAGTCCCTCCAGGGCTGGTGTACCCTGGGCGTTGAACATGCTCCAGCTGCGGCTCTCAGGCACCCTGCTTGAGCTGAGGTTTCTGTACAGTCTCACACCCACATATGGATGGCAGGCACATGTGTTTACCCCTCCGACAGAGCAGGCACCCCCAGGGTGAACGTCAGCAATGTTGGGATAGAACGGAGAGCTGTGAGGAAGAGGAGCAGAGGATGACATTGGCTGACCTGGCGGCATCCCTGGGGCTCCCACGCAGCATCTCTCTGTTCAGCAGCATTTGGCACCGGTTGGGGAATCTGGCCAAGGCACGACACGGCCACTGCTGGAAGAGTTCATATTGCTCCAGAGGGAGGCGGCTGTGGCAGAAGCAGGAAAGACTCATTAGGGTAACAGTTTGCATCCTAGCACTTAGGAACTCAGCCCAATGACAGGCACTACTGCATCTGCTCTGGCTGAGAAACGAGGGAGGAGGTTCCTCTAAACACTGCATGAGTAAGGAGAAACACAACCTCGACCTCACCACCCAGCCCCTAGAAACATCCCCAAACAGACCCCCTGAGGGTCTTCCCAGGGCAACCAGGGATGGGCTTGGGAGGCTTCAGATTCGCAGCACCCACAGTGACAGGGCTTGCGGGAGGTGTCCTTCCCTGCCTGACCCTCTCCCTTTCCTCCTCAGCCTCTTTCTTCGGGGACAGCTACGTGGAGCTGCCGCTGGCGGACGCCTCGCGCACGGTGCGGCTGCACCTGCGGCTGTACAGCAGCCAGGGCACCGGGCTGCTCTTCCTGGCCGCCGGGCAGCCCGACCACCTCCTGCTCCAGCTACGAGCCGGCAGCCTGCAGGTCAGCACCCCAGCACCCCACCACGGGTCACAGCTCCATCCAGGGTGGGGGTGGAGGGGGCGGCATCTGAACGCAGCAGCCCATGAGGACAGGTACCAACACGGACAGCCAGGATAGGTTAGGAGCTCAAGAGAGTGGGCACAGTCTTGTGGAGAATAAGGTAAATGCATCTGGGGAAGCTTCTTACCCACTGCCTGGGGTGATGCTGGTGGGGACATTGTGGAGACACTCAGATGCCAGCATCCTGTGTGCATTGCAGTCAGACATGAGCACCCTCAAGGAGGAGAGAAGGGGTGAGACAAGAGGGTCCGGAGAAAAAATAGGTCTTCCCTATCCCACCACAGGCCAAGCCCAGCCAGGCCATGGGAAGAGATCAGGACAGAAGAATAAAACTCCCCTCTTGTGGTTATGGTGTTGGCATCCACCACGAAGGAACAGAGCAGGAAGCATCCAAAACACATGTCCTGCCTCTCCTGCAGCCTGGGCTGGGCCACCAACCACAAGTAAACTGGAACAGGAGTGCAAGCAAGCAGCAGGGTGGAGGTGTCCCTAATGCAGACCGCATGTCTCAGGGTCCATCAGCTAACCCTCTACTTAGGCAGGCTCCAGGCTGCTGCCTGTGGGGAAGCAAAACCTGCTATTTCCCCTGCCCGTTCCCAGGGCAAGGGCTGGAAGCAACCCAGGCTGCAGGGATGGATGGATGGATGAATGGAACAGGGCAAGAGGAGCCCGCATCTGGAAGGGCTCCTCCATGGGGGGAAAGGGAAAGCCCAGCAGGGGGAGTGGGAGATTGAGGACTCCAAGGAAATATCCCTGAGGCTGGGGTTTGCTGAGAGAGAGTTAGAAAGGAGAGAAATTCAGAGAGCAGGACAGAGAAGACATGCACAGAGGGATCTAGCTGGGGAGGGAGGAACATGCTCAGAGGAGGAAAGAGGACAGAACAAACAGTAGTGAACAGAGGGACTAAGACACTTGTGAGCCCCCAGGAACAGTCCAGGCTTCAGCAGGTAGTTCTGGTATGTGGAGAGGTGTCTTCTGAGCTTCAGAATGTCTTGTTGGAGCTGAGCACTTTGCATGTCCTTCCCCGCAGGCCAGGCTGCAGCTGGGCTCAGAGGAGGTGATGCTGCAGTCCCCATCAGAGCTGCAGCTCAATAACCTGGAGGTGCATGATGTGGAGCTGCTGGTGGAAGATGGCAGGATGACACTGACCATTGATGGCCTCTTCAACAGCTCTGTGGACATCCCAGGGCCCGTACGGGAGCTGGACATCCAGTATGGCCTCTACGCTGGTGGGACAGGCAGCCTTGACCTGCCATACCTTGCTGAGGCCAGCTCACCCTTTAGAGGCTGCCTCCACTTAGTGACATTCAATGGCCTGGATGTCCTCTCCCCTCTGTCCTCTGATGGCAGCTCCAAGATCTTCCACCAGGTCCAGGAAGGGTGCAGCACACAGTTCTCGGCAGATCCCGAGGATCCTTTTGGGTTCCTGGGGCCACACTCCTACATCGCGTTTCCCACATGGGATGCGAGGGAAGAAGCCACTATTGAGTTTGTGATAACAACGAGCATCACCCAGGCACCCCTCATCTACCACGCGGGGCTGGAGAATGACTTCTTCTACCTGGAGATCTCCAACGGGCGCCTGAGAGGGTTTGTTGAGAAGGGGAACGGCATCATCGTCCTGCACAACAACGTCTTCATCAGCGATGAGCAGCAGCACTACGTCAAAGTCTACACAGACATCCACAAGTTTGAGATACTGATAGATTACTACGCCTCATCCACATCCAACCGGGGCATCAACAACTACCTGGACCTTCAGGGAAACCTCTTCATCGGAGGTATGAACGAAAAAGCTTTGCAAAGGCTGAGGGAGCATCATCTCGCTTTCATCTCAGTGTGGACCACGACCAACAACTCTTTTGTTGGCTGCTTGGAGGACCTGCGGATAAACCTGCAGAGGAGGAGTCTGCAAGATGCCGTGGTCACAAAGGACATCACATCAGGCTGTGGAAAGCAGGAGCACTACTGGGACTATGAGGAAGTGTATGAGCAGGATGAGGCACCCACCTCCCCACCTCCAGATGTCTGGTCAGGAGCACCAGGCCTGGTGGTGGAACCGTGCCGGCCAGACAACAGCTTCCCACCCGCTTTTGCCAACATCAGCAGGCTGCTGCACGTCAGCCCCCTCATCGTCTCGGAAGGGGGCACGACCTATCTGGAGTGGAAACATGCCCAGCCAACAGTAGACCTGAGCCTTGCAAACATCCGCCAGTCCCAGATTCTCTTTAGCATCACCAATGACCCTAGACATGGCCAGCTGGAGCTGGACATTCCAGGGTCCAGGAGCAGAAGGAAGTTCACCTTGTTGGACATTGTGAATCGGAAAGTCAGATATGTCCACGATGGCTCCGAGGGGCCCATGGACCAGCTGATGTTGGAGGTGACAGTGATTGCCCAGCAAGGGGTTCCAGAGTGCTTGCGGCAGGGGCAGATGTACCTGTTGCCCATCATGATCAACCCAGTCAATGATGCCCCACAGGTGATCTTTCCTCACGGGAACCACATGACAATCCTGAAGCATACACGGAAACACCTGACCACAGACATCTTGCAGGTCCTCGATGATGACACATCCTGTGATGACCTCGAATTCCAGCTGCATGGTGGCCAGCAGATGGAGGAGGGTTATGTGGAGTATGACTTTCACCCCGGAGTGCCCATCGAAGAGTTCTCCTGCAGGGACCTGGAATCAGGCAACATAGCCTACGTGCACCAGAGTGGGACAAACTTGCAGCTCACCTTGCAGGTGAGTGATGGCACAGTCCCAAGCCCCATTGTCACCCTGAGGATCCTCGCCATTGACCCTGACATCCACCTGCACAACAACACCGGCCTCTCCATCTCCCAAGGAGAGGCTGCACGCATCACCACAGCCAACCTGTCTGTGGAGACAAACGCTGTGAAACAACGGGTCACCATCCTGTATGTCCTCACTGAGCCCCTGAGGTATGGTGAGATCCAGAAGCAAGGGAGCATGGGAGGGGAATGGAAAAAAGTCGAGTCCTTCCACCAGCAGGATCTGGAACAAGGGCGCATCCAGTATTTCAGCACAGACTCGGAGCACCAACTGGAAGATACTGTGGAGAATTTGAGATTCAAAGTCCAGGTGGGCCAGAAGGTCTTGCAAAACAACACCTTTCTCATAAGGATTAAAAGAGCCACCATTAAGATGAGGACCATGGTGCCCCTCCAGATGAAGAACAAACGGCACCGAAATATCACCAGTAAGGAGCTGGAGGCAATGTTGGAAGATCCAAACTCTGCCCCAGTCCCCTTCCACTACACAATAATACAGGCTCCCAAAAAGGGAAACCTGGAGCTGCTTGGCAACAGACTGACTGAAGGCTTTGGCTTTACCCAAGATGACCTGCAAAGAAACCACCTGAGCTACAGCGCAACCATCAGGAACTCTCAACAAGCTGAGGACACCTTCCAGTTTCGTGTCCGTGCTGGTGAGCAGCACTCTCCTGTCTATACCTATACAATCAGCATTGGTGGGGACCCTGATGCACCAGTCCTGACCAACGTCCTCCTGACAGTGTCAGAAGGGGCACAAGCTGTCATCTCCAAGGACCACTTGTTCGTACAGAGCATGAACAGCATGGACTATCTCTACGAAGTGATTGAGGGACCAGCACATGGGAGGCTGGCCTGGGCTGCATCCCATGGCTGGGCCTCCAGAGAGGAGATCACAGAGTTCACCAACGATGACATCCTCCATCGCCGGCTGCTGTACCAGCACGATGACTCCGAAACACTGGAGGACGACATCCCCTTTGTAGCCATCAGGCAGGGCGAGGGCAGCACTGAGTTGGATGCTGAGGAGGTGAGAGGGGTTTTCAGGGTCTCCATCCAACCTGTCAATGACCACACCCCGGTCCAAGTGGTGAACAAGGTCTTCAACGTGGTGCGCAACGGGCAGCACCTGCTGACGACAGATGACATTGCCTTCACCGACAAGGACTCTGGCTTCTCTGACACACAGCTGGTGCTGGCGAGGAAGGACATCTTGTTTGGCAGCATCGTGTCTGTTGATGACAGAAGCCACCAGCTCTATCGGTTCACACAGGATGACTTGAGGAAGAAGAAGATCCTCTTCGTCCATTCGGGTGCTGACCGAGGCTGGATCCAGCTACAGGTCTCAGACGGCCTCCACCAAACCACAGCCCTCCTGGAAGTACAGGCATCGGACCCCTACATCAAAATAGTCAACAACACTGGTCTAGTCATCCACCAAGGCAGCCAAGGGAGAATTGACTCCTCTGTCCTCAACCTAGAGACCAACATGGACATCAGGTCAGATGAAGAGATACGGTTTCTGATAACAACCCCCCCAAGGTGGGGGATGGTGCTGAGAGGGGAGCAGCCGGTCATGGCCTTCTCCCAGAAGGACCTGCTAGCAGGAGAAATCTCCTACCACCACAACGGGAGCAGGAACACCCGGGATGAACTCCAGTTCACTGTAGAAGCAAACGAGGTGGTGGTGGAGGACACGTTGGCCATCAGCGTATTCTTAGATACCCATCCCAGTCCCCTGCGCATAGTCAACCACAAGGAGATCTACGTCTTCCAGGGGGAAGCAGCTGGGATCAAGGAGGAGTACTTACTGGTGAGTATCCCCTCTCTAGTCATTCCCTAAGCCTGCATCACTTCCCTGGCCACCAAACCAGGACAGCCACTGGTGGAACTCCATTTTACACCCCCCTGCCCAGAGCAAAGGACTCATGGCAATGTCAGGCTTTGTCCAGGGGCAGAGGGGGGGATCCCCACATGGCCTTAGCAAGAAGGTGACTCTTGCAGTTCATGCCACAGCAAAGCCTCAGGGGATTGCACAGCAGCAGGCTGTAGGACATTCATGCCTTGTCTCCCCCACACTCCCAGGTGGTCCATGAAGAGATCCCTCCCCAGGACATAGTCTACCTGGTGAGCAGCCTCCCGGCCTCTGGCTTCCTGGCAATGCTTCAGCACAGCCAAGACGTGGATGAACAGCCCAGCCTGGACCCCATCCAGTCCTTTACCCAGGAGGACATCAACAATGACAGAGTCCTCTACCTCCACTCCAAGCCAGATGAGGAGCGCGACCGGTTTGTCGTGGACATCACAGCCCACGGTGCAGACCCACTGGAGGGGGTGGTGGTGAGCCTGGTGGTGCTCCCCATCAGCATTCCCCTGGATGTCCACAATATCACAGTGCCGGGAGGTGGCTCTGCTTCCCTCTCCACAGGCATCCTCAACATCCCCAACGCCTACTACACGGCTCTTGGTGTGGAGTTCAAGGTGCTTGAGCCCCCCAGGTTTGGCACCCTAGTGAACAGCAAGCGGCCCGAGGACGGCGAGCTGCGTGGCTTCACCTGGAGCGAGGTACAGCAGCCAAGGGTGCCCACTTGTCCACCACACTGCTTTCCCAGGAGCTTTGGGAAGAGCCTGGGGCTGGGGAGGGCTGCAGGGCTCCTCTCCCCATCAGAGAGCTCTGCCTTTGCAATGGAGGAGTTTGGGATGGTGGGTTTGCGCTGCAGACACGGCTTGTATCGACCCCCAAGGTGTGTTTAAATGTCCCTGGAAAAGCAGGGTGCGAATGCAGCACAGCACCCATGCTGTGCTCCACGGGGTCTGCTTCCCATGGGCGTCCTGTCTTTGTGCGGGATCTACCACCTAGGGATGCCCCAGCGCAGGAGGTAGGTGCCCAGCTTGCTCCCTCCTCCCAGGGAAGTGCACAGGTCTCCAGCACAGGGCTGGCAGCCCGAGTCCTGCCAGGAGGGTCACCCAGCCCCTGCCCCGCAGGTGTTGAGGCAGCAGATCCAGTACAGGCAGGATGGTCCCCAGGCCCAGACCGACAGCTTCACCCTGCTGGCCAACGCCTCGGAGATGGATCGGCAGAGCCAGCCCAGGACCCTCTTCATCACCATCCTGCCCCGCAGCTCCCGGGGGCCACGGCTACGGGTCAACGCCGGGCTGCAGGTAAGAGCGGGGTGCCAGGGGGGTGGGCAGCACCTCTCCAGCGCTACCACCCCGGGGGCGGCCAACCCTGAGTGGGGACCCGCTCCGAGCCCGCTCACACATCTCCGGCAAGACGAGCTCAGGGGAGCCGCCCAGAGGCGGCCGATGGGCTCTGGGGAAGGGGAGGTGGCTTCTCGGCGAGGCCGGGCTTTGCAGGAGGCGGGACCGGGCTGCCGTGGTCCTCCTCCTCCTCCTCCTTCTCCAGCCCGTCCCTCCCCGGTGCCGATGCTGGGAGCGGCCGCAAGGTGGGAGCATCGCCCCGCACAGCGCCCGGTGCCGCGGTCCCCGCGGGGCTGCCACGGCGGCAGCCAGGGCAGGGCAGGGCAGGCAGCGCTCCGCACCCTCCCGCTGCTAAAGGCAGGAGCAAATAGGCCTCACCTGCTGCTGAAGTCTCATCTTCTGCTTCAGGCATCTTCCTGCCCAGGTCAGGATCACTGAGCTTTCCATGCAGCAAGGAAATTATTAGAAAACACGCAGGAGTGGCAGCCCGGCGGGAGCATTCCCATCCACCCCCCGGGCTATCTTCACCCATCCCAGGATTTCTCGGGAAGGCAGCTCCTTCCATCAGGATTGTCATCTCCATGGCTTTGGGAAGGGGTCTGGAGCCTGGGCTCTGGAGAACACGCCCAAAAGGAGGGGTAGCAGAGGCTGCCAGCAAAGTGGGGAGTGTGCCCCCATCCACAGCCAGCTCTGGCTCTGGGCCTGCTACGCTTATGCCCCCAGCCCAGGAAACTCAGCCCCCTCCCACCAAGCCCCTTTTATGGTGTTAAGTGGTGCCTTCAGGATCTGCCCCAGCTGTGCCAAACCCCTGCACTCTGACAGAGCAAGGTTAACCCCTCGGCTGCTGGGCCCAGGGCAGTCCCTTAGCCCCACATCTAGAGGCACCCAAGCTCCTCTCTTCTTGCCCAGGACCAGCGCATCACAAAAGGCTTCACCCCAAAGGGGCTGCTCGCTGATGGCTCTGGCAGGGGGTGCCCAAGGAGAGGCTTTGGAGCTGGGAAAGGCTCCCTGCTCCGAGCAGGAGCAATGTTAAAGCAACCCGGGGCTCAGGAGGGGCCCGGCCCTGCTGTGTTTATGCTCTGGTGAGAGATGACTTCAGCGTTTAAAGGTCAGGCGGGGTCCAGGAGAGAGATTGCACAAAGCCTTCCTCTACTGCCTGCGCCTGCCAGCTCCGGGGGTGCAGAGTCCACACAGGGCTGGGGAGACAATGGGCAGGGTTCAGACCCCGAAGCAGAGCTCCCTGCAAAGGACCGGGCAGATTTGCCTCAAGCAGCTTTTTGGGTTGCATCAGGAGAAAGGGTGGCTGGATGCCACCGAAAGAGGAGCTTCCACTGCTGCAGCAAAGGCAGAGCCACGCTCCCGGCGCTCTCGCTGCCTCCTCGCAAGCTCTCCTGGAGAGCAGAGGCGACACGGAGGCTGAGCAAACATAATAAGCCAAGTAAACGAGAGCAGGGACAGGCGGAAGGCTTTAATAATTCAGAGAGGGTGGGGAGCGAAGTAAAGCAGGTCAGCTCTGGTTGCACGGGCTCTCCATGGTGAGCAAAGTCTCTCTAGCCACAGCATGTGCCTGGGCCCTGTGGCCATCGCCTGCTAATGTCTCTCTGGGCTTTGGCTGAGGGGAGATTTCCTTGGCACCGAGCCCTGGGTGTGTTTGCAATTCCAATGGGTGCTGAAGTGACCTGGTTGTGGGTGCTGGGGAGAAGCAGCTGCCCAAAACCCACAGTGCATGTATGTGGTGGAGTGTCAGCTCCTGCACTGGCCCTGTGTCCGGCAGCACTTCCCCCATCCCGTCTCTCCCAAGCTGTGTTTTCAAGCCTGCATCTCGCCATCCCACGGGGACTGCTGAAGGATTTAGTTTCACTCTCGGCACCCACACCCACTCAAGAAATGCTTTGGGTTAGGCCAGCTGAAAACAGCAGAAAAGAGCTCATCTGACCCAGCACAGCCAGCTGAGCAGATCCTCCAGCGCCTGGGTGTTGTCTTACGGGTTTGTAGGATGTGAGCCAGGGTTGTGATACTGTAGGATGCAGCACATCCCTCCCTGCTGCCCTGCATGAGCTGCGGGAAGGCTCTGGTCCACGCGCCCCATGATTTTGGGGCATCCTGAGGGCAAAAGGCAGCTCTGGCATGCGTGGGCAGAACCTGCCTGGCAGTACAGAATTCATCCCCATGGTTTGCCGAGACTGAGATATGGCACAGGATTGGGAGTGGGGAATGCTGTTGCCACCAGCTGGAGAGGGGAGATGCCAGGGCTCTGGGGTGGCGGCATCCCCAGGGGCGGGCGGGTACTACTGGCTAGGGAAAACAGCCCGGGGAAGCTTAGCAGTGGCCCTGAGCTCAGCCACATACTTGTCATTCCTGGAGGGTTTGCTGGGGCTGCTGGTGGCCTCACTGCAGCCTTGTGAGGAGGAGGTGGGACGGGTGCTTTGCTGGGAGTACGAGCTAAAGGCCTGCAGTCATCATGTACACAGCTCAGGGAGGAGGTCATAGCATCGTGGAATCATGGAATAATTTGAATTAGAAGAGCCCTTTAAAGGTCTTTAATCCAACCCCCTGCAGTGAGCAGGGACATCTGCAACTAAGAGCAGGTTGTTCAGAGCCCCGTCCAACCTCATCTGGAATGGTTCCAGGGATGAGGCATCGGCCACCTCTCTGGGCAACCTGGGCCAGGGTCTCACCATCCTCAGTGTAAAAAATGTCATCTGTCTACATAGTCTAAATTTCCCCTTTTTGAGTTTAAAACACTCACCCTATGTCCTGTAGCAAGGGGCCCTGAGTTCAGGGACCCCCCAAAAAAGCCCTTCTCCTGCAGAGCAATGGGGAAAGATGCACCAAAGGCACAGCCTCTGTGCCAGCCCTGTGAGCCACACCAGCATGGAGCTTTCTGCCATGTCCAGTGCCTGGGGAAACTGAGGCACGGAGGGGCGAGCCCCCACCTCTGTCCTGCACACACTGTGCCTATGCACGGACCCAGCAGCACAGCACGTGCCAGCAAACACGGCAGCAGTGCAGGGTGATGTGGAGCTGGGAAGAGGCCAGATGATGGAAGCATCACCCAGCATGCAGACAAGGCTCCTTTGTTGGGCTGGGACGTGCTCAGGCACCCAGTGAAGTGGTCAGACCAGGGACAGGGTCTGGAGCAGGCGGGGGCAAAGGGGAGACGTGCTGGGGGTATCCCAGGGGAATCACAGACTCTCCCTATCCCCCAGCTGCGCGAAGGAGCCACGGCTGCCATCAGCCCCCACATCCTGAGTGCTGAAGATGAGGACTCCCCAGCAGAGGAGGTGACCTTCTCCATCCAGCCCCCAGCCAACGGGAAGGTTGTGCTGAGATCTGCCCCCAGCGCTGAGGTCCAACGCTTCACCCAGGCCCAGATAAATAACGGCCTCGTCCTATTCGTGCACCAAGGTAGGGCAGGGCTGAGGTGCCCCAGACCCCCAGCATCACCCCCAGCCCAAGGGAGGGGACATCACCAGAGGGGAACACTGTGCCACCAAGGCAGATGCTAACCCCATCACACAGCACCCTCAGCCAAACCTTGCCAGGTTACTGGGGGGCTGTAGTTCCCCTGCCCCCCATAAACACTCAGCTCTGTGCTTTCCACAGGGCCCCTGGATGGGGGCTTCGCCTTCGACCTGTGGGATGGTGAGAACCTGTCTCCTGGGCACTTCTTCCTCATCAGGGCCCAGAGAGAGCCCCTCATCAGCCTGGCCAAGAAGCAGAGCCTCACTGTCTGCCCAGGTGGGTACGGGCATGTTCCTCATCCTCCCATTTTGATGGTAAATGGAGCCTTCTACCACCCCTCGCCCAAGAGATGCCAGTGGCAAAGGTGGCGAGGTGATAGGTTGAAGTCCTATCATATGGGACACGTTTTCCAGGTGCCCTGCAGCCCATCACCAACCAGAACCTGCAGGCAGTGAGCAACAGCCCTGCCAGCTCCACTGCTCTCTACTACAGCATCGAGCAAGCCCCACGCCTGGGCAGGCTGAGCACCTCGCAGGGGGAGGAGATCAGGAACTTCACCCAAGCCCAGGTGAGCGTTCACCTCCCCCAGCACCCCCCTCCACCACGGCCTGGGGGTCCCAGCCCACCCATGGGCAGAGGCAGCGGATCCCTGGCAGGAGGCAGAGCAAGGCTGCAGCCACGCTGTGACTTTCCCAGCTCTGCCAGCAGCTGCTAAGAGGGATTAAGAGCTGCCGCCCCAGCGACAGCTTTACTAGGGCCACCAAGCCTTGGATTTAGTGCTGGGGGTGGCTCGGGGAGTTTTAATCCCCTTTTCTTAGGCCACCACCCTGCCTGATGCCTGAGTCAAAAGGCGGGCATGATGCTTTCAGCCCTGCTCCAAGCAAAGCCACCCTTCTCCCACCGGGCCAGGCTTTTGCAGAGCATAGCAAAGGGCTTATTTCCAACCATCACTCCGAAGCATGTGGGTTTGCCCATGCTGCTGTGCTCACCCTTGGAGGGTGCCTGGCCCAGCTCTTGGGAGACGCTGAGCAAGCTCAGCCCTTCATCCAAGCCTCAGTTTTCCCCATTGCTGGACAGAAACATCCTGGCAGAGCGGCACTGGGAGCTCTCAATGGTGCCAACCATGCCATGGCTGGCGATGATCCCCATTTCTTACCTAATTAGGGCTTGCCTGCTCCTTCCAAGAGCTAAATAAGAGCCCAGGGTGAATATATTTGCTCTAGCACAGCACTGTCAGGGTCCCCCCTCCAGTCTCACAGCGCCCATCAACCCCAAGATGAGACAGACACACCCATCTCCCACACGGTATCACCCACTCCAGGTATTTATTTTGCCATTTAGAAGAGCTTATTGAAGGGTTCTTTAATTATTATTTTTAGGTGGACAGTGGGTTGATTTTCTACCAGCATGAGATGCCAGAGAAGCCCTTCTGGCTTGCCCAAGATGCCATCCGCTTCCGCGTGGTTGCTCCCACCACCATCTCCGATTCCTTCATCCTCCTCGTGCTGATCTCCTTCGAGGCCAAGTGTCCCCAGCGCTCAACTCAGCTATGGAAAAATGCAGGTAAAGGAGGAAGAGAGAAGCAAGAGGCAAACAAGCCTTCCTGAAGTTTACACGGGGAGGAAACAGGGGGATTGTGAAAGCTTCAGGAGGGCTGGTTTGTCTGAAGAGGCCACTGTGCGTTTTCCCATGGCCACCCAAACATGGACTTTGATCTTATCCAAAATTTCATCCATCCTTTTGCTGGCTCTCTGCACAATTCCTTCCTCCACCATCTTACCAAACGAATACATCCCAGTTGCCTTCTCATCTCTCTCCATTTCTTTGCAATGCTCCTTTTTCTGCTCGCTCTCGCTCCTGCCTGGGTCTGCTCTCCTCTCCAGCAGCTCCTGGCTCTTCCCACAGATGACAGACTTTTGGGTTTCCCCTTTTCTCCCCAGGTCTCCAGCTCACAAGAGCTCAACAGGCTGAGATCAGCACCTCGGTGCTGGATGCCTCCAACCTCCTGAGCCAAATCCCAGTCCCCGAGAGGGTTGCACATGATGTTGTCTTCCTGGTGACACGGCTGCCAGCTCATGGGCAGCTCTTGGTGGCCGGTGTGCCCCTGGAGCAGTCACGGCCATTCTTCCTGCAGTCGGACCTGGCTGCAGGACGCCTGGCATATGCCCCTGCTGGGGACAGGGGGTCCGAAGACCGTTTCAGATTTAAGGCCTGGCTCCGGCCCCAGACACAGCAGTCCATACGTCCTCCACAGGAAGGGGTGGTCATCTCCGAAGCTTTCAATATAACGGTGACCAGCAGCAGCAAGCCACCACAGGTGGTGAAGCAGCAAGAGGTGCTGCAGGTCCCACTCGGTTCCATGGTGACTTTGTCCCAGCAGTACCTGGATGTGGCAGACCCATCGGGTTCCCCAGAGCAGATGGTGTACAGTGTCCTCCAGAGGCCCCTCGCTGGCCACCTGGCCAATGCCCACAACCCACAGGAGCCCGTCGACCACTTCACCCAAGCAGATATCAACGCAGGTCACTTGGTGTTTGTTGCCAGTGGGAGCCACGCCCCAGGGTCCATAGCCCTGAGCCTCTCTTATGGCCACCACCCACCCACTCTGACGTCACTGCAGATCAAGGTGCTGCCTGCAGCGAGCACCACTGCCAGCCCAGTGCTGCTGGAGGTGCCCCAAGACCTGAACAGGGCCTCTGTGTCCCACCAGCACCTCCTGGGGGCAGGCAATGCTGTGTACAGGATCACCAAGGACCCAAGGTTCGGCCAAGTTCAGGTCAACCAAAAGCCAGTGCGGAGCTTCTCGCAGAAGCAGCTTGACCGCGGGGAAGTGACGTTCACCTTCACCGACCTCACCTCTCCTGAGGATGACTTCCAGTTCCTTGCCATGTCACGGACAGCAAACAGGACTGGGGTGGTGAACGTGACAGTCCGTGCCTTGGTGAAGACTCAGCCAGGCAGCATATGGCCCAGGGGCACCACAGCCCTCCTGGACACCAGCATCCTTGATGCCAGCGAGCTGGCCAACCGCACCAAGAGCACCCCGGTCTTCAAGATCCGCAGGGCACCCCGGGGCAGCCGTCTTGTGAGGGTGTCCAGGGATCCAGGACAACCCACCACCTCAATCGAGACCTTCAGCCAGAGTGAACTGGAGCAAGGACTGGTCGGACTGGAGGTGCTGCACGCTGAGGAGACCAACCAGCCACTGCAGAGTGACAGCTTCGTCTTTGAGCTGGCAGCTGCTGGTGTGCCACCAGCACTGGCATCCCTGGGGTACAGCACTGAGCCCTACAATGCCTCAAAAGCCTACGGCATCACCCTGCTCACGGTCCCTGCGGCACCATCACCCCTGGTACCCCAGGGCACGACCCGGAGCAGCTCCAATGCCAGCAAGCTGGGCATGCCCCCCACTGCCTGGCCAGACCCCAGTCCCACCACCAGCCCCGTGGAGGGGGGCACCTTCCTCAGCTTCATTGAGGCCAACATGTTCAGCATCATCATCCCCATCTGCCTCATCTTCCTCCTGCTGGCTCTCATCCTGCCCCTGCTCTTCTACCTGCACAAGCGCAACAAGACGGGGAAGCACCACGTCCAGGGCACCCCCTCCTCCAAGGCCAAGAACGGGGCTGTGCCGGACCAGGAGACCTTCCGGAGGACGGACCCCAACCAAGGGATCCCCCTAACAACTGTCAACTCCCTGGAGGGCAAGGGCACCGGTCCTCCAGCCCAGGGCAAGGGTCCCGGGGCACCACCGGACCCTGAGCTCCTCCAGTACTGCCGGACTTCCAACCCCCCCTTGAAAAACAACCAGTACTGGGTGTGAAGGGCTCAGACGTGGGGGCATGAGACCACCTGGGGGTCTGAACCCTCCTGGACCACCATCGGCCGCCTCCTCCTGGCTCTCCTCCTCCTCCTCCCTGGGAGCTGGCATCTTTCAGATATAGGAGGGCTCTGGGGATATGGGGGCTGCTGGTCCAGCCCACCCAGAGCCTCAGATCTCCAGGTGGCTTTGGGTAGGGGGGCACTGCATAAACAAGTGAGTGCTGGCAAAGTGTCTGAGCATCCCTGGAGATGCTTTTTTGGGCCACCCAATCATGGCCTCAGTGCTGGAGGGGACCAGGCAGTACAGGTCCCCACCAAGCCACCCAGGCAGGTCCAGTGGTGGCTTTTCCATAGGCAGCACCAAGCTCCATGGAGCTGTTTGCCACAGCTCTTGGCACAAGAGGGAGGATGAGGAGCGGCTTGAGCTGAGTCAGGCTGGGGATGAAGCTGCTCAAATCCCCCAGGGCTAGGCGGGCTGAGACACTGGAGCAGAGGCTCGGAAAAAACTCTGTGGCCAATGCCAGGGGAATTTAAGGAGTCTCCACCCACTTGGGAAAAAAAAAAAAAGAAACCCAAACCGCCTCACTCTTTCTCTGCGTGCTTGCTGCATGTTTCATAAAGCAGATTGCAGCGAGCCCCAGGAGGGTTGCACAACAGGTAGGATGCCCTCGGTGGGGAGGGATGGCAGGAGCTGACTGGGGCAGCGTGGAACCAGAGAGGGGAGCAGAGAACCCAAGCCAGCGGGGTCCTCCAATGTACACTCCAGAATGGCAGAAGTAAACAGAATAAAGTGCCTTTTCCGAGGTGCATCACCATTTTCGTCAGCCGTCCCCCTTGCCAGGCCTGTTGTAAGCCCAGCGAGCTGCCAAGCGATGTTTGGAGGCAATGGACCAAGTTCTGGGCTCTTGCTCAAGTTTTCCCCAGTCTGGAGCTCTGAAAAAAAAAAAAAAAAGGAACTAGAAATTGTCTGAGGGAGAGCAGAGGAAAAACTGAGCGCTGAGCTCAGGATGGGACCCAACAATAATACCCTGCGCTGCTGCAGCTGGGAAGCTCATCACAGGGCACATCCCGCTCACAGCACTGATGGGAAGCCAAAAATGAGCCCCCAGGGGGGATGTTTTACATTGGCACCCCCCCTCACCTAGGGTAAAACCCATCCCCTGACCCCTCCATCAACCCAGCACCCCATGCAGTCCCACTCCAAGGCTGGGGCAGGGGTGGGATGTTTGCTTGGACCACGCTGGCAGTTTTCCCAGCTGGATTTATGGTGCCAAATGTTTGCCAAGCTGTAAATCACACCTGCCCTACTCCAGCTGGTGGGGGCCAGCATGTCTCACCAGGCACCCACAGCTATTGAGGGCATCCAGCCAGCCCCGTGTCCCCCAGTTCCAACCTGACCCATGGCACAGGCAAGATGGGGCATGGCAGAAGCAGCCCTGGCACCTCCAAGCCCTCTTGGACCAAGGCAGCCTGTGCATCAACACCTCCTTCCCTGCTGTAACCTCCCCACCCCCAAAACCTGCCTCCAGCGGGGGAAAAAATGAGGTTTCCTTCCACTCAGAGGCAAATCCCATCCTCTGCTCTCTGTAAAATGGGGACAAGGCAGGCAGGCTGCCCACGCCACAGCTCAGGGCTTGCCTGCAGGAGCTTAGTGGGGCGGTGCTGCTCCCTAAAGGTTGGGTCATCGCCTCCCTCCCTCTTCCAGACCTCAGCTCTGTGCCTGCTTCTTCACATTTGAACCAGCACATTTATTCTCTAAGTGTCCCTCCCTCAGTGAGGGATGGAGGCTTGCAGGGAGGCTGGGGACATCCACCATGGGCTCCCTTGGAAGCAGCCACCGCCGCGTTTTCCTTTCAGCTGCTCTTCGCCTCGCGCCCAGGGATTCAATAGAAGGAACGTGGCCTATTTTACAAGGAGCATTGAAAGCGAAACAGGTTATTTTTAAGGCTTGTGGTTGTATCCCCGCTGCTGGGAAACATCCACTTCCTGAGGTCAGGGGAGGACAGGCAGTAACCTGGAAAACACCAGCGTGGAGGTGGCTCTGCAGGGCCAGGCTCTGCTGGCTGAGTTTAAATCCTGAGCCAAGCCAGTGGCTCTGCTTGGGTTAGTTGGGGTTTGCAGCAGGATGGCTGGGGCAGGATCAGGCCCAGCCTCAGTGCTGCCCACCATCATCCACCCACAGGAGAGCTGGGGGTCAAGGTGAGCTCCTGCTCTGCCACAGAACTGATAAACCACAGCCCAAATGAGCTCCAAAGCTTCCTGACCAGGCCCTTTGGCTTCCACATATCAGAAGCAGCCAACCTCTGGTACATCACCTCCAGAGCACACCTCCCCTCACCCCAGTTTGGGCCAGAACCGCTCTGGTGCAGGTGGTTTTGGAGGTGATGGAGCTGGGCTGCACTCGTCCAGTTATAAAGCTTGCAGCGGCTTAGGAAGATGCTTACAGCTGCTCTGCCAGATGTGCTGTTTCCTCCCAAAGCAGGCCAGATGTGCACAGCTGGCTGACAAGAGCCAGCCATGGCCACGAACTCACATGCCCTGCTCCTGGGGAGCTGATGCCAGCTCTCCCCCTACCACCTATAGCCACTGGTGTTTCCTCCCAGGTGTCCCACACCCACACCCCTCCTCTGCCTTCTACTTCCAGCTTGAAAGCAAGAAGAGCCACCCAGAGTGAGACTTATCCCTGGGGAGCCCTTGCCCCAGGACACGGCCAGAGCCATTTCTTCTGCAGCACCACCAGCCAAGCCTCACCCCAACCGCGAGCTGCAGGCAGGGGACCTGCACCCACACTGGGGCCACACGTCCTCCAGCCCTGCCATGGGCAAGGAGGTCACATGTGGGTGCTGCCCAAGAGAGAGATGTCCCTGCTCCTGGTGCCAGGGAGGCATCGCTGTGCCCAGCCTGAGTGCAGAGAAATGCAGAGTTGGGACATCAGGTCCAGGAAGGGCAGGAGAGGGGCTGTGAGAAGGTGCTGAGGGCACCTGGTCATGAAGACCTTCATACATCTCCATGCAGCTTCTGAGGACAGATGGGTCATGGAATAAAAGGCAGGCCAAGAGGAGAACCAGCCCCCAGCCTCAAGTCATTACAGGAAATATGGGGTGGTAGAAAGCAGGACAGGAGCCAGGAGACACCCAGAGACAAGGAGCATTGAGTACGTTGCCCTGACTCAGAGGTGTGACGGGATGGAGATGACAGATCCTACCTGACACCACCTCCTAAATGGTAGGAAAAGGCATGTCAAAAGCACAGGCACCAAGTGGAGCCACACAAGAGGTGCAAGGAGGACTCAGATGGTGTCCCTTGTCCTCTGGTGCCACCTCCAGACACCCCAAGGTGACCACCAGATTGCCCAGACAGTCACACGGAGGCTCACAAGTGGTTAAAAAGGCAACAAGTTTCATTCTATTTTGTTCTTAATTAAAAAGTCATCCTTGCAGGGTTTCTCCTCCTTCACTGGGAAGCCCCTGTAGCTGGATCTCGGGGCGGGATCCATTGGGAAGTCCCTGCAATTCTGCTGGGATTTGAGGCCAGCACTGGGGTTAATGTCCTGATTTGAGCTCAGAGCAGCCAAGGCAGGAGGAGCAGCCCAGCCACATGGCTCAGGGAGAAAAGCAGCACGACAGATCCACCATTCCCTTGGTAGACCCACAGCACCTTTACAGCAGCCAGAAAACCTCCTCTTAAGTCACCAAACATCCCCTGGCAACCTGGCCTGTCCTGTGCTGGCCACAAATCCAAGCACCGTGGCAAGAAAAAGCTTCCTCAAGCCACACAACTGCTTGGGGAGGAGATAAGGGCTGGATCCAACACCTCCCGGGTGGTACCAGCTCAGGGAGGGCCAGCACTGGGCAGGAGCAGGAGACACCAGGGTTGCAGGTGAGGAGTGTCCCAGCTTAGTGACTGGAGCCAGTTTCCAGGCACCTATTCAAATGCAAACAAATACTAGGCCAAACCAGTTTCTTTCAGCATCCACCCAGGGCAGATAGGATTATTTGGCTTTGAAAGCCTCCCCACGAGCTTTAGCCATACAAATGCAAGGGGTCAACAAGTGGGCCTTTATTCTCAGCCAGGCTTCAGACCAGCACATCCAGCACACAGGACTGGGACCCATATAAGCTTCCAAACTCCTCTGCTTCAGGACCTTGTGACAACATATGAACCCCCTGTGCTCACACAAGCAGCCCTGCTCTGTTTGGGGGAGGCCAAGAATGGTCCTGGGGCTTCTGCCTCCCTTGTCCTCATCCCCAAACCTCCCTGGCAGCTCTCACCAGCCCCAGGAGATGCTCTGGATTTTGCAGGGAGCCAGGAGGAATATGCTAGGGTCTCCACAGAGGGCACAGGTCACCCCTCCTCTATGGCATATGATGAGAGGTCTCCAGAAGATCCTACCTGGAAGGGCAGGAAGACACTTATTCCTCCCAAGGTAGGGGAAGGAGCTGGGCAGGGCTGCCCCACATGGGGAAGCCAACCCACCTCTCAGGCTGGCTGCTGAGTGGTGTGATGGAGCTCAGCACATCCGCTCGGCTGGGAGCCAAGGCCAGTGCCCTGGGATGTGGGAAGCTCTCCCTCCCTCCCTGCTACGTGCCTGCCTGATCCAAGCAGGTCATGCCCAGGGCCTGCAGAACAGGCTGGGCTGGCAGGGAGCCCAGCAGGACAGGACAGAGCCTGGAGGAAGAGCAGGCTGCAGGCAGTCACCCTGGGAGCACCTCACAACAAGCCCATGCAGGGACAGGGCTGTCCCCAGGGGTCAGGCATCCTCACCACCACCTTGTCTACCAGAGATAAAGCTTCCCAGACTGCAGCAAGCAGAGGAAAGGATGGAGAGGTGAGAACCTGGACACCAGAAAGCATCCCCCCTGCAGCTTCTGCCTGCCACAGCTCTCCAGCCTGGCTGCTGGTTGAAACTTCAGACAGATGGAGCAGAACTTCCATTTCCACACCCAGCAACTCCAAGGCAGACAGACCATGACGGAAGAACAACCACATCCCGGAGCCTGGGCTCTCCACCCCTCCTGCAAAAGCAGCACGCCCAGAGACACAGCTCCCTGACAGCACAGCACCTACCTCCTGGGGCTCAGCACCTTCCTGGGGACCAGAGAGCTGGCACAGGGTCTGCCCTGAGCATCTCCTCAGCTCTGGCCATGGGGGCCCAGCCCTTTGTAGATCACCAGGGGCTGCAGCATCCAGCAGCAGGGGAATGAGGAGGGCTGAGAAGATCAGTTCCCAGCTCCTTCCCCCAGCACAGGCACTGCTGATCCCCCATAATTGCTCTGGGTTGGGAGAGGGAGGGAGCATTTATAGCCGCAGCCAAGGGAACCAGCTGGTGCTCGTTGCCTTGCCTGGAGGAGCCGAGTCAGGGTCACGCTTCGGAAACATTTGAGAGGTGCAGTGATTAAAAGATCTGAGCTGGCAGCCTGAGCCGTCTCCCTGTCCTGGCTTCGCTGCTGCGCACTCTCCCATCTGCATCTGCCCTGTCTTGCTCCCCCATGCTCCTCCACCTCCGTCCGTGGCAGGGATGGGTCTGGCTGGGACCATGCCCATTGGCAGTCGTGTCCCTCTCCCACCCACTTGCTCAGCGTGCTGGCAGCCGAGTGTGCCCGGCAGGCCTGATCCTGCCCACAGCTGCACCCGCGCTCCCCTCTGCCATGGGGAGGAGCTGTGGCAGGTCTCGGGGCTGCTGTTGTGTCTGAGTCCCAATTATTGGGGCTGGTGTGGGTGATAAGCCTCCGATCAGCAGCTCTGCTTGTCCCAGCTGCCAGGGTAGGAGGCACCCAGCACATCCCCATCCTCTTCCAGCCGCCCAGCTGGTCCCTGTGGGACGCCGGCTGCATCAGCACCCAGGAGAGGGTTGTGCCACCCTAGGACATCCAGCCTCGGGCTGGGATTAGGGGACACACAGTGGGGACAGACACCTTCATGGGGCAGCAGAGGATTGGTTTGACTGTGGAGGTGGCTCATCCCACCAGGCTGAGGCTTGTCGGTCTTGGGAATACATGGGGATGGGTTGGGGACAGGTTGTCCCTTTGGATATAGGTTGTCCCTACTGCGTCCTGGCCCAGCCTGCAAAAAACCTCAGTATCCTGGGGGTCGAACCAAGGATGTCAGATTTTCTTTCTACAAGGGGAAGAAGCAAGACAAGAGCTCCTGGAAGCCACTGGCCGGAGTGGAGGCAGTGAGGGGCTCTCCCGTGCTGGCTGTGGTGCTCCCCAGGGAGGATGCACCAGCCACCACCACCACTGCCACCTCCCCACCCTGCTGCCGAGCCGTGGGGCTCGTGGAGGAGCCCTGGCCTTGGCTTTCCCATGCGAGAGCAGCCTTGGGAAGCGGGAGGAGGAAGCGTCCCTGCCCCGTGTTCCCAGCGTTTCCTCCCAGCCCTCCTTGCCGCGACCCTGAGCGGGAGCAGGGAACAGCCTGAGTCCCAGATAAGGGCAGCAACCCAAAGCCCTGTGTACACCCCCAGCCTCCCCTCACTGCCACCCTGCACTCTGGGGTGCCCACCCAGCACTGGGGCAGCTGCTGCAACATTTGGAGCTCCTTCCATCCTCCAAACCTCGGTGCTTTCACAGAATTGCTGGCAGAGGTGTGAGGGGCAGCAGGAGGATGCCCAAGCCCCCCACCCAGCCAAGGCAGACCCCAAAATGCCCACCCATGGGCAGGGATGTTAACAGGGAGCATGTTCCTGGCTGATGGGTTTGTGGTGCTGAGCCAGCCCTAGAGGCACAGCCCTGCCATGGGGGTATGCAGCGGGGTGGCTGGTGGGACAGGAAAACCTTTGTGGGTGCTGAAGGGCCACAGAGAACACACGTCCATCCTTGGGGAAACTGAGGCACAGCCTTTTGAGGGGGTTCGTGCAGCCCACAGGGACCCTGTCCTGTCCCCATCTCCATGCCAGGATGCTGGAGCAGAGGATGAGCTCCCGAGGTGCTGGGACATTTCCCCACTCTGGTTGCACACCTGGAGAGCAGAGGTGGCTCTTTCCAGCATCCAGCTTTTGCCCGAGGTGTAACCAGCCTAGGTTTGCAGCCCAAACCTGCAAGCACTTATCAGGATGGCTCCGAGGAGGATTAACTCCTTTGCTTGGGCTGCACACACCCCCCTGACACCTCTATCAGCTCTCCCACCCTCCTAGGTTCTTGTCCCCCACATCCAGACCCTCCAAAACCTGTCTCCAGGACATCCCAGGCATCCCAGTCAGGGCATCCCCATGTCAAGCCAGGTCGGGGGGAGCCAGGATGCTGCAGCTGGGTGCCGGCACAGCTCCAGGGTGGCTGCCCGCCCGGGGATGGCGGTGGCAGGCTCAAACCCAGTGCCCATTGTGCTCGCGAGGGAGAGCAGGAACCAGCGGGGCTGGGGGGGAACATCCCACACAGTATCTGGCCTCAACATGGGGACAATGCAACAGGGGTCATCGGGGCCAGGACAAGGCGTTAACCCCTGCAGGGTTAGCACGGGGCTTGGCTGCCCTATTCCCATGGCTGCTGCTGCTGGAAGAGTTGAGGTGGGATGAAGCCAGGGTGGGATGGAGCTGGGGTGGGATGGAGCCAAGGTAGGATGGGATTGGGAAGGGGCTGGTGTGAGATGGAGCCAAAGGATGATTGTGATTGGACTGGGATGTGGCTGGGGTGAGATGCAGCCAAGGTAGGATGTGGCTGGGGTGGGATGGAGACAAGGTAGGATGCAGCCAGTGTGGGATAGGAATAGGGTGTGATGGTGCCAAGGAAGGATGTGGCCGGGATAGGATGGGGCTTGGGAAAGATGGGGCTCAGATAGGATGGGGCTAGTCTGGAACAGAGCCCAGGATGGGCTGGGTTTGGGCTGGGGCCATGGGGAAGGGGACTGTCCAGGCTGTGGGATGCAGGAGGACGGAGGCTGCACGATATCTCTGGCTGTATTTCGTGCACCTATCCCCGCGGGCTGGGGCTGGGGAGGGCTCTGGGAGGATGGAGAGCAGCCCGACGCGTTCCCAGCACTGCTGTTATTTTAACAATACCCCGCTGGCCTGCATGCCGGGGCTAATTTTAACCCTGGAGCCTCGCCAAGCCGGCCCTAACTCGCCTTGCTGTGATGTATCCCAGCCATTTCCCTTCGAAAACAAGGCCCCCGTGCCAGCCCTGCTGTCTCCCCAGCCTGGGGCATGCTGCCCTGGGCAGGGCAAAGTGTGACAGGATTTGCCCTTCTGTGGGTTGTCTGGAAGCTGAGGGATGCTCAGATATGGAGCTTTCCCCAAGATCCTGGAGAAGCCGCATTTTCCACAGACATCTCTGGGAAGGAGGTGGGTGTTTTTTTTCTACCGACAATTTTTATTGAAAAGGCTGTGGGGCTTTTCTTTTTCCTTTTTTTTTTTTCCTTTTATCCCTTTTCCCAGTCAACAGCCACGCTCGAGAAAGAGATTTCCCTTCGCCCCTGTGCATCTATTTAAAAACTGATTGGTAAAAATGCTGCAGAAACGTTTGCAAAAAAATGGAAAATATTGAAAATATCTTGTGACAAAAGAAAAAAATCATTCTCTTCCAAATAGAGATCTTTTTCTTCTCTTTTTTTTCCATCAGAAAAGCTTTTAGTGTGCAAAATGTCGACCGCTTTGATTTCTTCTCCCAGCGGGTGGGGATGCACCCACCTCCCTGCTCCAGGAGGATGGGTTTTCAGAAAGCTAAAAATCACTGGGCAGAGACCCCGGTGCTGTCACCTCCACGTCCATCTCTCTCATGACCCCCCTGCATCCCCGCCAGACCCGCGGCGGGGTGGGAGGTCCCCAGGGAAAGCGGTGGCACTGGCCAGTCCGTGGGCGAGCCCTTCCCCGCAGGACCACCTGCCTGGGGAGGGGGAAGAAAGCCCGAAGGTATTTGGTCACTAGCGTCAGGAGTTCCCGTTGGTTCTCAGCCCATCCCAAGCAGAGGAGGCCCCGCAAGGCTGCGGGGACAGCAGCGCGTGGTCCCGGCGGGGCGGCGAGCGGGGGGCGTTAGAGGTTGTCGTACATGCGCAGGGTCTTCTCCAGCTGCTGGCTGACGCGCTGGTAGAAGACGATCTGCTGCTTCAGGTAGGACTGCATCATCCTCTTGAAGTCGGCCACGCGCCGCTCGTGGAAATGGTTCATCTCGGCCTGCAGGGCGAAACCCACCACGCGGCAGCGCTTCCGGATCCCATCCGCCTCCTCCTGGTCCATCCTGCCCTCGTCGCTCATCCGCTGGCTCTCCTTCACCTTCGCGAAGGCGCCTAGAGAGGCAGGGGCAAGGGTGAGGGGCTGAGAGATCCCTGCCACCCTCCATCCCCCTCCCAGACAGCACCGGAGGGTCCCACCCGTGCCAGGGCACCAGCCTGGCCCCGCAGCCAGAGGTGTGGAGCTGCCCCATGGGAATCACGGAGGGATCTGCACACTCCCGGGCTGCCATCTCCCCAGGCCCATCCATCCTCATCATTCTCCTCCAGGCAGGGAAAGACCAGGAGCCTTTTCCCTCTGGGCTCTGACCTCCCCAGCTCCTTTTCCACCCCATTCCTGGACCATCAGCCTTATATTTAGCAGGACATCTGAGGGGCTGGGCTGGTGGAGGGGTGCAACTCAAGGCTTGGGGTTCAAAGCTAATGTGGGGCAGTGTTATCACAGCCAAGCCTGTCCCGCAAACGTTCGATGTCACCCCATGGATGGGGGGGTCAGGAGCAGCCCTGGGAGCTCCCAGCCTGGGAGGTAGTGAATTGGGGTGTGGGAAGGACAAGAGGAAACAGCCTCAGGTTGTGCCAGGGAAGGTTTAAGTTGCACATGAGGAACAATTTCTTCATGGCAAGGGTTGTGAAGGGCTGTCCCAGGGTGCCCAGGACAGTGGTGGAGTCCCCCCCCCTGGAGGGGTTTCCAAGCCGTGGAGATGTGGTGCTGAGGGCCATGGGTTAGTGGTGCCCTGGCCGTGCTGGGTTAACAGCTGGACTTGATGAGCTGAAAGGTCTCTTCCAACCAAAACAATTCCATGATTCTACGATTCTAAGGGCAGGAGGTCGGCTGGGAAAGCATCTCCCTCTCCCAGAGGCGGCTGACGCTCTGTCACCAGTTTTCCCCCCCTCCTTCTTTTTCTTTTTACAGCTCGGTTTCGAAAGAATCCTGCCTGGCTCCAGCCCTGCATTCCTCCCCCCTCATTAGCACAGAGGCTGTTTGCCTCAAAACAGGCCCTGGCCCGCAGCTCGCCAGGCTCTTTTCCCTTCTCCCTGCCCTTTGCTGGGAGCACCGGACCCAGGGTTATGGTGCTCCCGCTGCGCCAGCCCTGTTCCCAGAAGAGGAGGAGGAGGAGGAGGAGGAAGAAGCAAAGGTTGGAGGCCAAATCCTGCCTTCCGCTCTGCCCACGCGGCCTCGCTTCCGGATGGGATCCAGCTCCTCTGCGCTCGCCGCCGTAAACAACGCGGGGAGGGAATGGCGAGGAAGGGGCCGGGGCTGCACCGCATCCTCCCCTCCCCACTCTGCCGCCCCAGCCTGCCCCGGGGACACGGAGCCATGCACAGACAGACAGCCCTGCCTTCACCCAACTCCCTGTCCCCCAAAATCCAGGGATGCTGGTGTGGGACTCCAGGCCAGGAGGAGCGTATGGACTTCGTTCCTGCTCCCACAGCCTGCGTCACATCCCGCTGCCTGGGCGTGAAGGGACACGGAGCACAAGAAGTACAGAGCAGACACCTCTCGCCCCAGCTCCTCCATCCTGACCCCCCAAATACCCAGGGGAACAGAAAAAGGGATGTGGAGAGCCCCTGGGCTCAGAGTGGCAGGGACATACTCTTCAAGAGTTTGACTCTGCTTGTCCCCAGAAGGTCCAGCGTGTCACCCCTGGCCAGAGAAGTGCAGTGAGGCTGGTGGGAAGAAGAGACATGTCCACATCCCACCTGCCCTGCACACTCCTCTGGCCCTTCCAACCGACCCAAGGTCATGTCCCAGATGGGTCCCAGCCCCAGGGCAGCAAGTTTGAGCATCCCCACTGGCCACCCAACCACTGCCTTGACTGGAGAGGGAGGATGAGGAGGGACAAATGGTGGTGGGTGGTGCTGGCACCTGCTCATGGCTTGTGGGGAGCAACCCTTTTCTGACCCATCTCCAGCCACTGCTTTGGGCAGCAGTTATGGAGCCCACAGCGTCAGTTGAGGCAAAACCACCTGATCCTGGACCAAACAGCTCCAAGGCTGAGGTGACCAGGGAGCCATGCCAGCAGGGACCATGCTGTCTCCCTGGAAGCCACAGGCAATGGTCCTCATCTTCATCCGCATGCTCATCCTCATCACCATCCTCATCCCCATCACCGCACAGCACAGGATTTCCTCACTGCACCCCCATCCCGCTCCCCATGCTGCTCTCACCCATGTGGGGCCATCACCAGTGGAGAAGAAGCCACCCTTACCTTTCTGGAGGTGGATGATGTCTGGGAAGTTGGAGAGGAGCCCTTGGTACAAAGAGAGGGTGTCCAGCATGAGGAACAGGTCATTCTTGGGTTGCTCGGCGAACATCTCCCCCACGGTCTCGTATGTCTTGCCCGTGTGGGAGATAGCATTGTTGAGGGCATCCAAACTGTACGGGGGGTCCATGTGGAAGGAGTGGCTGATGGCTTGGAAGGCATTGCCCAGCTTCTGGAACTCCTTCCGGAAGCCCCCCACGTGCTTGCGCACCAGCTCCGAGGCCACGTTGGTCAGCTGCAGGACGCTGTCATCCATCTTCTTGCTGAAGGCCTTGAAGGCATCTACGCGATCCTCCACGTCCTGCAGGTCCTGGTGCTCCGTGGGGATCTGGATGGTGAGGAGGAAGCTGGCGCCCACCATCTCATCCTTCTCTGCCCGGCGTTTGCCCAGCTTCCACTGCTTCTCGTCGCGGCAGCAGAGGAAGTGCTGGAAGCCCTCATACTGGGAGAGGACAGGGTGGCTGGTCATATGGTCCATCCAGAGGATCAGCCGCCGCTTGCGCTTCTCGATGAAGTCCTCCTCAAAGCGGCCAGTGGCCTGCTTCTCGGGCAGGTGGGGCACTGAGATAACCGTGAACTTGTGCAGGAGGCGGTTGTAGAGCCAGTCAAAGTGCTTGTACCGCCGGTAGACAGGCGAGTTGATGTTGCTGGGAGTCAGCTTGTAGGAGATGTAGCTCTTGATGCCCTTGAACTTGGTTTGCTTGGTCGGGTCCTCCACAGAGCAGATGAAGGGGTGGGGGTTCGGCTTCCACTGGGGACCTTTGGAGCCCATCTCGATGCAGTACACCTCGGCTATCTTGGACATCAGGGGCACATCACCCAGGATGAAGGCTTCCACCCCCGACCGGACGAAGCAGGAGAAGCGGTTGAGGTTCCTCCCCACCACGCTGCCCCTCTTGGAGGAGCTCATGCTGTCCTGCCTCTCCAGCGCCGGCTTGGGATGGTAACCAGCGTGCTGGTGGTGCCCATACGCTGCTGGGTACTGCAGGCTGGGTGAAGGGTGCCCGTTGGTGCCCGGTGTGCTACGGGGCTCCTCCACCACTGTGCAAGCATCATCCCAGTCATCCCAATCATCATCATCATCATCCTCAAAACTGCCCTGGTAGGAGATGCCGGCACTGGGGGGGTCTGCGTAGAAGGAGTCGTGCCTGGGGGAACCAGCCGGGCTGCTGGAATAGTCTGTGTAGTTGGAGCCCGACCGGGAGCGGAGGATTTCGACGTAGGAGGCAGGGAAGAGGCCGGTCTCACCACGGCTGTTTTGGCCCTGTAACCAGCCATCCAGGGAGTTCTCGCTGAAGATGACGAGCTCCTCGTTCTCCTGGATGCTGATCTCCTCTTTGTTTTCACTATGGAAGTTGTAAAGCGCTCTGGCTTTCAACGCCATGGCCGGTGCTGGGGCTGGTGGGTGGGGGGAACGCGGTGCGGTGCAATCCCAAAAGAAGCCCCCTGCCCGGTGATGCCGTGGGTGAGCTCGGCACCAGGGTCACCAGGTGCTGTGGGAAAAGGTTCAGCTGCTTTCCCAGGGAAATAAAAAAAAAAAGGGGAGAAGAAATCCCTTATGAGGTGACACCAAGGTCCATAGGGCCAAGTGACCCCCCTGACCCCAGCGCCTCGGCTAAAAACAACGTTCACCGGTTGGAAACGACATTCCCAGGTCAAGCGAGCGGCATTTCCCGCGTTCCTCGGGGACCGGAGCCCCGGCCGGAGCGAGAGCCAGGCTCTGCCATGTCCACGCAGGTTTTATCTCGCTGGGACGCCGATCCCGCCGTTCCACTTCCCGGGACGAAAAGATCCGGTTGCCAGCGAGGGAATAAATCCAAAGCAACTTTTCTCGGGGCTCCTGTGGATCAAACACCCCGGGTTCCTCCTGCCAGCCGGCGGGCTCCACGAACGCACCGGGAACCGGCCCCAAACCCAGCCCAACCTCCCGTGATCCCGGCCCGGGGATTTTGCAATTCCTTTCCGGGACGACTTTCCCGGGATTCGGTGGCTTGTTTTGTTGTTGTTTCGCCTTTTTCCGGTTGGAAATCCGCAAATCTCACGCAGGACGGAGGGAAAGGGCCCCGCAGGCGGGGCAGCACCGGGACCGATACCGGGAGCAGCTGCCGCCGCAACGCCCCGAGGCCGGGGGGTGGGAGGGGG
>VYZX01019144.1:55913-80674 GCA_013401335.1 Brachypteracias leptosomus | reverse complement strand
GCTCTTTCCTTTCCCCCCAGGAGGCGGCTGGACTATGTGAACCATGCCAGGAGACTGGCAGAGGACGACTGGGCAGGGGTGGAGAGCGAGGAGAAGGAGGGGGAAGATGAGGAGGAAGAGGAGATGGATGTGGATCCTGGCAAGAAGTTGCCCAAGCGCTACGCCAATCAGGTGAGGGGCTGCCTGTCTCTCTTGGCCTTCCTGCGGTGGGTGTAAATGCAGAGACAAGGTGAGGGGTGTGGGGTGGTGAGGCTGGGCATGGGGAGCGGCTGTGGTGATGGCTGAGAATAACATGTCCTGCCTGGTTTGGTGCTCAGAGAGGAACTGCACCCAGGTTCTGCTGCTGAGATGTGCTGCGTTCAAATGGAGCACAGATGTAGATGGGTCACCTGTGTGCTTTGGGAGATTTCAGCTCAGCTAGCAGTGTTTTTATCACATTATAGAGTACTTGGTTAATGACTTCTGTCTCTCCCCATGTCTGGGATACTGAGAGAGAAGGGAAAGCTCAGCTGATGGGTTTTATCAGCCTTGGCTGATATATTGATCCTAAAAGACACGCAGCTTCTCAGGTGATCATAGCCAGGCAATCTCTGAACAGGTCAACTTGTCTGGGCCCTTTACCCCTAAAGTTTAGGAATCTCTAAGCTCTGCCATGTGTTTTAAAATAAACAAACAAATAAGGTACTGGAATGGGGACTTTGAGCCCTGTGCTGTAGTCTGAAACTTGGCCAACAGCTGGGAAATGAGGAAGACTTGGGGGAGAGTCTGTTAGGCAGGTTGGTTAGAGAGGGGAAGGGAGCCCTTTTGGTGCTGTACTGCAGGGTGAGGAGCAATGCAGGTTGCCTCTGAAGCACCTCTTGAAGCCAAGTCAAAACCTTCTTGCTTTATCCTGGAGCCGTGAGTTTTCCACAGCTTCAGGCGAGCTGTTACCAACTGACTTTATTTCTGGATTTCTCCATAGCTGATGCTGTCAGAATGGCTGGTGGATGTCCCCTTGGATCTGGAGCAGGAGTGGATAGTGGTGGTGTGCCCTGTTGGGAAGAGGGCTCTGGTCGTGGCCTCCAGGGTGAGCAGCAGCAGCGGTGATGTCTCACCATGGGTTAAAGGGCCTGTACCTTTCTCCCAGCCAACACAAGGCTGGCCCATGCATCTGGCTTCACTTTGTCTTTTGTCTGTCCTGTTGCCTTACAGGGCACAACAGCAGCTTACACCAAGAGTGGCTTCTGTGTCAACAGGTTCCCATCCCTGCTGCCGGGGGGCAACCGGCACAACTCAGCCAGCGAGAAAGGTAATGGTGCCAGGAGGTGTTTGGGATAGAGAGGGGGAACCTCCTGCTGCTCTCAGTGAGCACTGGCAGGCTTGGTGCTGCTCCTCCAGCCCCCACAAGCCCTGGAGCTGGGGGTGGTTGGCTTCAGGCCTGTTTGGGTGTCACTGGGGATAGTGAGACATGGGTGATATCAGATACCTTTATGCTAGATAAGAGCATCTTTTAATTAGCTGCCCAGTTAACTGATACTCTAAACCTCTGCTGACAGAGCTGTTTATGGTCTGGTCTTTCTTAATACCTCTTGTAGCTGCTTTCCTGCCCTGAGGAGGGGTTACTGCTTGATAAACACCATTTTCTGAAGCATGCCTTTGTAGGAAATGATTCACTAAGAGTTAGGAATGGAATGACTCTTATTTCATTTTGTTTCGTTGTTATAAACCCCCCAGAGTTTATAAGAACTTGGAGGTTCTTTACAAGGCAGGGCTGTAATAAGAGGGAAGAATCAAGTAAGAAAAGTAATGAATGAAAAATATAGATAAGATAACAACGTTCACTTGCCACCTGCCCCTTCGTCCAGAAAGTCTGCTCTGAAAACATTTAATCCTTCATCTCCTGGCTGTGCCTCCAGCTGGTACCTTTGGAGCCTTGTTGGGCTCCCCAGGCTAAAGACTTTTTGTGGTCACAGCTTCTGCCAGCAGAAGGGGATTCCTCTGCACCTCGCAGGCTTAATGCAGGAGGGGTTTGATCTGGCACCTGCCTGTTGGGTCAGGCAGTCTCTGGAGCGTGCCTGGACCTCTCTGTGTTTGTGTGCAGTGTACTGCATCTTGGACTGCATCTACAACGAGGCGAAGCAGACGTACTACATCCTGGATGTGATGTGCTGGAGAGGACACCCCATTTATGACTGCCAGGTGCTGACCCCCCCACCCCTGCCCTGCCCTCCCTCCTGCTCCCTCTGCAGTTAGCACCACAGCCCGCTGTGCGGTAGGATGGGTGTTTCCTCTAAGCACCAGCATCTTTCCAGCTCATGGGCTGCCGGAATGAGTGGGTCCACCTCTCAGATGTGGGGGGAAGCAGCAGAGTTGGGGGTGCTGGTGGGTTGTGAGGGCGAGGCTGTCAATCTCCTGGGTAAGCGCAGGGGAATGCGGGCACTCGGCAGGCGCCGGTCGGTGAGGTGTGGTGGAGAGTCATTAAGTCTCTGCCTCCTTTCACAGACCGACTTCAGATTCTTCTGGCTTTTCTCAAAGATCCAAGAGGAGGAAGGGCTGGGAGAGAAAAGCAGGATTAATCCAGTAAGTTCTTTTGTCCTGGGAGGAGGAGGAGGACGGGGGGTAAGCTCTCCTGTTCAGCAGACTTCAGCACTTTCTTTCACGAGCGGAAGCTTTTTTCTTTTTTCCCCCCTCACAGATCAGGCTTCAAAATGTACTTGTGATGAAACGAGATGCCTTGTTCAGGATGTAAATAGAACCACTGAATATTGTAAATGAGTGTGGGCTGGGGTTTTTTTTTCCCCCAACCGAAGTGCTGAGGGAGATCAGACTGCAGGATATCAATCAGCTAACTTCGTGTCATTTTTAGCTTTCCCTTGAAACAGAATGGAAAACCAGTGTGGTTTCTATGGGGGCAGCCTGACTTCAATGGGATTTGGTTTTGCATAGTCTTGTGGGTTTGCAAGGTTGGGGGGAAGGCTTGTAAAGCTTTAGCTTAAACCTATCATTGAAGTGTTGGGATGGATGCTGGATTGTCACCTGGAGTCTCTACTGAGCGAGGATAAGAAGCCTTCCTTTGAAGGCTTATGCACAGAGGTCAGACCTAGAACCCACAGCAGCTTAGAAAGTGATTTTTGGGGATGGTCATAAGAGAATTGGCAGCACGGTTTGCAAAGCAGGACCTGATTGCTGCACAGCCTCTGTGCGTGCTCAGACAGAGCTAAGCAGAACAGCTCCTGGGGGTTAAGCAGTTCTGTCATAAACAAGGATGACTCCTGTGCCAGCAGTGAAGGTGTCTGTATTTGGAGAACATCCTGTTCTGACTCCAATGGGAGTATCCAGGAGACAGCTACCTAATGAAGGGGGGGCTGTTTCAGCTCTCGTTTCCTGGGTGGAAAGATGTGCTTGGCTGAGCCAGCAGCCTGGAGCAGACATCTGTCTGCTCTGCATCCTGCCCAGAGGTCATCTTTTTTTTTATTTTGGTTAGAAGAGCAGCGCAGGGTCAGCTCTTCAGAAAAATCCTTCCCACAGTTTTAGATGCTTGGAAAAAGATATCGGGAGCTGTGCACTGAGTCTCTGGCTGCCCACATCCCTCGTTAAATGCAGGAGAGGTTGAGCCTATTTGTGCTTTTGGGCCCTGATGCCCTGTGGCAGGAAGGCCAGCAGTTTAATGATGGGGGCCCTGATGTGCTTAATGATGTGGGTCTCAATTCAGCAACTTGTTCTGCTTTAGGCCATGCAGTTGCCTCTTCTAACCCTCTCTTACTCTTGCAGTTCAAGTTTGTGGGCCTGCAGAACTTCCCCTGCTCCTCGGACAGCCTGTGTAAGGTGCTGGCTATGGACTTCCCCTTTGAGGTGAGAACATTTTGTGCTCATGGCTGATTTGTTACCCTGTCACCAGATACCTTTTTAGGGCCAAAGCTGGTACTGCCTGCTGCCCCGGGTGGGCTTGTGTGGGTACAGGTGTGAGGATCTCTGCACTGTGCTCACTTTTGTGTTTTGGGCAGAGTAATGTCTTTGACCTCTGTCAAAGGCTGTGTTTCCTTAGTTTAGTGCTGTGCATAAAATCATAGAACCCAGCACTGCCAGGTCACCACTAAACCATGTCCCTCAGCACCACATCTCCATGGCTTTGAAACCCCTCCAGGGACGGGGACTCCACCAACACCCTGGGCAGCCTGGGGGCAGCCCTTGAAAACCCTTGCAGGGAAGAAATTGTTCCTCATGTGCAACCTAAACCTCCTCTGGTGCAACTTGAGGCCGTTTCTTCTTGTCCTGTCACTTCTTCCCTGGGAAAAGAGCCTGACCTGTACTTGACTTCAGCCTCCTTTCAGGGAGTTGTGGAGAGCGAGAAGGTCTCCCCTGAGCCTCCTTTTCTCCAGGCTCAACACCCCCAGGTCCCTCAGCTGCTCCTCTGGACCCTTCCCCAACATCGCTGCCCCTTTTATGACATGCTCCAGCCCCTCAATGTCTATGTGCAAGGCACCCAGCTATCTCGTGTCTTGTAGGGAATGAAGAGAAGGGTGGTGGTAAGCTCTCAATGGTTTCTGAGGGGGTTGGGTTTTAGCAATGAGTGCCTGAGACATGGTGGAGTTGGGGGCAGATGGCTGTAACAGAAATGGCCGCTCTGGCAAATTGATGTGTTGCCCAGCTCAACTCTGTGTGGCTGTGAGCAGCAAGTTGGAAACCCTCATGAAAACAGCTCTGGCTGCTTTTGACTGCCCTGGCTGACTTGGCACTGAGACAGAAGAGGACGGAGGAGGTGGTGATGTTCTGGCACAGTGTTGGTGACAAACATCTGGATGCCAGAAGCTCCTCCAGTGGCTGTGGCGTTCCCATGGAGTGCCCAGTACTTGCCCAAGATCAGGAACAGCCTCTACAGAGGTTGCTTGTCCTGCTAAGCTAAAAGTCAAGTTGATTTAACTGTCTCTCTTAACGCTCTCCTGGCCCGAGTTGGTGATTAACATAAGTGCCAGTTTAAATTTGAGGGACACTGCTCTGGCTGTGGGGGCTGACTTTGCCTCCTGCTCATCAAAGCCAGGACAGTCGTTAGTTGGAAAGTCCCAGACTCTTGTGGTCTTGCCAGACCCGGCTCCAAACACAGATTGGACATGTTGAGAAGGCATCCCAGGCTTCCTGCAGCTTAATTACAAATGCTCTGAGTGCCTCTAGAAAGAGTCATTCTCATTTTTACTGAGGAAAGCTTCATTCCTTCCTGAGGCATCTGCTCCCCTGAGGAGAGGCTGAGGAGTATTGCCCTGCTGTGGTCAGAGCCTACAAGGGAGACTCTTGGAAACACTGGAGGAGGGGATTTGCCCCGACAGATTCTCTGGCTGGATAGGTTGGGGTGTGACCCTGAGTGAAATGTGGTGCAACTTGGTCCTAGGCAGCCTGTAACCCCATGGAAACCATGGTGCTGCTTCAGGAATGAGGGGAGCTGTGGGTCTGCTGGTGATGTGCCACAAGAGGGAGCCCAAGAAATCCCTGTGAATGGCTTCCACCAGCAGCATGTAACTTCACAGAAGGCAAAATACCTCCTTGCTATAGGTTGGGCAGTGTAAGAGAGGCTGTCTTAGGCCTGGGCTCAGCAGCTTGGGATCCTTGCAAGGATACACAGAGGTGGTCAGTAACTTCAGAGTTAATCTGTACCCTGATCCTCTATATTCAGCAGAATATTTTGTTTTCCCCTGAATTGAGTGGACTTTGGACCAGTTGACTGGCACTGAATTAAAGTGGGTTTTGGAGTGGATCTTAAGACCAGATCAAAACAATGCTCAGGCTTCCATGAAGGCAGGGGGAGCCAAAGTCTTGGAGAAACCCCCGTGTGAAGGAGTGGGAGTAGTTCAACACCTAAATCTAAAAAGCCTGACTGTGAAATGCTGTCAGGCCAGTTTCTTGCCAGGTTTGGTCGTTTAGGGATGGTGTCAGCACTTACTGTGATGTGGCTGGTGTCAGTGCAGTGGCTCAGGGTAAGGACCTGGCTGACAGATTAAATAAACTGGAAGGAACATGGGAGTAACTTATGAGAAATCAGGAGAAGGAAGAACATGACCTAACTCTCCACCAGAATGAACTGCTTTCAGTTCTCTAGCTTGGGGAAGATCTTTGGAGCTATCTGGAAGACAGAAGCCTTTCCAGGTTCTGATTCTTACCAAAACATTCCTGTGGGTGCTGGGAGAATCTCTGTGGCTCATCAAGTGCTGTGCAGCCATGGGAATGGGCTGAGTGTGCAGGTGTGGTGCTGGGGTGCTGCAGAATCTGGCCCTTCCCAGGAGGCAGGGGGAGGGAAAAGCTTTGTCCTTTAGATATCCAGAGGGTTACACAAGTTCATTGTGATGTTTACTGTCCTGGTTTTCTGTTTTCCCAGCATAGGAATCCCCCTTTTTCTGGGATTATTTTGCAAGATCTTAAGAGTGAATGAAAATTGTGGCCAGAGTAGTGCCAGAAGTTCTGCTGGAGGTTAGCATCTATGGCACAGAGATTCACATATGCTTCTCTTTGCTCAGCCTGGCTCACAGTCCAGAAATCCCCTCAATCTGCTTGGTTCTCCAGTGTCTCAGCTCACTGCTGTTTGGCTGTATCGTTCTGGGGGCTGTAAGCTCAGAGAGGGGTCTGGGAGGGGTTCAGCCCAAGCTGGGCTCTTTTTCTCATCTATCTTGCCCACTCAGCCTCTCTTACTCAAGCCAAATGGCCTTTTAAGAGCTTGTGAGGCTGAGCTAAGAGGAGCAGTGTTAGGCAGGCTGGCAGCAGGATCTAACCTTGCAGAGTGTACCCCTGGGAAGCACAGGAAGGGGGTGGTGGGAGGGATGAAGATCCCAGAGCACAGCGGGGAAATGAGGAAAACATCAGCCAGCTGCAGTATTGCAGAGTGTGGTAGCACAAGAGTTAGGGCCTAAACCTTCAAAGTCCTGAGTGCCCTTAACTGTCATTGATTGCCGGAGAAGTTCTCTCTTGGGAAACATGAAGAATTTATTTTGCATAAGCCAGCTGAAAGAGCTGGAGCAGCGTTACAACTCGGGGCTCCTTGGCGTCATGGGCTCTGGCTAATTACTCTCCAAATGTATTATTTAAAATCACCTTAATCCAGTAAAGTGGCCTTTCTGGGAGCTGCCTTATTCAGAAACTCAATGGCTTTTCTGCAGAATGGGATCATAGCAACCAGAGGAAAAGTGCTGGTCCGTGCTGGCATCAGGCTGGAATCATTTGCCTTTGACAATTTGAAGCCATCCAGCCGTTGCTGGGCTTGCACTGGACTTTCAGGACAGGAGCTCTGCAGGTTTTTTTTCTTTCCCTTCTGCTATTTATTGCACTGCTTGAGGAAAAATGACCCAGCTGGTAGTTTTGGCCTGTAAATGGAGAGTGGTGCTGTCGTCTGGCACCATCATCCACCTGCAGAAGCCTCCAGCTCTGGCCTCTCATCCCTCTCTCCCCTCTTTTTCAGGTCGACGGGCTTCTCTTCTATCACAAGCAGACCCACTACACCCCTGGCAGCACCCCACTGGTGGGCTGGCTCCGGCCCTACATGGTCTCTGAAATCCTGGGGCTGGCCGTGCCCGCCACGGCGCTCACTGCCAAACCGGACTACGCTGGGCGGCAGCTCCAGCAGATCATTGAGAGCAAGAGGAGTAAAAAGCTGGCAGCAGAAAAGGGTCACCCAAGCGGCGCGGTGGCTGAGAGGAATGGACATTACGAGCTGGAACACTTGTCTACCCCTTGGCCAGCAACCTCTCTGGAGGGCCAGGGCGAAGCAGTGGGACAGATGGAGAATTAGGCTGCTGGGACAGACCCCTTGGGTAAGGAGAAAGCAAAAGGTTCCCTGCTTCTCCCTGTCACAAACGCTCCCTGAGAGGGGGCAAAGGTAGTGATAGGAGAATGGGCTTGTTTAAAGGACACCAGAGTGGAATATCCTGCTCCAAGCCACTGGATTGTTATTGTTATTTTATTTTTTTTTCCCAGGGTTTCTGTGAGGCCTTAACAGGATTGTCTGGTTCTTTGCTAAGGCAGTCGTGCGTTAGGAAACGGAGTGATCTGTCCCAACACTGCAGGGTTCCTGGTTCAGCTCCTGACCCTGCTTCTGTTAAAGCCTCTGGCAAAGCTCCAACATAGGAACAACGCTCAGACCTCTGAGGTGCAGCAGCTGCTTGTAACCCCAGCCCCGGCAGCAGCCCCACCTCCCAGCCCCAGAAATTGGGGCATTTCGGCCTTTGATCCAGCTGTTTACTGAGGCCTTCTCAATGAAAGTTTTGCGGTCAGCCCATTTCTAGTAAACAAAGTTTGCAGCAGGCTGCTGTAAATCCAAAGGCTGGGCTTTCCACACCCACACGTTGCTGAGAAAAAAAAGAAATTTCCTTGTGTCACAGCGAGCGGGCCCTGCCTCCGGGCGCAGCAGCAGCCTGTGCTCGAGGCTTTTCTCAGTAGGGGGAGGAAGGAATGGTTTTCGCTCTGAAAAACGCCAGCATTGATTGTGCCAAATAAAAGGTTTCTCAGAAAGACAAATTCTTGAGTGTCTTCCTGCTACCTAAGGGTGGATGCGTGCTGTGCCTCCCAAATAGGGATTGAAAAATCGGCCGCAGCGCTAACTGGAGCAGAGGAAATGCTTGTGAGGGTTTGATTCTCCACTGTGCATGGAGGTGCTTCAGTCCCTCCCTGATGCTGCTCCTCTTATCCCACTTTCCCAGCACTGGCTGCTGCCTTCCCTGGTTTTAGCAGGGATGAAATGTTTGTACTCACCGGCCCACAGGTTGTTTTCCAGAGGGAGATTCAAAGGCCAGAGTGGGGTCTGCCCCGGGGATGAAATACTGGGCTAAACCTGGCGCTGGGGAGTCTCCTCCCAGCTGCCTATGCAATGCCCCTGGAGGAGGGCCCCTATCCGGGACGAGATACTGAGAGCGGGGATGGCCGCCCACAGATAGCGGGGGCACTTGTGTCCTGCCCTCGCACTCCCTCTTTTTCCCAGAAAAGCACTTGTTTCTGTGCCAGGCGTGTGGGCTGCGGGCGCTCATCTGGCTGGGCAGCCGCTGCTGACGATACTGGCGGGCAGCAGGAACTCTCTTAACTCCTGGCCAGGGGAGGGGGCTGCCCTGGGGTCCCCCTCCCCAGGCGGGCAGGGAACAGCACCCTGGCTCTGCAATATTTAGATGTGTGCTGTAGTCTTTTCCAAATGGCCGCTTATTTTATTATTATATTATTATTATTTAGCCTATGAAGCAACTGGCCCAGGGGAAGAGGCCAAACACCTGGACTGCCTTGTCCTTCCAATCCCTTGAAGGTTCTGGGCTGCGCCAGCTGTGGGTTCCCCCTACACTTCGGCCTCACTGGCTGAGAGAGGACTGCAGGGAGAGCCCCGGCAGCCAGGAGACCGCATCCAGGCTCCCATCAGCGTAGTTTTCCTTCTGTCAGGCAATTAAACCCGGAGGTGGGCATCTGGCTGTAAGATTTGTGCATCCCTTAGGGCAGAGAAAGCTGCGGCTCGTTACTGCCTCCCTGCTGCCCTACAGCAGCCTCTCAAGGTCCTCCAGCCCAGAGAAGGAGAGAAAATGCAGCTGAAGAGGGGCTGCCTTCAGCTGCTTGCTCTGATCGATGGAGGAGAGCAAGAGGGAAGCAACTGGAGCTTTTCCGCCGGCTCCAGATGATGCCGTGTAGCTTCCCTTTTAAAAGCACGAAGCTGGGCTGGAGAAATAAATATTTGCATTACGATTCCTGTTGGAAACGAAAGGCTATGTTTGGAGAGAGGGTGTTAAACGGAAGTCACCAGGGCCAACGCAGTTTGTTGCCGTGACTGTTTTATTTGCTGGGTGCGATCCCGCTCCCAGCTGTTCCCTGCCTGGTTCCCAACTGGAACGGGTGGCAGCTTCGAGGAGGGGTCACCCCCGAGGGCTCGTCTGGGGCAGGAGAGCCAAGCAGGGCAGCTCAAGCTGCAGCTGTGGTCTGGAGCTCTGGAGGACAGACAGACAGCCCTTGGAGCCTGCAGCCAGCTCAGGGCTCAGCCCCTTCCCTCTGCCCTTTCTTCCATTTTCTCCGAGTTAGGTGCAAAGGCTCCGGCTGTGGGCGCATTGCCAGCACAGTCCTCCTCGGCTGAACAAAATGTCCCCCTGTCCCGGGGCCTGGCTTTTCCCTGGGGCTGCTGCTCCCCGGGGTACCCACTCCTTCCCGGAGGAGCATCGGGACTCTCCATCCTGGCGCTGACACCCGGAGAATGCAATTAGGGGTTGTAGAGGAGGGGAAGCGATGAAACTGCTGGAAATCCCGGATGCCTGTTCGTGCAGCCCCTCCTGCCAGCGAGGCCCAAGCACCGGCAAGGGAGGATGATGCTGCCGGGAAGGGCCGGCGGGAGAGGCAAGGCTGCGGGGCTGCTCCGGGAACCCATCTCCTGCCCGCTCCTGTCCAGTCCCCCGGGTCCCTGCTCACGTAGTTTGGAGGTACAGCGCACACCCAGAATTAAACAAAAACACACTGATCTGGGGCCCTGGGGAGGCTTGCTGGGTGGTGGGCTTACATAAATACACAGAGTGGCCTTTGGGGTTCCTCGAAGGTGCCTCGTAAGCCCAGGAGCAAAGGTGGCCCAGACTGGAGGGGAGAGCCCGGGGGGGTCTTTGGGCACCGTCTCTGCGCCGCGGGCAGCACCGGTGGGCGTCGGGCAGGGCCGCCTGCCACCATTTTAGCCCGCCGAGGCTGCCACCAGGGCTGGGGGAGGCAGAGCCGAACCAGTCCAGGGCGGGGAGAGGCGGGAGGGGAGAAGCCGGGCTCCGGCGGCTCCTCCATCCCCACCGCGGCGAGCCCGCTGCCGCCCCCCCGCCGGGGAGGGCTTCCTGTCCCCCGCCTTCCCCNCGGCTCGCCGGGGGCAGCATGGCCGCGGAGCTCAGCGCCGAGGAGGAGCAGGTAGGTCCCCACCGGGCTCCTCTTCCCCGGGCCGGGCTGGGTAGGACCGGGCCGGGCCCCGTGCGCTGCCTCACTGCTCCCTCCCCCCCGCCACCTCCCTCCCTGCTTCCCATTTTTTGGCTCCCCGCACTTGCAGCGCTGATTTTTCCCAACCGGGCGGTTCTCCCTAAGAAAAGCCACATCTGTAAACCCCTCTGGGGAGTCAGGGCAGCCCCCCCACCCTCGCAGCCCCCCCTATTCCACACAGCCCTCCCCATTCCACACAGCCCCCCACCATCAAATCGGGCTTGCCCGCATCGCTCCCACCCGAGAGGCCTTTGCAGGGCCCGAGCCAAGGATGCCAGGGTGAGCAGAGGTGCTGCGGGGGGGGGGGCTGGGGTCACGCACCCCCCCAAAGTGGGGGTGTTCCCGCCGCTCGCAGGCCTCCCCCCGTGGGCAGGCTGCCGTGGGGATGCGTGTACACGCGCTTCCCACGCCCCAGGCCTCCCGTGACGTCCCGGCTTCCTCCGCCGGGCCTTGCGTCACCGCGGGAGGATGTTGCTGGGCTCGGGGAATGGGACCGAGAAGCCAGTCGGGGCGCGTCGGATGGCGAGAGACAGCCCCGGCGCTCCGTTCCGTCATCCTCGACCCCCGGGATGCCCACCCGGCTCCGCATCCCCACCCTGAGCCGCTTCCGCCGGAGGCTGCCTCGAAGCCGGGCTCCCTTCTGCCCCGCGGCGATGCTGGGGCTGGCAGATGGACGGTTGTCCCTCTGGTCCGTTGGTTTTCCCTGTTAAACCATTTCTACTCTGAGGCTTAGGTGGGTCCTAAAGCCCCTGTTCCCGCTCAGGGCGGGTTCACCCCGAGCTGGAGGTGTCCAGCCCGCAGCTGGCGCTGGAAATGCGGCACTCCCAGGCTTTCTCCTCCACCACACCTCCCTCTTATCAGAGCTGCTCCTGGGAGCGTTGCTGCTATCTCCGGGGGAATAAAACCTCAAGGACTGGAGGGTGTTTGTGCCCTGTGTCCCCACAGGTATCTGTGATTTGTGTTTGGAGGAAGCAAAGCTTCCAGCAAACAGATTGTTAGAAGGTCCTGCTCTGGCAAGGAGGTTTGGTGGGCAGTGAGAGCCGTGGCAGGGCTCCCCCAGCTGCTGTCCCAGGTGTTCGGTTTGTGTGGGAATGTTGGATGGAGAAGGTGAAGGGATATTTGCAATAATGGCTCCGGGTTGGGCTGGGGAAAGGCTGCCCTTGGTGCTGCCCTCAATGGCTTGGAAGCCAAAATAGTGGAAATGCTGGTTGGGGCTGAAACATCCTCTTCCTGCCATCCCTTCATCCTCCTTGGGACCATCAGGATTTCATCGGCTCACTCCACTCTGCCCCAGCAAGCTGGGGATGGAATTTACCCCTCTCCTCTCCCTGCCAGCCCTGGGACATCTTCTGCTGCGTAGGGTCTCTGCAGTTCCCTCCCCAGCCTATCCCAGAGGGACCAGAAGAGCCAAACCAATTTTCCTCGGGGGTTTTCAGCCTAGCTGCCACTTTCACAGGACTTCTTCCCCCAAAGCACCAGGCTGAAGAAGGAGGGTGGGTTTTCTGCCTGTGCAGCCCGGGGGAGGAGGGCTTGAAGAGCCCCCGTGTTCCCGTGGCAGCAGCTTTGTCACCACCCTGCCCTGGCGCAGCGAAGCGGGGACTTTGATGACGCCAGCGCTCCAAAGACCGGCATTGTTCAGAGCGCGCGGCCATGGACAATTTCACTCAGAGCGCTGCCATCACTCGCAAAAAAGGGGCTTCTTGCTGCAGCTCTGGATGACGGGCTCTGTTTTCAGCTTGTGGAGTGATCCTTGCTGCGCTCAGCTCAACACCGGTGTAAATCCATATAGGATCCAGGCTAGAACTGGTGATGGGAGCCGGTGGAGTGTGCAAGGGGGACAGAGCTATGGCTGGTACCGAGCTGAGGCTCCGTAACTCCTGGCTTGATTGAATGGCAGCATTGGTAAGTTTGGGATTTCATTTTTTCTCCTGGAGGAAGCGATGTAAAGCTGGAATCCATGGCTGAGCTGCCCTGCAGAGCCAGTGCTTGTTCTCATGGGTCTTCCCTCTTGCAAAAAACCCGGCATCCCTCGTGATGGGTGCTGGAAATGGGATCACGTGAAGTGTGACGGGTTGGATGTTGAGGAAGGAAACCTGAACCATGCGTTGCATCTTCTCCCTGCTGCCGCCATGCCCCTCGGGATATCCTTCCCATCATCTCAGGGCATCCTTCCCATCATCTTAGGGCATCTTTCTCATCTCGAGCTGTGGTCTCCATCCGAGGGTGTTGGGAGTAGGAGTGCCTGGCTCCCGCCCTCATCCTGCACATGCTGGAGAAGGAGGATCTCAGCTCCTGCTGGCTGGGAGGTGGGAATGTGAGGCAGGGGTGTATGTAATGCCCTGGATCCTTTGCCTCCCCCCCTTTTGCCTGCTCCCATCCAGCTGCTGCATCAGGAAGGCTTGTGATGCTTCAAGGGGATTTTTGCGAGGGCTTGGAGCTGGACTGTTGAAATCTGCTTTCTGATTCCTCCTGGCGCTGTTGGCAGCAGATCCAGCCCAATTCCATGAGTTCCCTCCTGGCTGGTGCTCACCCGTCCACTCTGCGGGGTTCCAATACCGTGTTAGGGAGGTTCTGGCTGCGATGTGCTGGGGTCTGGGCTGTCCTTCAGCAGCTGGATGAGCTGGGTACCCCTTTCAAAAATGCCTGCTGCCATGCCAGGCAGGCTGCGGAGAGACCCCTTGGAAGAGCCAGGCTCCTTCAACTCATCCTGTGAGAGGCTCGCAGCCCCCGCTGAGCCTCACGCCGCCGATAAACCCCAGCTCTTCGCTTCCTCCTGTCGGAAGTCATTAACGCCACGAGCTTTTCTGGCTGAATAGCTCCCACTAACTCCATGACATCCAACACCGCCGCCTGCCCGCGCTCCCTGCTCCGGGAGCCAGCCTTCAGCACTTTCTGTCCCTCCTCCTCCTCCTCCTCCTCCTCCTCCTTGCACTGTCATCGCCGTCCTCCGCTCTTGTGAGGATGGAAACTCCTCTGTTTTGAGGTGTAGCCAGGTGGGAGCAGGGTGTTTCGGAGCCCCCTCCATCCAGCCCTGCATCCTTTGAGCAGTACATGGGGGCAGGCTGGGCTGTGCTGCCCCCTCCCTCATGGCTCCTGTGTGGGGCAGCGTCAATATGCAGCCAAAAGTAAAGCTGCTTCTGTTAGCACGGGCGTTCAGGACCCCCACACCCACCTTGCCAACACAGCTTGTGAAAAAAATAATGCATTTGGGGGTTATTTTGCTCGCTTTTGGGACTTTAAGCCAGTCGGGAAGTTGCCAGTTGGGTTTTGCGACTGCTCCATCAGGTTGAGGTTTGGAAGAGTTTATTCCTTGGTTTCTCATGGTTTCGGGTGCTTTGGGGGGGAAGTGTGCTTGTGCAGGATAGCCCTGGTGTGTTACGGGACCGTGGGCAGTGGGAGTATCCTGGGACCTCCTGTACCAAACCCTTCTTGCCTGGTCTTCTGCGGTCGAGTGAAACTGGCCTTACTGGTCCATGTCCTGCGTGGCAGTTTTGCTCTTTACCTGTGTTCACACGGCTGGGTTTGCTGCTCCATGGCAGAGCTGCAGCCCCGGGACGTTGTCGGCTGATGATTTCTGGGGCTGCTGTGTGTGAACGGGAGTTTGCCACCTGTAAAATCCTCCTTTCATTCCCCTCTCCCTTCCACTAGTCCCCCCAGCCCCGAGGCTGTGTTTCCAATGCTGATACTCCTACAACTTGCTCCCTTCCCCATGCTGGTGTTGCCTTCATCTCCATCCCCACCATCCTTACCCCCTTTCCCAGTACCTGCCGTAGAGCTCCCTGCTTCACCCCAAGGAGCTGCTGGGTGTGCCGAGCCGTGCTCAGCCCCTGCCTACCCTTCGAGGACCATGTAGCTCTCAACATGACCAGGGATGCTCCTCAGGCACTCTTCCTCCTCCTCCTCCCCCATCTCACTGCATGCTCATCTCTCCTGCAGGCAACCAAGCAGTTCCTGGAGGAGATCAACAAGTGGACGGGCCAGTACAATGTGTCCCCGCTCTCCTGGAACGTGGCCGTCAAGTTCCTCATGGCCCGCAAGTTCGACGTCCTGCGGGCCATCGAGCTCTTCCATTCCTACCGGGTAAGTGAGCAGGGCTGGGTCCCCCCCAGCTGAGGGTTTCCTGTGCTGTGAGAGCTCTCCAGCCCCAAGAAGTACCCTCCCCCTGCTTTTTTTTCCTTTCTCTCACTCCCTTATGAGTCTTATCAGGCTGAAGAATCCTTTTTCAGCCGAAGCGAGTCACCATGGAGATCTCGCCGACCCCAATCCCCTTCATATATACACTGAGAACAGTGTTTGTGCTCACAGGGTGCCCTCCCAGCTGGCCCACACTGCATCTCCCTCTATATAAAGGACATATATGCATATATTTCCCATGCTGGTTTTACAAAGCTGCCACTCCCAGTGCTGGGAGTTGCGGTGCTGCAGCTGGTTGCAATCTCCTGCTGGAAAACAGGGCTGTGGAGCAGAGGTTTCACTGCTGGGGCTTCCCTCAGAGGGCTTGGTGCCTCTCAGAGGCGTGATGGTGGCTGGAGGGTTGGGGTGCCTGTGCTGGCCATCACGCTGAGTCCCTGCCCGCAGGAGACGCGGCTGAAGGAGGGCATTGTGAAGCTGAAGCCACATGAGGAACCACTGCGCTCGGAGCTGCTCAGTGGCAAGTTCACCATTCTGGTAGGTAGGGGTTCCCCCCTCAGTTATCCCAACCAGGCAGCTCTGCTCCACATGGGCATCCTCGGGTGCCGTGGGAGCCTGACCTTGTTTCCTCTCCAGAGTGTGCGGGACCCCTCGGGAGCCTCCATCGCCCTCTTCACGGCCAAGCTGCACCACCCCAGCAAGAGCGTGCAGCACGTGGTGCTCCAGGCACTCTTCTACCTGCTGGACCGAGCAGTGGAGAGGTGAGCTTGCCTCTGCTGAGGTCCCCTGCCTTATGGTGGCAGGTCCCTGGGGAGCCCCTTCCCCTCCCAGGGGTGAGGGGAGATGCCACTGCTTGCTGAGGTTTTGAGGAAATCCCTCCAAAAGGCTTCGCTGGGAAAAGCTGTGCTGTCTCTGCCGCCAATGTGAATTTTTGAAGGTGGTCACAGCTCCCTGTGGCTTGAAATTTTCCCTGTCATCCCCTGGTTTGAACTCAAGCTGGTCATCCCCATGGAGGCGTTCAGCAGGGGAATAAATCCCCTGAGTTCAGTCTCTTCACAGCCTTTCCCTGCCCACGTCCAGCTTTCAGTTTAGCAAAGCCCCTGATTCCTGCAGCCCCACCGCCTGCGAGAAGTAACGTGAGCCCTGCCAGAAATATGAAGCTGGGACATCTCATCTATATTGCTGGGCTCTTTCTGGTTTTGAACTTACCCATCACAGGCGATGCAGCTGAGACAGGCTTAAGACACAAGCCAGGCTTAAATAAGGGTTGTAGGAAGAGGTGGTGGAGCAGAAGTGAGCTTTGGGTCAGTGAGCCCTTCTGGAAGCATAGAAGGGGATTTTGGGGGGTCAGCCAGCTGAAGATGAGGTTAGCATGGGGCAGATCTGCTGAGTAGTCAGATGTTGTGGGGTTGACGTTGCTCTTTCCCCTCTCTCAGCTTCGAAACACAGAGGAATGGGCTGGTGTTCATCTATGACATGGCAGGCTCACAGTACACCAACTTCGAGCTGGACCTCAGCAAAAAGATCCTCAACCTGCTGAAGGTAACAGCAAGGGGGTGACCCAGTGCCTGAGGACAGCGTGTGGGCAACTCGCTCACTGCATACGTGGAGTCCTGTGGTTTTGGACTGAATTTTCACACCAGACTATGCTGACCACATCTCAGCTGAGGAGCTCCAGCGCTGTAGGACCCCGGGCAGGGGTTGGGAGCCTGCCAGGCTGGACCCGGCCGGGGCTGTGGTGTCCCACGGGTGGGAGGGGATCAGCTGTCCCCGTGCCGGATTCATCTCGCAGCTGCTGGCAGCGCTTTTGGGAAAACAGATGCAAATTATTTTTTAATCGTGCTGGCATTTTGTGCCTCCTCCCTTCTCCGGAAAAAAGAAACAGCAGTGAATATTAGCTGGGGTGTGCTCCACACAAATCCCAGCTCCCAGGCTTCACCTCTCCCCTGCAGAGCCAAACCCTCTGCCTTCCTAATTCCAAGGAAATAATTTGTTTCTGTATTGGAGCATAAAAATAATCACAGCTGTGTGGGTTGCTGGCTGTGTGCGAGCCACGCTTCGGCTGCGGCGCTGCCACCTCGGGCTCCCTTTGCTGGTCCTCACCTCTGCAGGGACACATCCCCCCCCCAGCAGAGCACGGGGAGGGGCTGATGGTGTGGATCTGACCCCCTCCTGCTTGCAGGGTGCCTTCCCAGCTCGGCTCAAGAAGGTGTTCATCGTGGGAGCACCCATGTGGTTCCGTGTGCCCTACTCCATCATCAGCCTGCTGCTGAAGGAGAAGCTGCGGGAGCGGGTGAGCCAGGACCCCCCGGGCATGGGACCCTCAGTGGAGAGGGGCTGAGGTTTCCCTTCGGCATAGGGTGGTATAAGGAGCTTGTGCCCCTCAGCCCCCATCCTCTGGGAGCTGCTGAATCCAAATCTGTGGCAAATGGGGCCTGTTTTGTAGGTGTCAACCCATTTTGGTATTTTCAGCAACTATATTGAATCACTTTTGAAATCACCTTCGATTTCTTCCTCGGTGGTGAGGCTGCTTGAAGCAGCCAGCAAAGGTGATGGTGAATGATTAAAGGGAAACAAAACCTTTGCTGAGCACGTGGGAGGAAAGCAAAGCTTAAATCCCTGCATTCAGGCCCTGTCTGGCAAAGCCAAAGCTACCTAAACCAGTCTCCTTGGCATCCGCGGTGCTGCTGGTGGAGCCCTTTCCAGCCCGGTGTCTCCCTGGGCTGACCTTTGCCCCTCTGCTTTTGATAGAAGCTTGGAACCGCTCGCAAATTCGGAGCTGGGTGTCAGTGTGGATTCCCACCTTGGGTGCATGGAGGGCCCAGCCCCTGCCCCACTGCTGGTGTTCCCCTGGGTGGGGAGGAAGGGGATGCTGTCAGGTGAAATCTCCAGGCTCCATTGGGACCGTGCCACAGTTTTGGCATCCCTGTCCCCAGCAAACCCTCTCTATTCTTGGAGTCACCCTTGTCCCTCCTCTTCCTCCCACAGGTGCAGATGGTGAAGATGTCAGAGCTGAAGGAGCACCTACCCCGAGAATGCCTCCCCGAGTACCTTGGGGGATCCCTCAAACTGGACCCTCTGAGCTGGAACTGCCGGTTCCTGCCCCAGCAGAACGGGCACCCCGACCCCCTGGATGAGCTCATCCTGGTGCCACTGGTGGCCCCCAAAGACAACGGCTCCGTCCATGTCCCCGGGCCCAAGTCCATCACCCTCCAGGAGCTGCTGGATCACGTCAGCCACAAGCAGAAACGGGGCATCTATGAAGAGTACGAAGATATTCGGCGCAGGAGCCCAGCCGGCACCTTTGTCTGCTCTTTGTGAGTTGAGGGAGAAGGAGTTGGGTGTGGGCGAGCATGGGGGTCCCTCTCTTGCTCCAAAAAAGCTGAGTTCCCCCCTTCCCTGTGCTTCTGCTGCTCCGTGGTGGCCCATCTGCCTCTTTGTGGGGTGGTGCTTTGGGTTAGCAATGGAGACCCCCACCCTAGTGATGTTGTGAGCCCCCTTTGCTGCTCCTGCAGCCCCTGGGGGTAGGAGGGAGCCGAGCAGGGGACAGTGGGGACCAGGACCTGGCTGAGACTCTGCTTCCCGAGGCTTTGGCCAGGTGATGGCAGCAGAGCCCAGGCTACAGGCACTGGAGGCTTGTGCAGAGATACTGCCTTTTCCTTCCCTGCCTGGAAAACATCCCTGCTTCCCTCTTCCCCCTCTCCCCTGCCTCCCAGGGCACCCTACAACCAGGAGAAGAACCGTTACGGGGACGTGCCCTGCCTGGACCAAACCCGTGTCAAGCTGGCGAAGCCGTACAGCCGTCCGGAGGTGAGCCCACCCCGGGGTGGAAACTTGGGGACCCATGTGAAGCCATCCCGGCCATGGGGCTCCAGAGACCTCATGCTGTGCATGTTTTTCTCCTCCTCAGCTGACAGATTACATCAACGCCAGCTTCATGGACGGCTACAAGCAGAGGAACGCTTACATCGGGACTCAGGGTATGGCCTGAGCCACTGGATTTTGCTCCTGATGCATGTGTGGGCTTCACCTCCCTGCCCAGCGTCAGCCACTGGGCACAGTGGGGGATGTCCTGGGAGCAGGAGCAAGTGTCGCTTCCCTCTGGGGATATTTATTCACTCCCAGTCCCCAGCCAGGGGGAGTGGGTCCATCCTCCTTCAGCCGTCTCTTGCAAGAGGGTGCAGGGATGAGCAGCCCCCTCCTCCTGCCCCTAATCCAGGCCCTGGCTTTGCCCCCAGCTATGAAGCAGCAGGGACCAGAGAGGGGGAATCTGTGCTGGAGTGGGTAGGAAATGGGGGACAGCTCCAGGCAGAGCTAGTGGATCCACACTAGGGTCAGTCCCTGCGGGAAGGGGCAGTGGAACCCCGGGGAGGGCAAGGGGAGCTGGCAGAGGCAACTGGGCAAAGGAGCTTGCCTAAATGTGTCAGATTTGGGGCTTAAGTGTGGGACTGTCCCCACAGGGCCTCTGGAAAACACCTACGGTGACTTCTGGCGCATGGTGTGGGAGCAGAACGTCCTGGTGATTGTGATGACAACCCGGTGAGTGCTCCTGGTGGGGGGCACAGCCCTGTTTTTCTTGGTAAAATGAATGGTTTTGCTGTTGTGTGTGCAGCGCTGTGCTCTCGGCAGTGACCCTGGTGCTAGCCAGAGCCCCACAAGGTGGGGACATCACCTCAGGGAGGGACCGTTTGGTCCCTGTGGGATCCCCAAGGGACCAAGGCTGGGTGGCGGGGGACATGTCCCTAGCAGGATGAGGAGGACATCACCAGCTTGTCCTTCTCCTGCTCCCAGGCTGGAGGAGGGCGGCAGGAGAAAGTGTGGCCAGTACTGGCCCCTGGAGAAAGATTTCCAGGTGTGCTTCGGGGCCCTGACCATCACCAACCTGGGTGTGGAGAACCTCAACCATTACAAGAAAACCATCCTGGAGATCCACAGCTCAGAGGTGCGTGGCCACAGCTGCCTGGAGGAGGACGGCGCGAGGGTGCTGGAGGTCCTCCGTGGCCAGGGCCGGAGGGTCTAACCCCCCCTGTTTTCTCCCAGACCAGGGAGCGGCGGCTGGTGTCCCACTTCCAGTACCTGAGCTGGCCGGATTATGGTGTCCCCTCCTCTGCAGCCACCCTCATCGACTTCCTGGGGGCCGTGAAGCAGCAGCAGAGGGTGGCGGTCAGCGCCCTGGGACCCCGCTTCAAAGGTCACCCGGGGGGCCCCCCGATCGTGGTGCACTGCAGTGCAGGCATCGGCAGGACAGGTAACGGGGTAACCCCGCTGATGGGGTGGAGGTTTTGGTGGGAGGTGAGGAGTAAGTCCAGCCTTCCTGGGGTATTTCCATCCTGGGATACGTTTGCAAGCTGGTTGCCCAGGATGTGCGTCCCCAGCACTCTGTGCAGCCACTGGACCTGGGAGAAGTCTCCACCCTGCTTCTCCTGATGCCCGTGGTCTCGTGTGGGAGGTTGGTGGGGGGCTGAGGACGGGTGGTGATGGCTCTTTGTTGGCTGACACCACCCCCGTGGTTGTCCCCAGGTACCTTCTGCGCGCTGGACATCTGCCTGTCGCAGCTGCAGGACGTGGGGACGCTGAACATCTACCAGACGGTGCTGCGGATGCGGACCCAGCGCGCCTTCAGCATCCAGACCCCCGAGCAGTATTACTTCTGTTACACCGCCGTCCTCGAGCACGCCCAGCGCGAGGGGCTCCTGCTCACCAACCACAGCCACCAGGCCGGCCAGGAGAAGAGCTCGCCGGGACACTGAGACCCGCCGCCTCCCCACGGAACAAGCCCCTGCCTCCCTCCCCCGTCCTCCCGCTGGTGCTGGAGCGCAGGGGGCGGCTGCTCATCCTCCACTATTCGAACTGTGCCTTATCCAAAGCCAACGGTCGGTGGCTGCCCTTCGCCGGGGGGAGGACGGCACGGGAAGAGGCTCTTGTCCCTCCCCGCTGTATTTCTGTCGGGGGGTTTGGTTGTTTGGGGAGGTGTTTTCTTCTCTTCCAGTTGGTTGGGGTTTTTTTGTTGGTTTTTTTTGTTGGGACCATCTAAAATGTATCTAGAAAAAGGGCTTTGCAAAGCCCTAGGAATTGTATTTCCAGTCCTGCCCTGGGGCGCAGGAAGAGGCGCCTACATCAGTTTTACCTGCCACTAAGTCTGTGTGTCTGTATGTATGTGTGTATATAATATATCCTCGCTGTGCCCAACCCCGGCTATTATATAGATACATATATACAAGCACCCCTTGTAGCAGCCACTGTCCTGCTGTCTCACCGCAGTGATCCCTGGAGCGGTGAGTTTGGTCCTGGCTCTGTCTTGTCTTCCCCCCCCACCCCCTCTTTTTTTTCCCCCTTTCCTGTTCCTCACGGGCAGCGTTGGGACCCAGTACCCACTTCTGTCTCCGGCATGGGCATGCTTGGTGGCATCTTCCCCATCCTCACCCCCTGCAGGGAGAGGGCGGCTCTGCTCCCTGGAGGATTTTGGCCTCACCAGGGGGTGAGGAGCTCGCCGGCATCCCCTGCCCCTTGGGGTGCAGCCACGGGCGTCACTAGGTACGAGGTGACGAGGACGGACAGGGACCGACCGGCTCTCCAGGTTGCCCGGCTTTCCCAAGCCGGTGCTGGGAACCTGCGGGCCCAGCCCTGCGCTGAGTCACGGGCTGGAAAAGTGCTGAGCAGAACAAGCCCAAACCCTGGAGAGGCAGCGACCGGCCCGTCAGGCAGCAGCACCTGCCAGGGGGGTCCCTGTTCCCTGTCTCTCCAGGAGCTGGGACCGGCAGCGCCTGGGCCTCGTAACTTTATACTGTAATAAGCTCTTTGAATGTGTATATTCTTATTTTTTTATAATCTGGGGGGGGGCTGGGGTTTTTTTTGTTTTGTTTTGGTATTTTTTTTGTATTTAACATTAACTTGATCCAAGCCAGAGCCAGAAGTATTTGTAAATGTTCCTATTTTGCTCTCATTCAGAGAAATGTTTCTGTCGTCATTACTTTCTGGGGTTTGCTTTGGTTTTATTTGTATTGACATATAAATATACTACCAGTGCCTGGTCCTCTTAGCTCTGGGGGTGGAGGTGGCCAGGGGCAGGAGAGGAGAGGGAGGGGGCTTTGGGGACCCTGCCATCCCCCAAAGCAAGTTGGCCTCATCCCTGGGGATGCATGGATCAGCACTTTGAGGGGCACAGGGCTGTGTTTGAGGTTTGGGGTAGGACTCTTGTCCTGGGTGAGGCCCCACAAGAGATAACCAGGCTGCGGGCAGCTTTCCTGTGCCAATAGGATAATGGCAGGAGGGAAGGCAGTGAGATGGGGGGGGGACAAGATGCCCCCCTCTGAGCTCCTGCCTCTTTTGCCAGGATCTTGCCGATTCCCAGAGCATTGATCTCTTGCCCTGCTTTGAGCAACAGGCTCTTTGGAGCCTCTTCTTTGCATAACCTCTGGTGGTTTGAGGAGTGTCCTCTGCCTCCTCATGTTTGGGAGCTTCCTGTAGAACGATGGCAGTGTTAGGGAAAGGCATTTGGGGCCGAGGGCATTGCTTCTGCGCTTCCAGACCTGCTGGGAGCAAGTGTGTAGGGCACAAAACTGCAGGGTCTGGCCCCAAGCAAGTGGCAGCTGCAGCCTGAGGCTTTTGGGCAATGGAAGAAGAGGCAGCTGGTGCAAATCGTGCCCCGGAGCAGAGCAGCCAGCCCTGGCGAGGGCTTTGGGGTGGGTGGGAAGAGCAGCACCGGTGTTTGCTCAGCTGGAGTCTAGGAAAGCCAAGGAGGCTGGTGTCGTGCTGGGACTGGCAGCACGTGCTGGGTGTTTGGAGCATCCCCAGAGCTGTGCACGTTCTGCCCGGGGAGTGGTTCTGTTCCAGCTGCAGTGTCCCGTTCTTCTAGGGACCATTTTCTGCCCTGTTGTGCTCCCTGCCCTGCAGAGCAGCTCCTCCGGAGTTTCCCTCCCAGCGCCCATTGCAGGGTGACTCTAGCACCTGAGGGAGCCCTGAAGGATCCCAGGGCTCTTCCTCCTGTCTGCCAAACATGTTGTTCACCCCAGCTGAGCTTTCTCCTCAGCGCACATGCAGAAAGGGGGTGTTTGTGGCTTGTCTCCAAGCCTGTGCTGGCAGCAGCGGCTCTCGAACTTGAGGTTTGGGGCTTTTTAACTGGTCTGGTGGCCTTTGACAGATAAATGACAGCAGAAGCTGGAGCAGGGGATTTCTTCAGCTGCTGCTACCCCTCAGGTTCATCCCAGGGGAGGGTTAACCTGGAGAAAACTGTCCTTAGGTGAAGGAGATCAAGAGAGAAGGAGATCCCTGGTGCTGTCTCTGAATGGGAGCTGCTCATACGCCACTGTCGTAGATCTCAGCAGCTCCCTTCAAGGAGGGAGGAAGGTCCCATCTGTGCTGGGGGAGGAGGAAAGGGGTGTAAGCATCTTCCATTGGAAAGCAACCCGAACACTCACTTGCCCTAACTATTCTCAGGGCTGTGTTTCTTATCAAAGGCAGCGTTTTTGGTCCTCTTGCCCAACACATGGTTTTGTTCCATTCATTCCTCCTCTCCCTGCCAGCAGGTCCCACTCAGCAGCAGAAATATGGATTTCTGTGGACATGGCCTCTTCATGCAGTGAGCCAAACTGTTATTTGGAGGGGAGGGGCTGTTACTGGAAAGTAACAACTCTGTGTTGTTTGGAGAGCATTGGGAGAAACGGGCTGCTGAGAGCAGGCACCAGGTTTGCCTTGCCCTGCCTGCAGCACCTCACCTTCCCCAGAGCACCCCAGGGATGGGGACTGATCACCACGGGCAAAATTCACAGCAGGGACACCCTGAATCGAAACAAGCCCAAGAACGAAATTGAAAGTGCTGGTGGAGGCTGGAAACGGGATTTAAAGCCATTGTGAGGAAAGCCCGAAGTGGCAATGGCATCCCTGTGCCCACCTGTCTCATTTGGCTTCCTGGGTTTCTTGGCTGCACGCACACCGCCTCGCTAATTACGATTACTTTAGTGCTTGTAATTTGCCTGGCGTGTGTTGAGCCCTGGGAGTCTGGAAACAGCCTGGCTGCAGAGCACCGTGTTCTTCAGCCCTCCCGCCTCTGTGCCACCAGCTTCCTGGGCTGGGGCTAGAGCCACAGCAGCAAGGGCAGGCTCAAACACCCCGGGCCAGAGAGCTTTCAGCAGCTGAAGCGAGCTGCAGCTCGCAGCCAGAGACGAGAGAGATCCTCCTCTGCTGTGTCTGCATGTCCTGGCCTCCTGGCAGCACCCGCTGCTGCCTCCTCCCTGCCAGAAACAGCTGAGAAAGGGAAAAGCAGCTGGAGAGAAAAACAACACAAGGGGTTTAAGACCTTCTTTGAGTGAGGATACTCGGAATACGTGTTTTAATAGAAGTTTAGAGCGCCTGTGTGTTTATTTTCGCCCCTCCCGCGTGTGCTGTGGGTGACCGGGCGAGCAGCAGGCCCGCTGGCCGCTAATCCCAGGCCAGGCCTGGCTCGATGGGAGGCAGGCAGGGGGCCGGAGCCTGCGGCGGAGGGGAAGCCGGCGCAAGTGCCTCCGCAACTTTGTGATCCCGGCGAGATTAAAGCAATAGCAAAAATAATACGAAGAAATTAAACCCCGCGGCCGCTGCCTCATCCCCACCTCGTGTTTTAGCACCCGTAGAGGGGACTGCGGAGCGATGCCTGCCCTGTGCTGCATGGCCCCGGCGGGTCAACCCCTTCCCTCCCGCCCTCCTCCGTGAGGCCTCCCCCTCAGCCACCCCCA
>VYZX01019144.1:0-54849 GCA_013401335.1 Brachypteracias leptosomus | reverse complement strand
CCTCCGCCCCTCCGCCCGGTGCCGCTCCCGGGCTGCGGCGGGACCGCCCCCCGCCAGCGCTTCTCTCCCGCATTACACGCCCCCGGTACCGGCCGCAGTGCGCGCTGGATCCTCCGCCGGGGCTCCCCCCGCCCCCGCGGCTCCTCCCACCCCGGCTTTGCTGCCCGCCCCAACTTCCCGGTGAAGTTGCCATTACGAGCGTTTTGTCGCTCCGTAACGGGGTCTGCTCCGCCGCCCCAGAGCCCGGCCGGCGCCTTCCACCGCTCCCCGGGACCGCCGGGGCTTTTCCCGGAGGGCCCCCGTGGCCGGATCCCGCCGCGATCCGTAGGGACCTGTTGGAGCGATGTATAGATCTATGGAAACGGGAGAGCTCCTCCCGCACGCAGCGGTTTCGGGGCGGGTTTGATCGCCAGCTGGCGTCTTTTTGTACGTGCCGTGCCTTGAACTTGAATTTCAGCCCCGGTTTTGGGTTCTTCACGCCGTTGTTCATCTCTGAAAAACTACTTTGGGGTTTTACCGGGGCTGCGGGAGGCTGGCCGTGGGGCTCACAATTAAAAACGTGAGCACGCTTGGTGGCTGCTTAACCAAATACTGCCCGTTCTGCATTTTCCTGGCCCAGGATGAGTTTTAAGAGCCATTATTTGTGCAAATAGCACCACTGCATACACCCCGGATACACTGAAGGATACGCCTCAAAAGAAATACGTTTATTTAGACTGCTGAAATGGTGCAAAACTGCAAAATAACTTGTTCCAGTGCTTTTTAAAATGAATTTTCAAAGACATCTTGGGCTGCGTGTGTATTTTTAATTCTCCTGAGGAATCTAGACCTGGATGGTGTGCTGGAGTGTAGCTTAAGGATGACCTGACACCTTATATTTCTTGTCTAACTTGTTGCTTTTATGTTCATCAGTCATGCTAAAAAGTGTGGGGCCAGTAAACAAGTGGGAAATGCCCAACTTATTTCAGTACAGCTCTTACTACACTTCAATCTTCTGGTCTGAACTTGTAATTTGTTTTTTTAAAATACAGTTTCAAAGTGGTATACGTTGTTCTAAACTACTGTGCTGTTAATACTAGGTAATGAAATGGCACCTTGTGTTAATATAGGGATTTTAAAGCGCCTCTAAAATTCCTTCATCACATGAAAGTGCCTTGGCAGCCCAGTGTCAGTCCATGCTGGATCTCCAGGAACAAAACCCACAATTTTTAGGGTCTTTTTTTCCCTTGACTGGGTGGGGTTAGCAGCTTTTCATGCTCTTGGCAAAAGGAAGCTGTGCTTTCTCACCCCAAAGTATCTTGTCCTTGCTCCTCCCACCCACTGCTTCTGGGTAGGATAAATGGTCTCGGTGTGAAGTTGCAGGATTGTTCACCCAAGAAAATGGCAGTGATTTGGTAAAGTTTGGGGAAACTCGGGGTCATTTTTTAAGTGGCATGGAGAGGGGGGATTCTGGGTTGTGGGGGGAGCCCACAGGCTGCTGGCACATGTCGGGGGGCTTGGAGCTGGGAGCTTTGCGTTGGAATTGGCAGGCAGATCATTTACATTTCCAGGATTTATGAATCGGTTTCTGTCCGGTTTCTGCTGTTCTGGTCTTCTCTAGTGTTGGGAAGCTTTTATGGCTGTTAAACCTGGAACAGGGGGAGAAAAAAGAGTCCTGTAATAGCTGGTAGGTGAGGAAGGGGATGTGCCTTTGGGGATGAGCTGCTTTTTTCTAACTCCTGTGGGGTCTTATCTCCTTTTTTAAAAAAAAAAAAAAAAATTAAAAATATTCTGCAAATTCTCTCTGTGCGTTGGGAAAGTGTACTCAGGAAATAGGGCAAAACAATGCTGGCCTCTCTGTTGAGGGTAAAGCTGGGTTTGGGTTGCCTCTTGTGGTGGGGGTTTGACACCCAGGCTGATTTTTGCTTTGGCAAAGCAGGGATCAGCACCCTACCAACTTGGTACCCATCTGAACAGAGAGATTTTTCTCTTGTCCCATCTGCCTTGTGGTGGGTGCTGGTGTGCAATCCGCAGGCTGTCACCATGTCACCTTGCAGCAAGCTCTCCTACCTGCTCCGAAAGCTGCACATGATGCTTTTCCAGCAGCTTTTCCTTTTGGATACTTCTCATTTCATTTTGGAATGGCTCTCTGGTCACAAGTGCCTTTCTGCACAGCCCCCCTCTGGAGCAGGGCTGGGGGTTTATTCCCAGGCGAGGGATTCGGGCTGTGTGGCGCTGGGCAAGAAATACACCGGTGATTGCTGAACAAGCTGGGTCATGTTCTGGAAGTCGTGCAGCTGGGTGCAGAGGGAGCAGTGCTGCTGGAACCCAAGCTGTGATACGTGGCATCGAAATCCTATGGGGGACTTGTCCTGCAGGACATCTTCCGTGCTCCAGGATCGGAGCAGATCCTACAGGGTCTGGAGCCATAGCTGAGACTTACACTTGCTGCTCCTGAGTTTTGAGTCCTTTCTCCCTGTTAAAAAGCCCCCATATGTGTTAAACGTATCCTCCACCCTTTTTCAGAGGGGTCCTCACTCTGCAGGGACCAAAATCCTTTCTGTTGGCACTTCCACAACGTGTCCATGAAGCCAGGGTTTATCCACAGGCGTGGGGAGATTCCAACAGGTGCTGAGGCAGCAAACCTTCCTGATTTGCTTTCCTCCTTATTTGCCTTTTTGCTTTTGATCCCAACACCTGTTTAACAGCTAATCTCTAATGCCAGAAGACCCCACTTACCTGATTGGAAAGCCTGAAATAAAAAATCAATCTTGGTTTCTAGTTGTGTAGATTTTGGAGATTTTATGCTGTAGGAAGCTGGGGAGCAGAGCTGCCATGGGAGAGGCAATTTTGCCAGGGAAGAGGAGAGCCCCCAGGGTCTCTTGCCTCTATTGCTGGGTGTGGGGAAGGAGCCATGTGGTGCTCCACCAGCGAATCCAGCCTTGTCCCTGCTTTGTTCCTTCTCTTTCTATGTCAGCACCACTGCTCCTCTCCTCCCCACGCTGCCAGAGGGGAAGGGATGCGCTCCACTTCACCTTTATGGGTCCCACTGGCTGACACGAGGCAGAGGGATGGGGAAATCCTCTGATGGAGTTAGCGGGGTAGAATTGCATCATTCTGGCAGTGTTACTGAGGTGCAATATGCCTTTTTGAGAATTTTTTTTCTTGCTTTACCAGCCAAGGATTCCATATGCTTTTGTGGTACGTCTGCCTGATGCACCCTACCTGTGCAAAGCTGGTGAGCTGGGAGGTGGCACGAGTGGGAAGATCTGAGGTGTGTTCCTACACAGTGCCCTTTCCCTGCAAAGAGGAGCACTAAAACACTTGGAAAAGAAAAAAACCTAGTTTTCATCCTCCTGTAGGCGGGATGTAGTGTACCCTAGCTGAAATCAAAAGGTAGTTGGGGTAGAAATGGTGGTGGGAAAAAGAAACATAATTCTCCATGGACTGCATAGAGTGGGACTTGCTCTGTTCAGTCATTGCTGAGCTCTCCTGCGTGCCTTGGGTTAATGCTTTTAACAAAAGAAAGCACCTGAAGTTTGTGACTTCCTTTCACTCTCGAGCAGTCTTTGCTGTATTTTGAGGACTTTTAATTTATTTTTTTCCTCTCCCAAATTAAGGTTACAGATCATGCAGTTTGAATTGGGGCTTTCTAAATCTCAAAGTCCATAAGGGGATGCCTGAGGTGTGTGCTGTGCTCCTGAGAAGACAATGTAAAATAAGCGTAGTACTGTTTGTGATGCCATCACAGTGGAGAGCAAATAGCTGATACTACTAATTGCAATTATGTATTATCCTCAGAATACCTTTGCACGTCAGCTGGGCTTTGCCATCAGCAAGGATGCTGAGAGAAATCAGTTGTTGCTGAGGGTGGGAGTGGATGGAACTGCCCCTCCGAGCAGCAGACTTTGGCTAATTCAGTTTAAAATGACTGAGTTTCATCCCCATCTTTCTTCCTCACCAGCCACCTGGTGTGCTCAGGAGTGGTAGGACTTGCTTCACAGCAGATCTCTCTGGCCTTTGAATGGAGCAGGTCCTTGGGAGATGCCAGGTCAAGATCAGCAGGACCTCTGTGAGGAAATGAGTGCACTTTGGAGCATTCAGCATCATATTTTCTTTTGCAAGACGCAGACTGGTTTCTGTTCTGGGGCTGGTTTGCTCACCCCTCAGCACTTTCCCCTTGCTGGAGAGTTTCAGTGGTGGGGATGAACAGAGTTAATGTCACTAGTCTTTGTCTACATATAGCAGAGTATTGAGGTCATCTGTCTGCCTATGAATTAGTAACCTTTAAGTGGCGGTCTGCTGTGAGCAGCTCTTTAAACCACTGTTACACAGCAGATGCAGACCCTAAGCAGGAGTTTGGCAAGGTGTTATCAAGGAATATTGACTAATGCTGCTGACTATTGCCTATGATGTTGACTGTATACAGAGAGAGACTATAATATGACATTTTAAAGTCGAGGTAGACGCGGTGCTTGGATACAAGCAGAGTCCAAGCTCAGTCAGTGAAGGTGAGGGAAATTCAGAGGGAAGAAGAACCTATAAGAGCTTTAATTTTCACTAAACAGAATCTTTAGTGTTGACCATACAGCAAATGATATTTATGGAAGATTGCTTACTTGGTTTGCCCAAATCAGGAGCTTCAAAACCTGATGTTCAAGCTGCTGGCATGTATGTTGTGAAGTATCCTTAGTGCTACCATGATTCCCATGGCCTCACAGGGCTGCGGTGCTTGGTGGCTCCACAGGGAGAAGGATTTTCAGTCAGCCTAAGGTGGCATTTTAATCCTTGTAAGGGCACGTGAGTCTTCCAGCCATCTTCTGTCCTCAGACAGCCTCTGCTTTAAAGGCTGGTTGGTCCATGCAAAGCGACAAGTGCGGAGCATCGCTTCGGGAAGCGAGACAGGAGGCAGGGATAGTTAACAGCCACCACACCATGTATACACCACGTGTACACCACGTGTACGTATATACATGCACACACACCTTGTTGCAGATGGTGTGTTAAGCCTGCTGGAACCATTTCCCTTCTTTAGAGCAAATCGGATGTGAATGTTTTTTGGAGAATGTTCCTGCTTTGTGGATGTTGCACGTACGTGGCTGCAAAGCGGCAGCTCTAGGTTGCTGCTCTAGGGGAGCGGTGAGAGAGTACAGGGGGCTCAGGAGAGAGTGGAAGGACTGGCTGGGTACCCGTGTCTGGAGCAGAAGGGGATCCACGATGGTGAGCGGGTTATAAATAGATGCCACCAAAGCTTTGCCCAGACTTTACTCGTGCAGTCAACCATTGTCATGCAAAATCCTGGCTAGAGCTGCTCCTGGGATGCTGGTGCAGCCGGCCAGATTTGCTGGCTTTAGTCCCAACCCTATTAGCATAAAACTACAGTTTTTACAAAGCTAAACACGGGCTGTGCTGGAGAAGAGAAGCTCCAAGTTAACCTGCCTCGCTCTTTATTTGTCAGCAGAGACCAGCTGAATGAAGAGACAACCAGAGCAGGCACCATTAGCAAAATGAGCTCCTGGAGCGTGCTCCTCCACTTTCTGAGCGTGTGCTGGAGGTCAGACCCATGTAGGATTTGTAATTTGTAAATAAGATGCAGTTAGGAAGCTTTCTTCTTTACTTGGGTTGAGCAGCCCTCCTCTGCCTCTGCCAGCTGTCTTCTACCTGCTGGCTGCTTTGGGGACCTGATAAGGGACTCTGTTCTGAGAGGTTAAACTTGAAGAGCAACTCCAAAAAGAAACAAAAGTCCTGTCTTCCTTCTTGTCCTATCCTTCCAAGTGAAAGGAGAGACTAGTAAGGAGGGACACAGAGAGGAAGACAATTGGTTGCACAAAGCCCATGTTTTCAAGCCCATGTTGATCTATTCTGAACCTCTGTGCTGCTGATTTCCACTTACATATTTGATATGCACTGAGCTATTGGTGAATGATCTTTGGGTTCTGTGGTTAATGACGGATTTGTCCTGACTTGGTAGATGAGAATTGGTTTAGCTGGATGAGCTTCATTCCCTTCTGTTTGTCCATGTGTCTGTAACGACACTAGAATGCAAAAGGACTTGATTTGGAGAGGTCATGATGAATAGGAGGCTGAAGAGGGTGGATTTCACTCTGTTCTCTGTCCATCAAACACCTTAATAGGCTGCATATGCTTTTGAGCACCCAGTGGTTTGATGAGCAGCAGTTAACACCTCAAGGATGGCAGTAACTATTGATGCATAGACATCAGCACTGGGATTTGCCTGCAGGAAAGAGTAGGTGAGTAGTTCAATCAGAACAAAGAATTTGTGACACATTTAGGAGCGAGACAGTGGCAAAATGCCCTGCCAAATTTGAGGTGAAATGAAATTGCAGAAAGACAACTTGGAGCAGGGCAGGAGCATGCCTCTGTGTTGGAGGAAAAAAAATAGTGGAGTGTAAGAGGGAGAGCTGATACTTGGTGCTCACCAGCATTCTTGGCATGCTCCGATTCACACTCCTGGGCTCGTGCTGGTGAGTGGGGCCAGGATGCTGGGAGGACCAGGGCCCTGTGACACACAGTATCCAAAACATGATCGCATATTTCCTGCAGTAAGCTGAATTTAATGCCATCTTCCTATCTCAAGACACCAGTAACCTCAACCAACAGACAGAAACTCACCCTACCTGCTCCCGGTCAACCTAGTGCTGGCGGGGAGCGATGAATCAATTGTCTTGCTTAATTTGCCCGTTTCTTCTCCCAGGTTTTGTAGTGCTTCCCGAGCATGAGTGCAGAATGAAGCGGCGATTGGATGAGCAGGAGTCACCCGTGTACGCGTCGCAGCAGAGGCGTATCACCAGCAGCACCGAAGCTTTCCAGCACCAGCACCGCGTGCTCGCCCCGGCACCCCCGGTGTATGAGGCGGTTTCCGAGACCATGCAGTCTGCCACGGGGATCCAGTACTCTGTAACTCCCAGCTACCAGGTATGTCTCCTCGCCCCTCAGCTGCCTCTCGGCTCCAGCACCAGCCAGCACCATGTTGTTTCATGGTAGAATTCTGTGTCTGAGACCAGGTTTCATTTTGGTTTCCTCCAGAAAAAACAGGACTGGACATTAATCTCATTTTAAGCATTTGCTTTATCGGCTTCATTCGCATTCATGTTCACCTAAACAAAAGTGGTGTGAATTGGCTTTTTTGAATGAGGTTCTTTTACTGATTCTCTCAGATCCTGGCCTTTGAATCCATGAGGATTTTCCTTCTTTTTTTTTTTTTTTTACCAGGAAAAGGTTTGTTCTTATGGTTGCTCCATCACAAGCGTATGATATCTTGGTGATCTTAAGCTTAAGATTGGCTCGGATCAGCATTTAGATTGAAGGCTTTCAGGAAAACTGAAATGTTTCAGAAAACATTACCCCAGGGTCATTAGGTGGCACACTCTTCCCTCTCTCCCCTCCTTTGCAAGGAGCTGACAGCTGAGGAGAGAAAAAAAATGTGCTTGAAGAGTTCACTGGAGATACTTCCCAGTGAAAGACCAGGGAGAGGCTGTTCCTGTGTTACTTGTCTCTGCCATGTTGTGTCTTCCACGCTTGTGTTGCTGGTGAGCTGCTCTCCCTGTCTGGTGCCTAATTTTACACGCAGCTTCTTCCTTACTTCTGCAGAAGGGATGTTCATGCTGATAGTAGCAGCTGCAGAGCTGAAGAGCCTGCAGGCAGACACTTGCAGGGACTGGAAGAGGGTGTGTTTATGCTGACAGTCCTTCCTAAAGAGAACTGGGGTGGACCAGCAAGCTAATCAGTTGTTGTTCATGAGAAGGATTAAAAAAGGTGTATCCCACCTAGAAGAGGCTTGAATGGAAAACTAAATTTGTGGGAAATGAAAAAAAAATTATTTAAAAAAAAAAATTTAAGGCTCTTTTAACAGAGCCAACATTGGATGGGTTCAAGACCAGGTTGGACAGGGCTTTGAGCAACGTGGTCTGGTGGGAGGTGTCCCTGCCCATGGCAGGGGGGTGGAACTAGAAAATCTTTTAAGATCCTTTCCAACCCAAACCATTCTGTGATTCTATGATTTTCCAGATTTAAACTTTTCTGGTTTAACGTATGAAGGATACCCGAAAAGTGTGTGCCTTCTATTCTTACCCTGTTTTTCTGGAGGAGATACCAAGCCAAGTTCTCCCCTGAGCCTGCTGGTGCCAGAGAGCCACTGTTTGACATCCAGTACCCAAACACAATGGCAAGAGTGCAGAAGGTCATAAGAATCCATTCATTCAGTTTATTGCTTGTGACATGTAAGAGTTGTAAAAAAAAAGAGAGAATCTTGATTCTGTCAGATTAAAAATCCCATTTTATTCCCCTTTTGCACATCTTCATGTCAGCATTAGTGACTGGACAGGCAATGAGTCCGCAGGCTGGAGGAACCTGCAGTTGTAACGTGTTCTATTTGGAGAATAGGATGAGAGTTGTCTTCGGTTTTAGGTCTCCCTGTGTCATTGCTGAAGAAAACAAAAGATTTTTTGGAGTAAAGTTGTTAGCAGTCCTGGTTGAAGGTCAAACTGAGGGTGCTCAGCTCCCTTCATGCTGTACTTGCACACCGGGGTCTGGGAAGGCCGATCCTGCTCTCTGCCCACACAGTAGGCAGGGGGTGGATGCGGAGCTGGTGCCACCCGTGATGTCCTCTTTGCCTTTGGCAGGTGTCGGCCGTGCCGCAGAGCTCGGGCAGCCACGGGCCGGCCATCGCCGCCGTCCACGGCGGCCACCACCACCCCGCGCCCGTGCAGCCGCACGGCAGCCAAGTGGTGCAGAGCCACACGCACCCCAACGCGCCAGCCGTGCCCGTGCAGGGCCAGCAGCAGTTCCAGAGGCTCAAGGTAATGCTCAACATCACTGCCGGGAGGCAACCAACCTCTGCCTGGGTCCTTGGGTGACCAGGGGCTTTTTCTTGTTCAGTGTGTAGGGGGGGGCTCCCTGCAAAGCCACCTGGGGGCCACCCCAAAGCCTTCTCGCCAAGGCTTGGGTGCTTCTCCTGTTTGGAAGAGCAGGGAATGCAGAAAGGGGACTCCTCTTTCTGCTGAAAGCCTGTTGTTTCAAATACCTTAGTGGAAACAGGCTTGGCCAGGAGAAGATCAGGGGCAGGAAGGAAAAGGAAGAAGTATTGATCAGAGTATTCATATGAATTGGTTAAACTGCCAAAACATTTGGTGCTTTCCTGAATGCATGCCTTATGTGGGTGGTTGCGTGGGAGTGATTTAGGGATAAAGAGGGCACTATTCTCAGATTATGCGCTGCAAAATCCTTGAAAATGAGAAAACTCCACCAAAAATAACCCATTTCAGTAGCTACATTTGGTTCAGCTCTAGCGAGAAGGCCACGTATATAGGAATTGACGCCTATTTCTTCGTCTCTTCCAAAGAGAGTGTAAGCCTCTCCCAGTTTTGGTGGAACCCACTGCCTTGTTGGGTGAGAGGCTTCTTTCCCTTGCAGAATGTAGGAAACTGTTTCTTGAGACCTCTGAAAATGGTTTCATGATGGGTGGTTCTTTCTCCCAGTGAAATCGATGGCAAATCTTCTGCCCATGCAAGGTCAGGGCTGTATGTAACAGCCTTTCTTCCATGCTGTGGTTTAATTCCAGATGGAAGGAAGGTCCTGTGTGTAGCTCTTGGCAGCTGGTGAGCCTGTGACCTGGCTGTTGGAGATGAAAGTGACCCAGAGCTCTGGCTTTAGGCCGTGGCTGTTCTTTCAGTACCTCTGAAACCGGGATGTTGGTACACGAACGGTTCATAAACTTCTCTCTGTTTGAGGTGTAAAACAATTTGCCGCCCACAGCTGCCATTTCCAGAATCCTTATATGTTGAACTGAAATGTCTGGCTTTTAGAAAAAAGTGCAAGCCTGTACCTGGCAGACATTGACTACTCTGAATATGTCATTTCCACTTTCTACTTATTCTTAGACTTCCATAATAATTTCCACATATGAATGCAGGAAAAATACTCAGCCTAGTTCTGTTTATCCTAGCAGTCACTTCAGTGATGGTAAATTCAGAGTATGTTTTTTTTTTTCTTTGAGTAACTCTGCTGATCTGTGTTGCTTTCTTTTCCTTTTTTTTTTTTCTTTTTGGTTACAGTTTTATCTTGAGAGCCAGGAGTGGGGAGTGAGTATTTCTTATTCAGATGGTGCTGGTAGTGCACTAACCAGGCTCATGATGTTTTGCTCTTTAATTCCCTGCCCAGGCTCAGGGCTAACAGCTGTGTTTTCAAATAATGTGTGTTTTGCAGAACAATAGAGGTGAAATCAAATCTTCGCTGCTAATATAACCTGTCTGGTCTGTCTCCAGGTAGAGGATGCGTTGTCTTATCTTGACCAGGTGAAGCTGCAGTTTGGTAGCCAGCCACAGGTCTACAATGACTTCTTGGATATTATGAAGGAATTTAAATCTCAAAGGTAACAAGCTGCATTTTGCTTCTTCCTTCCAGGTTAGAAAGAGCATGTGCAGGCACGGGAGCACAGTGCAGGAGCCAAATTCTGTCCTTCCCTGGGCAGAGTAGCACCTCTAGCACTGGTGTAAAAGCTGTTGTGTGCTTTCCTTTCAGAAAGTTAAATGCATCCCTTCATTTGTACTAAATCTCTGCTTAGAGCCAGGAGTTCACAAGTTCAGCCTTGATTCATCGGGCTGTCTGGTTGTCTGCCCATTAATAATGGTCAGACTTAGATCTCATAGATATAAAATGCTGTCTGGGCTAATAAAATAATTCTGGTGTCGTTCTTAAGTTCAGTAATGTGTTTATAGGGATCAGTTTTGCTCCGTTTCATATGTTAGAGTTGATAAGGTAAAAATTCTCATGGCAAATGCTTGCACGGAGAGCTCGGTGCACCACTGGAAGGGTCCCAGAGGATCGTGACGTATTGATCTTGTTCCTTCTTCAGTATTGACACTCCAGGAGTGATCAGCCGCGTGTCGCAGCTCTTCAAGGGCCACCCAGACTTGATCATGGGTTTCAACACTTTCTTGCCACCTGGCTACAAGATTGAGGTGCAGACGAACGACATGGTGAACGTGACAACCCCGGGGCAGGTTCACCAGATCCCTACTCATGGCTTGCAGCCCCAGCCGCAGCCCCAGCCCCAGCACCCGTCGCAGCCTTCAGCTCAATCGACCCCGACACCAGCCCAGCCGGCGCCGCAGCCCCCGCCTGCCAAAATCAGCAAGGTGAGGGACTTGGAGTGGCATGTGTTGGGAGTCCAGCTGGAATGGGTATGGAGCTGGAGAGTGAGAAAGGAACTTCCATAGCATTTGTGAGCCTGTGTGTGTTGCGATTCTGCTGCTGGGTTAGTTTCTCCTTTACAAATTTCAATTGATTTGACAATAATTCAAATAAGGGTTGGAAAAACCTTGTGGTTTTCAGCGAGGAACTGAAAGGTGCTCAGAGCATCTGGTAAAATGGACTTGTGTTGTTCAGGGAGTGATCCAGCAGCCCCAGGAGAAAGGTCCCTGAAATACATTTGGCTTTGCAAGAAGGGCTTCCTAGTTAAAGCACTGGGCACGTGTTGAACTGCCTACATGTGTGTTTGTGTTGTCTCAGAATAACTGAAAGCTCTAAAAATTCCCCATAAAACAGAGGCTGTGATAAAAATGTGGCTCTTGGTGTGAAAGTGTGTTTGTAGTTTCAGGTGCTTGTGGCAATTATGCCTTTAGAAGAGCTTGATTCGTTATTTGCTAGATTCTGCGTTGCTCGAAGACTTGTGTTCAGGTTGGATGTTTTTTGTAGAAGAGTCTAGTTCAGCCATCAGCTGGATGTTACTGGCAAAATCAGGCAAGACAACCATGATGTTGCCTTCAGGTATCAGTTTGTGCACCTGAAACTGAGACCTTTCACTAACAAAGGGAATTTGACTCTGGTTTAGATGTAGTCCAGATGCCGGTGCCCAACAGATGTATTTTATGTGATTGGAAACAGAATAGGATAATAGGCATTCAAGGAGCTTACTCTAGGTAAAACATCATGTATTTTAACCTCAAAATGTGGAAAGGTTTGAGAGCCTTGAGGAGGGAAAGAACCACCAAAGTTTCAAGGGTTAATCTCTCAACTTTTCATTAGCTAACAATTGGCTGGAAAAGGAAAAAAAGGGAATATGCAGTTAGCAAGCAGCAGGACTTAAAATATGGCAATTAGATGTTCTCTAGGCAAACATTTGAGGGACTTGCAACCTCCTGCCCAGAAATGGCAAACAAAAACATGCTGAAAGATTTGCAAAGCTAAGTCATTCCGGAATGAGCTTACCTGGGCCAGATTTCAAGGCTTTCTTCCACAGAAGTTGTGTATGCTCTTGGAGAAGAGCTTCCAGTCTCTTTGTTACCACTGTGGGCTAAGTGGTGCTCTCCCCACTGACCTGCAAAAAGTTGAGCTATTTTTGCTGTTCAAAAGCAACCTGAGGGACAGGCTAGATAATAAGGTGAGATTTCCTTAGCAGACAGGTAAAGTTGTAGGCAAGCAAGGCAGGATCTTCTAATTGGATGCTGCTGGCCAACCTAAGTCAGTGCTGGCACTGTCAGTCATGAAAACTCTGTGTAGTCACAGTTTTGAAGTTTGGAAGATGAGAGGAATGAGTACTTCCATTTAAAATTATCACCTGCTAATTTTTCCTGTGGCTGGCAGGTATCTATTAAAAGTATTAAAAATAATTACTCAGAGAGCCTTATCTGCCTGCTCTTTGTCTCAATATGAAAAGAAGTTCCAGTTTTCCCTTGCTGTTGCCTTTATGCATCCCAGAATTCTTTGTTAGGGGCAACATAACTTGGAGCAAGCCATACTTGTGCATTTTGGCTCAGTTAAGTTTTTGAGGCAATGTGTATCTCTTGTCAAATTTCAGTTAAAAACACTTAGCAAGGAAAATCAACGGTTAATAACAGCTTGAATGGTCCTGGTGTTTTGTCTTCCTGATCCAGTGTTGTCTCTGCTGGCTCACTAAATATTTATCTATTTATTTGCTTCAGATAATAGTTTTCTTCCGCTTAGTCTACCTGTGTTTGTGCTTCTGTTAATCTTTAAAACCCAATTCTTGACAGTGAAATGATACTTCCTAATTTTGACTCATAACAGCAGTTTCTGCTTAGCCACTAGTAAATGTTTGGTTTGTGGAAGGTACTGCTACAATTCTCTAGGCCTGCAAAGGCAAGAATTGTTTAGTAGCAGTTTAAAAAGACCATTCTTTTAAGGGAGTGCAGCAAAAGTCATCCAGGGCCAGTATGTGGGAAGAGGTTGTTTGACTGGATGTGAGAGGAGGAGATTTTGTCCACTTGATACATTTCAGCTCGGAGGTGTCTCTGTTGAATCCATGTTGTTCCACTGTTGGCATCAGGTGGTTTCATGCTGGGTTGTTTCCTCTGGATATGGTCCGTAAATGGAATAAAAGTGCCTTGGTTCCGAACATAAAGGCATCTTCTCATTTCTTACATGGTTTCTTTTCTTCCTAGCCATCACAGTTGCAGGCACATACTCCTGCCAGCCAGCAAACTCCCCCGATTCCACCGTATGCATCACCACGCTCGCCACCGGTCCAACCTCACACGCCTGTGACAATCTCTCTGGGAACCACACCATCCCTGCAGAACAATCAGCCCGTTGAGTTTAACCATGCCATCAACTACGTCAACAAGATCAAGAATCGGTTCCAGGGACAGCCAGACATCTACAAAGCCTTCCTGGAGATCCTGCACACATATCAGGTGAGCGTTAACGGTGCAGATTTGGGTGTACATCTGGTTATTTCTCTTCCTGTGCCATGAGGAGTTAACTGTGTCTGTCCAGGACTTGCATTTGGATCTTCTGCTGGATTAGTGTTGACCAGCAAGCTGAGCAGAAGTCTTGCAAATGAGGAGATTATGCAGCAGCGGAAATAATGGATTTTGGTCCCTCGTCTTTGTTTGCAAGTGTCTAAAATGCCTTTTTAAAAAGAGCATTTAGTGTTTTATTGTGAGCGTGAGTCAGGAGAGGACAATGTGGCCACAGTGCTGTGGTAAAAGTAAAGAAACCACTTCCAGTGTCCTACTAGTCCACTGCCAGTTGGGCATTTATTATATATTTGTATATATTTATAGTATATATATGTATTTAGGATATACAGGAATCACACTGTTAATATGTAAGATACCGAGGCCTTTACTGTTTTCATTCTTTGTATCACTGAGTGGGGTTTTTTTTTTTCCTTTGTCATTTAAATAGTTTGTGGGTCCTTTCTTCTGACCCTTCTCCTCTTTCTTCTGGCAGAAGGAGCAGCGGAATGCGAAGGAGGCAGGAGGGAACTACACGCCGGCGCTGACGGAGCAGGAGGTGTACGCGCAGGTTGCTCGCCTCTTCAAGAACCAGGAGGATCTGCTCTCTGAGTTTGGGCAGTTCCTGCCTGATGCCAACAGCTCTGTGGTGAGTCCTCTTGGAGACGGGCAGGAGCTGAAATACCCAGTGGAAACTGTTCTGTGGGTAGCCAGAGTTCGGAAAAAAATGTGCTTTTGCTGTTTGTTTCTTGGGGATTTTTTTGGAGTGATCTTTTACCGAGTGTGGGAGTGGTGTCAGGATGATAGCCTGTGTTTTCTGGTCATAACTTGTCTTTTAAATACAATCCCTTTGCCTAAAAGGGTTGTTGTAAGACTGTGGTAACTGCACTAGAATACCTCGGTCATTTAGAGCTAGGAGGAGCGGGCATATATTTTTTTTTTATTATTTTTTTTTTGCCTGGATGTGTGGAACTGGGCTCTAATGGTCTTATGGGTTTGTCTCTAAACAAGCTGTTAAGTAAGACAACTGCAGAGAAAGTGGAATCGGTAAGAAATGATCACGGTGGCACCGTGAAGAAGCCACAGCTCAACAACAAACAGCAGAGACCCAACCAGAATGGCTGCCAGATCCGCCGGCACTCGGGACCAGGAGCAACCCCCCCAGTGAAGGTAAGGGTGTGTGCTGCTGGCTCTGCAGCCCTGCTTCCCCCAGCAGCCTGGGCAGAGCAGGCTGGGTTCTACCAGCCCCTGAGGGTTTTGTAGCACTGGCTGCAGCGTGAGAGCATGGATTCCACATGCAGTGGCACCATGTTTGCTTGTCTTTCCTCTGATAAACCTTACAATACAGCCATGAATGATTATTCTCTTAGCAGAGTTTGCCCTTTTCAAGTGATGCACTTTTTGAGAGATTGAGGCTTTGTAGTAGAATAAAAATGGCCTCATGGCCAGGTGGTTTAGTGTTTGTGCATTAGGGACAAGTTCTCTGCTTTATTTGGAGGTGGTGCATCTTGCTTTGTGATGAAAAGCATTAACAGACACAACTATATCATTTAAATCCAGTGACTTACTTCCCCTTCTGCCCGTTCGCCTCCTCTTCAAAGGGAGGGTGGCAAAATAAAGCACATTTTGGGGGCAGCTTTCAGCCTTTCTGAGGAAGTGGAGTGCAGTGTTGGTACGGGGAAAATAAAGGCTCTGGCAGTGGAATGCAAGAGAGAAAAAGAAATAACTAATTTTAGTGAGGCATAAGACTTAAAGAATGGGGTGAGTGATAGGAAAAAAGCAGATTGGTTTGGTAGGTTTGTAAACTAGTTAGAAAAATGAGATACGTTACAAGCAGTGACTGTTTCAATCAACTGGTTACAGAAAAGGATGCGACAGTGTATTGAAAATACTTGGAGTTCTATGCTACTGATTAACCTTTAATAGATTAACTTGTGACACACACTCTCATGCAAGTCTCCTTGCAAAAAAGCCACCTTTCTTTTATTTGGAAGCAAATGGTGGGGTCAGGAAGCAGAAACCCTTGTGTGATAGATAATCAAAATATTGGCAACTTGCTCTGCTGAACAGCCCTTTTTGTTGTTGTTGTTGTTAACAGAAGAAACCGAAGCTGCTTGGTTTAAAAGACCAGTCGTTGGCAGAAGCCAGCAAGCATGGCGTGGGGACAGAATCTCTCTTCTTTGAGAAGGTGAGCAGTGGAGTTCAGAGGGAGCTGTCTCCTGTCACTGATTTATGCTCTTAGCCTGTATCCATCCGGATTTTTATCACAGGGAAGCATGGGATGTACATACCACGCTGATAACATTTGTCAGCTTGACCTCAGATGTATCGTGCGACCTCCAAGTCAGATCCATTGACTTTTTTTAGAGACTGGTGATCTTTTTCTATGCGGATATTTGTGTCTTTTCCCCAAAGGTCATTCTGCAGCTTTTCACCCGCTGCTGCTGCAGTTTATTTGCAGGAATGGGAATTTTTTTCCTGTGGTGCCCACTCCAAATTGCTTTCCCCTTTATGAACTCGCCGTACAGCTGATGATGTGCATGGCATGTCTTGCTGCACTGGCCCAGCTTGCTGTGCTCATCCACACCCAGCTGCTGCAGTGGGGGAGCTCGCTTTATAAAGCAACTGATTCACAGCGATGTTGGATGTTCTGGTTTGGGCTTTTTTTTCCCTGAGAGATGAATCCAATTAATTTCACAGTTGTTACCTGTTGCTGGTTTACCACACAGAACAAATGAAGGCTATATGAGATGCTTCCAAGTGGTACCTTGGTGTCTTCCCTAGGATGTCCATACATTTTCTTATGGCTCAGAGGGCAGTATATAGTGATTGTAAACCAGCCTTTTAATATTCACATGTATCAGAGTGTTGGTCACTCTGCCAGCTAATGGTCAGTGGGAACCAATCTCTTGCTTGGAGGCTGTGCAGGTGTTAACATGAGTAAACCTAGAAATCCCTGCTGGAGAATCACAACTGTAATGATGAATATCTTAATGATGATGGATTTCTGATGATAACTGTTCTTGTGGGAAAGGTAATGGTGTTGGGATGAGTCGCTTGGTTTCCTTGTGCTGTGAGGATAATGGTTACAGAAGCTGGCTCTGGGTGATAACACATGGTTATATAGGAGCAGTATTACCCAGACAGTGGTCTTCTACCCCTGCTTCCTACTTGCAGTTTTTTCTGGTGATTAAAGTCAATGGCTCACGTTGATATCTGTTTGTCTGGGTGTACAGGGTGGGCAAGTTCCCCTCTGTTCAGCTTGCTGACAGATTTGCATCCTCAAATCATGTGCAATCCCCATGCATTGGTGGCAAGAGAGTTGAATCCAGGTCCCCTGGACAGTGATAGCATAGATGACTTGATCTCACCCTGACAGCAACTGTTTTCCTCTCTTCTTCTCTCTGTCAGGTCCGCAAAGCTCTGCGTAGCACAGAAGCATATGAAAACTTCCTTCGCTGCCTGGTTATTTTCAACCAGGAGGTCATCTCCCGGGCTGAGCTCGTGCAGCTCGTCTCTCCATTCCTGGGGTAAGTGGAGCCTGTTTCTTTACGTGAGGGGAGAGGTTTAATTCGCTTGGTCTGTTGCTGTTGAAAGCCAGGAAAGAATCACTGTGGTGATTCCGGGGAATGCATCTCATGTTGCGTGGCAAAGAGGAAGAGGAGGTGGAATGTAGCTCTGGGAGCCAGGTGGTGGTTTCTTGGGCCATAAAGCACATCTGAGATGGAGTCCCCCTGCACTGCCCACTTCCTCCACTGTTCACTGGCTTGGCTTTTATCTGGACAGCCTACCACTGCTTAATTGTCTGTCCACTAAACGATCACACGAGTTGCTTCTGTGTCAGTGCATTCTCTGGTCCCCTCTTCCCTCCAGCTCAGCCTGACTGTCCTGAATATATGTAGTAAGGTGCCATGTGCTGCTGTATGGGCAGGAAGAAGATACTGATAGTTCTTGGAAGCCCTTCAGTGGCCGATGCTGCGCAGATGCCACGTGCTTTAGGCTTTCAGGCTTTTCTGTTCTTGGAGCAGGACAATAAGGGCCCTGTTTCAGTTTTCTTTCCAGCTTCATGCTCTTCTGGGCTGCCCTTTTCTCCTTGTCCAAGAGGAGATGAGAGAGGAGTTCCTCGCTATGTCCTGGCCAGCAGCATTCAAGAGGAGCAGTGCTAGGTTCCTTCCTTTTTCAGCAGAGCAAACAGAATTATTTAGCAGGCTGTTATTGCAGTCACTTGCTCTGGAATCATGGATTATTTCATTTTAGAAAAGACTAACTCTTTAATTGCAAAGGAAATGTCCCTTTAAGAAGAAGAGTACTGATATAAACTCAGTAAAATTCCCCAAAAGCAGATGAATTCAGTCATGAGGCCAAAAATCATAAGGAATACTATAGTTTAAGTAGGAGTTATGACTTCCATAATTGCCAGTGGTGTACAGAACAGCTCTGTATTAATCGACTACAACCAACCAATATCCTCTCATCAGCTTTGGGCAGCAAGATTAATGTTCCTTCTTCCTGCGAGTTGAGTTCCTGGTTCCAAGGGAGAAGGCAACAGCAAAGTAAATCGGGTTCAGGACCTCATTGCACCAGCTACTGTGCAAAGAAACTGCCCCGAGGAGCTTCCCCTCTCTCCGTAGCTCCACTGGAATTAGTCAGGCACCAGCAGGATGCTACCTTTAGCTAGGAAAGGAGAAATATTTGACAAAAGTACCTGGGTTTCTCTCTCCTGTCGGTGCTCCTAGGTTATGAGGGTGAATATCTGTACTGGGAAAGGTACAATACAATTTTCTTGTTCTGGAGTTGGATGTTATCTTCTGTCACGTAATGAAAAAGCAATAAATGAGCAGTGATTCAATTAGGCTCAGTAACAGGTTCGATTCCTCATATTGCTGGAGCTTTGCATGAGATAAGAGGAGTTGAACAGATGCAGTATTTTAGGCCAATAAATTCTGCAGAAAACTTTTCCCTACAAGCAGGCGAACTCGAGCCTTGCAGGCAAAGGCTTCGTCACAATTTGTGTTGGTGTGGGGAGGCAGCTCTGGTTGAAGCGACTGCTCAGCTCTGAAACCTTTTGCCATGTAGTTACAGAGTCGCTTTTCAGTTTCTCCCTGCTGCTTTCAGAAAGGAAAGGTCAGGTTTAAGGTTAAGAACATTGGCAGACAACGAGGAATCCAGCCTAGGTTTGCTACTGGGGTAGTTTGGGAGACCCAGATGTGACCCTGCACTGTGAAAGCTTTGGCTGCTTTTCCTTGCTGCTCACTTGTCTCACAGGGACCGTACCCACGGGGATATATTGGCACTTGTCTGTGTGTGCTGACGATGTGAGGGGACAATCCTAAAGCACCTTAGCTGCACCAAGAGAGCAATCCACCACCCCATCAACAAACAGGCACTCGCTTCCCGTTCCATCAGGCTCTGTGGCAGTGGGATTGAGCAGAGAGGGTCCTCTCTCACCAGACAGATCGTTCAGAAGCTCTTGGGCACAGGCTGTGTGCAGCGATCAGTTCTAGCCTCAGCATCAGCACTCGGCGCTCTCTGATTTCTACTTTGCTGGTTTTTCACTCCATTCATTTTATTTTTAGGAAATTCCCAGAATTGTTCACTTGGTTTAAAAACTTTCTGGGGTATAAAGAGTCTGTTCACATGGAGACGTACCCGAAGGAACGGGCTACTGAGGGGATTGCCATGGAGATAGACTATGCCTCCTGTAAAAGACTGGGCTCCAGCTACCGGGCCTTACCCAAGAGCTACCAGCAACCCAAGTGCACGGGGCGGACTCCGCTGTGTAAAGAGGTAAGATGGGAATTGCATGGCAGAGCAAGGCTCATCCCAGCCTTCTTGAAGGGATGGAGGAAGGGCAAGTGGAGCAGAACAACAGGATGGGGAATTTATTTTGTATCCCTGCACCATGTGGAAAAGGTTCCTGGGATGTCAGGGCACGTCTGTTCTTATGCAGTAGAATTGTGCTGCTGCCTGTGCCCCAAAACTGGTGCTGGGCATGGAGCTGGGGTCTGGCAGGACTGATCCAGCATGGAGCTGTGCTGCTCCTGCACCCAGGAGTGTGTGGACTTACCATCCTGGCTTGGGATCGTTGTGGAGCCTGGGGTGAGCACACCCTGAGGGGTTCCTAGTGGCGAGTGAGCACTTGGTGCTCCTGCAAACATCTGGATGGTGTCCAGGAGCTATGGCTCAGGGCAAGGCGTCACTCTAGGAATGGGTTATACTGGAAGCTGGCTGGGAGTTGTGATACCCATGTGGCTTTAACAGTTGGCATCAGTTCTTCTCCAGAGGTGCTTGTGAAAGGATTGCTTGAAGTGCTGGGGAGCAGCTGGGGAAAACCACAACCAAACAGTTGTGATGTTTAAGTAAAGTAAAATATAGGGTCGTTAGATACTTATGTTTTACATAGTATAGTGTGTGGAAAGAACATTAAGACTACAAACCTGAACACTCTGAGTAGGAAATGGCAGAACTAGTTTTCTATATGGTCTTAATGCGATCTCAGGGATCTTTTACAAGGTAGCATGTAATTCAGTTGCTACCCAAATTACTGCTTAATTTGCTTTTGGAGTTGTCTCTAGTCCAACTTGGAAAGAAAGTCACGTTTTCTGTGGACAGATTTTCCCACATATATTCCTCACATGCTGCTTTCTTTGTACCTGAAATGCTAAGACCACCTCTTGTCTTGAGAAATGAGAAATGGGCTCCCTGCAGGGAGCCAGCCTTCTTGGTTGAGTCAGAGCTGGTCTCCCAGCAAAGTCCTGTAGGATCGGATGTCCTCATCGAGTCCTTTAATGTGTTGTAATGACCTTTTGATCAAAGTGGGAATGGTGCTGGCTGATCCTGTTCCCTCACTGGTGTCAAAGGTAAATGTTTTGAAGGTGAGCGAGCAGGACTCTTGCTAAAGGCCAGTTAATAAACATGCTGCTTAAGAGCCTTTGCTGGAGGAGTCCCCAGAAATCCCTTCCCTGGGTGACTGCAGTCAGCAGTGGGCAAGGAGATTCCCTTTTGGGAACATCATGATTTTGTGTCCTTGAGAGATGAGGAGGGTGAGTGTGGGTGACCACATCACGCAGTTAGCAGTGGTGATAGATGTTCAGCAGAAGCTGTAGCAAGATAGTGAAAACAGCCTGGGCAAGAGACAATTGTAAGTTCTTAATCTAAATCCTGATATGTCTCTCAAAAGTGTCTTGTGTGATGCAGTTGTGAACTTTCCTTCCTCTGAGAATCTAATGACTCAGTTGTTCAGGCTTCATGTTTGTGAAAACCAGGCTTGCCTTTCAAAACCACCTGCCAAAATCCTTCTTTCTTTGCCTTTGGCCTCTTTGAGGGGTTTTTTTTGAGTGTTCTGTTCCTGTTCTGGAGGTGGTGAAAGCTGCAGGTTCTCGGCTGCTTTGTCAGGAAAGGTGTTGCTGGGGTATGGGTTTATATTCCCAATTAGCCTTATTTGGAGGTGGAAACCACTTACTAACACTCATGTCTGACGTGGCGACCACCCGGTGTCATTGATGGTGAATCACACGCACGATGAACCAGCCGGTTGCAGTTGACTAATCCGAAGTAACAGAAGAGCTCCTTTCACCCTCCTTTTTCTCTTCCCTTGCAAGTTTTCTCCCACAGCTCCAGCTAATGAGCTTCTCAGACTGGCTGGATGTTTTGGTTCTGGCTCTTTGGGGTTGTCTTGTGGATGCTGGATGATGCCTTGGCTTTGGAAGGGACATGCAATTTTTCAGATTAGGGAATTGGATCCTCTCATCAGAAGCCAGATGAGTGTGACCCCCTCAAAGGCTGATCATGACTCTTGTCTCCCTTAAAGGTTTTGAATGACACCTGGGTCTCCTTCCCGTCCTGGTCTGAAGACTCCACATTTGTGAGCTCCAAGAAGACGCAATACGAAGAGCACATCTACAGGTGCGAGGATGAACGCTTTGAGGTAAACTTATTTTTCCTTGATTCATGTCTTGGAAAGCTTGGGGGTTTCTGTGAACAGTTAATGATCTTGATAATTATACCTTTAATACTACTGCTTAGAATCTGTTTTTATTGTGTGTCTGTCACCTGGTTTTTGCATAAAAGCTTGTATTCTCTTAATGCAAGAAGCAGCAGCTGCAGAACTGCCTCTTGCTCCAAGCTACCCCCCCCCCCACTCCTCATTTTTTGTGTCGAGCATTTATTTCACAGCACTCCAGATGAAATTGTTCAATGGCCGGCATATAATCGATGCCTCTCTTCCATTCTGGCTGCCCACGTAGTGCACGAGAACGTGCCTTCCCCTGTAATAATCTGAAAAGGGATAAGTTCGGGATGTTAAATGATTGACGCCTTGCCTGGAAATGGAAGTTAGCTTGGCAATTACCTGAGTACGCTCAGATTTAGCCCGTCCTTTTGTAGAGGAACTGTCAATTGTGCTCTATTCCCAGGTGGAAAATGTAATTTCCGAACAATGTCGTTCTGGTCGCCTTTAAATTCTTACGCAGTATTATCTAGGTGGTGGATAAAATATAATTGGATTATTTTAGAGCAGCCGAACATGGAAAGCACAGCTCAGGAACACCTTGTTAAACATGCTTGGTTTCTTGTTCCATGTCAGTTAAATGTTATCCCCTGTGAAGTATCATGTTCTATCTATTCAACGATGGCTAACGCACCCTTCGCTTCAGCTGGACGTTGTCTTGGAGACCAACCTGGCAACGATCCGCGTCCTTGAGGCCATCCAGAAGAAACTCTCGCGCTTGTCGGCCGAGGAGCAGGCCAAATTCCGGCTGGACAACACCCTGGGTGGCACCTCGGAGGTGATCCACCGCAAGGCTCTCCAGAGGATATATGCGGACAAAGCAGCTGACATCATTGATGGGCTTCGGAAGAACCCATCCGTGGCTGTTCCCATTGTACTGAAAAGGTACTGGCTGCTCTAGCACCCTGCCCCGCGGGCTCTCCCCAGGGATAACGCACCACGTGTGATCCAGATTTATGTAAAAGTAGCTGATTTCTTCCCCTAAAGAGTGTAACCTCCACAAGGTTGTAAATTAAGAAGCGCATTTTATATTTTGATCAGTTGCTGCATTTTGTAGTAATCCCCTAGAAAGAGGGACTTGCCCTTCTGGAACAAAAGCCTTACAGCTCAGAGGGAGGGATGTAGAGCTTTTGTTGTCTCCTCTTAAACCTTGTTTCTTCCCTGCTGTAAGATGAGGAAACTGGCTGTACTGTGTGGGTTGTTCCAGGGCTAAATTTGATCCTTTTCCAACTCCCACAGCTGTACGTGACTTTGGGCTCAGATTGTGGTGCCTGTGCTACCCTTCTTGGCCTGTTTTCTGTTGTTAACCTCCCCTTCCTCAGTCAAGATGATGATCTTAAAGGTCTTTTCCAACCAAAACAATTCTATGATTCTAAGAAAGGGGAGTGGATGCTTAAGCTCCTTGGGGAAGCTCGAGATGTGGAAGCAGGAGAAACTCTTCTCTGGCCTCTTCTCATCCCTGTGAAAATGTTGTCCTGTGTCTCAGGACTCTGAGAGCTGGGGGCAACAGCCTTGCCTGGGATATCTGCAAGGTCACAGGTTTCCCCATCCTGCTGCAAGGACACTCTTCCTGTAAGCCGAGTCTTGAGCTGCATTGGGGGTGCTTTGGTTGAGCTACTGGGTCAAGGTTCAGGAGTCCATTCCCAGGAAGCTCAGGGGTCCATGCTGCAAAGCAACAACTTTGTTAATCATCCAAACTAAGCTGCTACAGAGCTTTCTGGGGATTTCTGAGAGAGCTGGACGAGCTCTCGTACCTCCCCCATCCCTTCAGCCCCTTCCTGCTGTGGACAGTGTTCCTTGCTCCAGCTCCTTTGTTCCTGAGTGGTGTTACTTAGACATGAAGGAAACCCAAAGGGGCTTCTTCAGAAGAGCATGTGCAGGGTGCTCCACCTGTAAAGCATAAATAGGGCAGCTTTCATTTATGCCTGTTTTGTATGGAGCTCAGCTCTTCTCAACACTGACCAGTAACCATGAGCATAGGTTTTCCTTCTATGCTCGGAGCAGACCTCTTAGCTCACCCTTATTTTCTTGGTCTAAGGTTAAAGATGAAAGAGGAAGAGTGGCGAGAAGCCCAGAGAGGATTTAATAAAGTCTGGCGAGAGCAGAATGAGAAGTATTACCTGAAATCCTTGGACCACCAGGGCATCAACTTCAAGCAGAATGATACCAAGGTCCTGAGGTCAAAGAGTCTCCTCAATGAGATTGAAAGCATCTATGATGAGGTAAGATGGTCACCAATAGTTTCCTTCCCCCAAGTTTATGTACTTTGCAAGAGCAGTTTCAGTTCCTGTTGCTCACCTCTCGATGGGAGAGGAGGTCTTGCACCTCTGTCAGAACTTTCTGAAAGACTCTTGGGTGGAGAGAGGTGTTTGGGACTGACTTTTGTGCTGTGTTTCTCGTTTGTAGAGGCAAGAGCAGGCTTCAGAAGACAACGCTGGAGTCCCCACAGGCCCACACCTATCACTAGCCTATGAAGACAAGCAGATCCTGGAGGACGCTGCCTCTCTCATCATCCACCACGTGAAGCGGCAGACGGGAATCCAGAAAGAGGACAAGTACAAAATCAAGCAGATCATGTATCACTTCATTCCAGACCTGCTCTTCGCTCAGCGAGGTGAACTCTCGGATGTGGAAGAGGAGGAAGAAGAGGAGATGGATGTGGACGAAGCTACCGGGGCTGCAAAAAAGCACAACGGCGTTGGGGGCAGTCCTCCCAAAACCAAGCTGATGTTCAACAACACGACGGCCCAGAAGCTGCGAGGCATGGACGAGGTCTACAATCTCTTCTATGTGAACAGCAACTGGTACATATTCATGCGGCTGCACCAGATCCTGTGCTTGCGGCTGCTGAGGATCTGCACCCAGGCCGAGCGGCAGATCGAAGAGGAGACGCGGGAAAGGGAGTGGGAGAGGGAAGTGCTGGGCATAAAGAGAGACAAGAGCGACAGTCCCGCCATCCAGCTGCGGCTGAAGGAGCCCAGTGAGTGACTTCTGCGGGGAGGGCTGGGGAAGGAAGGTGCTTCTGTTCCTAGCATGCTGACAGGGCTTGTTTGGTGGCTTCAGGCATGTGATAGCGGTGACCCTTTAAAGCAGGAAGATTGAAGGTGGGGAGGTGTGGGGTACATGGGACTCGACTAGCAGAATGGTAACTTGCAGCAGTTAGTTCCTCAGAGCTTTCATTTTACACTCACGTATCGAAAGTACCCTTGAGCTCCCTAACTAAAAGCTTTTTAAAAAGGCTTTCAGAAGTAAAAAGCTCGTGGAAAAGGCTAGAGCTAGAAAGCAAGAGATTATGAAAGTACCAATGGCCTTCAAAGAACTCATTTAAATATCTACAAAGACAAACTTAAGCCTATTCCAGTAACTCTTTGGCTTGACTGAGGCCCAGAACTCTAAGTGACCCTTCCTGGGGCGGTGTGTTCATCTCTCCCACTCTCTGCTGTTGCAGTGGACATCGACGTTGAGGATTATTACCCGGCCTTCCTGGACATGGTGCGCAATCTGCTGGACGGGAACATGGACTCGTCGCAGTACGAGGACTCCCTGCGTGAGATGTTCACCATTCACGCCTACATCGCCTTCACCATGGACAAGCTGATCCAGAGCATCGTGCGACAGGTGACTGCCAGCACGGGCTGGAGGGTACACGGGAACAGGCAGAGAAGGGAGACAGGTTGTGGCTGCGGGGAGAGCCCAGGCCCCTGTTGAGGGGGAGTGTTGTGTGCCTACATGGGGAATTTCCAGGGTAAGCAGATACAAGAAGGATGCACAAGAAGGATGTGGACATATTGGAGGGTGTCCAGAGGAGGGCCATCAAAACGATCAGGGGAATGGAGCATCTCTCATATGAAGACAGGCTGAGAGAGTTGGGGCTGTTCAGCCTGGAGAAGAGAAGGCTCCGGGGAGACCTTATAGTGACCTTCCAGTATCTGAAGGGGGCTACGTAAAGGCAGGGAAAGGTCTATTGAAAAGGGTTTGTAATGATAGGACCAGGAGTAATGGTTTTAAGCTGGGAAAGGAGAGATTTAGACTGGATATTAGAAAAAGGTAGGAAAGGATACATTTGGATTGGATATTAGAAAAAAGTTCTTTAATATGAGGGTGATAGATCAGTGGAATGGTCTGCCCAGAAAGGTGGTGGAGGCCCCATCCCTGGAGTCCTTCAAGGTCAGGCTTGCTGGGGCTCTGAGCAGCCTGCCCTAGGTAGAGATGTCCCTGCTTGTGTAGGGAGGTTGGACGAGATGCCCTCTAGAGGTCCCTTCCAGCCTGAAACATTCTATGATTCTGGGTGGTTTTCAACCCAGCTTTAACACTGATGTAAAGAGAAGTGATAAAAGGTAGTTTCTGATGTATTTAAATGACTGAGAATATCCTCTCTGTGTCTATAGAGTTCTCCCTTTGTTTTCCAGAAGTTTTAAGTGTTCAGAACATCTCCAGAGCTAATCTTGCTTTGGTAAAAGAATTAAAGGACGTTTAAATAATTTCCTTCCTTTTTTGCCAGTGCTGTAGGAGCTGTGCAGGCCTTTTCTTAAAAAGCTTTGTCTCTTTTATCTGCCTGCTCGAGTAGCTCATTTTGGCTGTTAAACTCTAGTCCTTTTATTGGGCTGGTAGGAAGAATGTGTGACCAGGGGAAATATTCTTCGTGTGCCTTTTTGTAGCGTAAAGAACAAAACCAGACACAAGTGGCTGGAAGTGGAATGGCTTGAAAGGCCTTTACTCTTTCAGGCGGGTAGAGCTGCTTTTCAGAAGCCCTTTACTTCAGTCCAGAGATTAACTGAATTCAAAAGACAGTTGAACGACTTTTAATTTTTAAACTTGTACAAAATAAGGATTTGATGGTAAATCTCCCACCCTTCTCCTCAGACACAGCAGCAGCCTCTTGCTGCAGAGGAGGTGCTGGAGCCCTTCCTCCCCTGCTGCTGCTCGGGATGTTCCCTGCCCAGAGTTTTTCTCTGAGTAGCTGTACTTTCTAATAATTTTTTTTAAGATACTGTGTTTTTTTATGTACCAGCAGAGATCATCTGTGCTCTGGTTTAAGCCCTAACCCTTGCTAATCTGCAACTGGAAAAAGTTACTAAAAATGTAGCCTCCAAGTCGTGCTTTTTCAGCCTTATTTTTTTCCTCGGGCTTAAACCCTTGGTTACATCTTTGTTTCTTTCTGGGCACATAATGGACTCCCTGATAAGCACCTTCTCCATATTCTCCCTCGTTGCAGCTCCAGCACATAGTGAGCGATGAGATCTGTGTGCAGGTGACAGACCTTTACCTGTCAGAGAACAACAACGGAGCAACCGGAGGGCTTCTTGCTTCCCAGTCTTCCCGTACCCTTCTGGAGGCCGCCTACCAGCGCAAGGCTGAGCAGCTCATGTCAGAGGAGAACTGCTTCAAGGTAAAGCTGGGCTGAGAACCGTGCTGGAAAAGCAGCAAGCAGCGAGGGGGATGCCTTTTAAGAGGGGAGAGGCACCAGTTTGTTTAAAAAAGAGCCTTGTTTAGGCACCCAAGAGCGCTGAGGACTTTCTGTAGCTCTGAAAGTTGGAAGTTTTTGGTGGCACATCCCCAGCTTTTGACATATAGGTTAATGCTTCTGTAAGGGCCTTTCAGAAATGAAGTTTCAAGGAGAAATACATTTCCTGGGACAGCAATGAATATCCCCTGTGCTTCACAAGGCTTTGGGGTTGTATTATATCAACTGCTTCGCTGTTGCTGGTTTTAATTTGTTAGCTCAATTTCTCTTGTGCCTCAACCTCTGTCAGCTGTGGGGAGATCTGCTGAAACTGACTGGACACTAAATCATTGCTGACTGCAAATATAGCTGAATAAACCCGGTGTGCTGTGCTAATCATATCCATGCTTCCTCTGCGAAGGTGCAGGAAGTGGTCAGACCCCTTCTGAGTGAGTAAAGCATCTGGGATAAAAGCCTGCCTGTGTAATCCCTCTTCCTTTACCCTCAGACTTACTTGGGGAGCTCAAGAAGGACACACACTGCTCCAAAAATCAACCACAAAAAGAATAATTTTCAAAAACCTTTACAAATTTTCAGTTCCTTGAAAATTGTGTTATTTGACCAGTGTTCTCCCGTTGCTGTTGAGCAGTTTTTTCCTTTAAAATGGTGCCAACTTGTGTCATTCTCCCTTTGCCCCCGTGAGAAGTGGAGCTTGTGGTTTTTCTATTTGGAACCTCTCACTGAAGTCCCTTCTGCTTCTTCTTTCTAGCTGATGTTCATTCAGAGCAGGGGTCAAGTTCAGTTAACCATTGAACTGCTGGACACGGAAGAGGAGAACTCTGATGACCCTGTAGAAGCAGAGGTAAGAGCAGCTTGACCAGAGAGGTGACTGTGGTGGGCGAGGGGGTCCAGCTGACTGTTGTTGTGGTCCATTAACACAAGATAAATACCAAGAGCACACCGTAAAGCTTTCAGTGTTGTGAGGAGACAAATCCTTCATGGGTTATTTTGTGTTAGAAAAGCCTCAAAACCGTTTAAAGAAACGTTGTACCTGCCTTTTTTGGGGGTAAGATGGACAGAGGCTTTGAAAGTGACCTCGTGTTCATGTGAGTAACTTCCAGCTTAGCCTCCTTAGCCATGTGGTGGTGTCTGGTGGGAAGGCAGTGGCTGATCTGTGCTCCGTGCTCTCTCCCAGCGCTGGTCAGACTATGTGGAGCGGTACGTCAACTCCGATTCTACCTCCCCTGAGCTCCGGGAGCACCTGGCCCAGAAACCAGTCTTCCTGCCGAGGTGAGTGGCCAGGCTGTGCCCTGAACCCTGCCCGATGGGCTGTGTCTGGCTGTTCAAATACAGCCTCACCTGGAGTTTAATGCTCTAACACAAGGCGTTACCCTGGTGTAGAGGTCCTGTGCTGCTGTTCACCCTGAAAGCCTGTGGGGCCACCCCAGGCTCCTGCTCTTCCAGTGACTGAGCGATGCCCTGGGTGGGTGTACAAGGGCTGGTGACTCATGAGATCAGCTTTTTGCCTTACAGTAACCCTCTACCTGATAACAGCAGGTGCCACGTCAGGGCTTTCCGTGAGCAGGGAGCTGATTGCACAATAGCCTGAATTTCAGAAATAAGATAAACCCAGAGGGTTGACTTGTTGTAGGGGTCCGAGCCTGAATGACTGCAAGATGCAGTTGTGCCCCAAGCTGGTGGCCAGGCTTTTGATGGGCCAGTACAGATCCACCAGCTACATCCAGCCTCATATTGTGAGAGGGTGAGCACTAATCCCAAGAGGGGTTCTCTGATTTGCAGGAATCTGAGGCGGATCCGTAAATGTCAGCGTGGCCGGGAGCAGCAGGAGAAGGAAGGGAAGGAGGGAAACAGTAAGAAGGCCATGGAGACCTTGGAGAGCTTGGACAAGCTGGAGTGTAAATTCAAGCTGAACTCCTATAAGATGGTGTACGTGATCAAATCGGAGGATTATATGTACAGGAGGACTGCTCTGCTGCGAGCTCAGCAGGTAGGAGCAAACAGAGGGACTGGGATGGGCAGCTGGTGTTTCCTGGGACCCCTTGCTCCCCAAAGTCAGGTGGGGAGAGTCAGGTGAAACATCCCTGGGGATCCTGAGTGGTAATATTTAGCAGTCTTTGTGTTGCCAGGAGGATGGGGGTGCTAGTTTGTCCTCCCAAGGCACTAAAGATCTTCTGAGTGTTCCAAAGGTGTCATATTTTCTTCTTCCACCTCCAACTCTCATCATCCTCCCACCTCTCTTCTCTCCAGAGAGTTCTATTATGGTAGGACAGTGGTTTTGACTGTAAGCTCTCAGATTTCTTCCAGGAGGTAATTCCCATGGGTGGCGTTCCCTCTGTTTTAGGGAAGAACTGTCTTCTGCAAGCTTTTGTGGTGACATAAGAGAGTGCCTGTTCTTTCAGGGCTTCCCCAAAGAGGGAGTTCAGCATCAAATGCTTTCTGTCCCCATGGACCCCTCTGAGTACCATCCCCTCATTGTCTCGTGTCCCCACAGTCAAGGAGAGTGGGAGTCCTCAGGTTGCTCCTGCACAGCAGAGCATGGCCAACATGTGGCAGCAGCTCTAGGAGCACTGGTTCTGTAGTGAGGATGAGAGTGGTGAGGTCACTGATGCAAAAAATCCCTGTGGGTGTTTTTCCAGGGCTTGGAAGTTCTGCACCCAAGGGTTTGTGGCATCTCACTGATGAGCAGTCAACACTTGTGATTGCTGGTTTAAATTGGAATTTGACTTTTCGAAGTTACTCAAGCTTGCTTTTGGTTCTCTGTGCCAAAAGTAACTGTTGGGGCAAAGGAAGGAGGGTGTGAGTGCATGTGGGAGAAGTGGAGATGCCGGGACTAGAGCTGGTTTTGATCTGCCAGGGCTGGAGAGTTGCTTTTATTCAAGATGAGAACAGCCTGTGACTTTAGATCGGCCAAATTTAGGAGGATTCGGTTGGAGAAAGCTGATTTGGTCTCCTGGATGCTTTGACACTCAGTTACTTTTCTCATCCCATGGGAATATTTCCATCCAGTAGAGAAAACGGGGTATCTTTAACAGCAAGCTCCAGTTCTAGCCTGTCTATTTAACCCCGAGGTTTGAAATACTTCACTATAATCTTATTATAACCTTTTTGTGACCACGAGAAAATTCCCTGGGAGGTGAGGGAGTGGGAGAGGTGGGCACTGCTTCCTGCCTGGGAAACCATCCCTGGCAGCTCGCATTTAGTCATGTGGACAGACTTACTGAACAGCTACTTACCATCTGTTTCTTGCTGATGAAATGCAAACAGTGGTTTTATCATTAGTTGTGAAGAAAAGTTTGAAAAAATTACATCAGATGAGTGTTTTTATTTCAGTAGCGACTCTTCAAAATGCCTGTACTGAGGGATTTGATTGAATTCCATCTAGCCCATTCAACTGGCACAAACCTCGAGGAGTTGTCTCATAAATAGGATACTCCATGCCAGTGTTTATTAGAGAGTCTGAACAGAAGTCAAATTATTGAACTGCTAATTATATAGCATGCAGCATACCCCCTTGGTTACTGAATGACACCAAAGGAGCTGCAGAAGCTACATTTTACTGCAGATCTATTGGACTTTGTTAACACCAAGAAGCAGTTGGTCTTTGGGAGGAGAACAAAACAAAAAATAAAATACGTAAGTTGTAATATTGGGGCTTAATTATATTTGCTGGCTTTGGTCATGACTGCAGTCATGACTTTAAACCATCTGTCCTGCGTTTGACATTCCTTAAGCAGATGCTCTTACTCAAATATGTGCACTTCTCCTTCTCCTGATGCTTCTGTTAAGCCAGTGGTTCTCAGACCTAGACCTGACCCTGTTCTTCATTTTCTGTAGCAGTTGGGTCCCCTGACATATGTAATGTGTGTTGTTGTCCACCTGGGCTCCTGGCTGATGGAGGAGGAGGAGGCAGGAGGGATGCAGTAGCTCTCTGCTCCTGCAAGGTGTGTTCTGTGTCCTGCTGCTGTATTAAACACAGAGCATCAAGTCTTTTGGTATTCCTGAGTTCATTTTGCACTTGTAATTGCCTTGGAGAGGGGTCTTTATCGGAGCTTTTCCCTGCCTGGTGTCTGCATTACAAACTCCCTCTAGCTGTTGATCCCCTCAGTTGTGTCCACCAACAGCCAAGCCTCGTGTAATGCTACAGTTTAGGGGCTGAAGCCGCCTTCTTCTAACATCTCTTCCTATTTCTCTAGTCCCACGAGAGAGTGAGCAAGCGGCTGCACCAGCGGTTCCAGGCCTGGGTGGACAAATGGACCAAGGAGCACGTGCCCCGCGAAATGGCAGCCGAGACAAACAAGTGGCTCATGGGCGAAGGGCTGGAGGGCTTGGTGCCCTGCACCACCACCTGTGACACAGAGACCCTGCACTTTGTGAGCATTAACAAGTACCGCGTCAAATACGGCACGATATTCAAGACACCGTAAAACCCCCTCCCGGGGGCGAGGGAAGAGCCCGGGAGGTGTGTGTGTGTGTGCGCGCATCAAGGAAAGGAGGAAGCTGCCTTTCTCCCCTCACTGTGTATCTCCGTAACGTGGCCACCCGACTAGTGCGTGGCTGGTACACCCTGTCACCAGCGGGATTCCCTGTCGGGACGCTGGGACCCTCGACTTGGGCACGCGTCCCCGGAGGGCAGGAAGGACCCTTCTCCGAACTGAGCCATCCCAGAGAGACACATCAAGCTCGTACACACCAGCAGTGGTGAGGCTTTGGCTCCCCGCGTGGCGAGGGAGGAGAACCGGGGGCTCTCCACCCCCGGGCCGCTTGGATGTGTCCCGGAATGCCCAGGTGCCTGTCGCGACCGGACTCTCCTCCCGTCACTCCCGCCGGGCTCCGGCCCCACCGAGCGGGCCCCGGGCTCCTCGCGCCTCCCTCGCCTCCCTCCCAGGCTGGACTCACCCCGTGCAGATCGGTCTGTCCTTTCTAGTGCCAGTGGAACTGTTTCTTTGATTTGATTTTAATTTGTTTTTTGGTTTTTTTGTACCTGCTTGTTTACTAGTCTCTCCTAGTGCCATGCACCAGCTTTTCACACACATGTACGTACACACACACAACAGAGAACAACACGATTTTAACATGTTCCCTTCCTTTTTTTGTAAATAAATGTACAAATTGTCAATTTTTTTTGCTTTTTTTTTTTTTTCCTGGTTTGTTTTGGTTCTGTTTTTGTTTTGTTTGGGGTTTTTTTTTTATTAAAGGAAGTATGCTTGATGTGCTAGCATAACTGTACTAGCTTCTTGTGTACCATAGTACCAGGTGGCTTGAGAATTAGTACCGACAGACAGACCGACGGAGACATTTATTACACTTTTTACCAAAGGGAGTTATCATTGTAGTGCTTTTGTGTGGAAACTTTTCTCTCCTTTTTTTGTAAATAAAAATAATGTCTTTGTTCTTAACTGGAGGAAGACGCTCGCTCCCCTGCAGCCCTGTTCCTGGTCTGAGAGGCACCGTGCAGCAGTTTGTGGGGTGGGGAAGGGGAGGCTGGGGGCACAGCCACCTTTTTATCCCGTTGGCTTCACAATTGGAGAGGAAAAAGCAGCGGCAATGTTTGCATCTTGTGGTGAACACGGCCGAGGTATAAGCAGCCTGTTAAGATAGATAGATATATATATATATAGTACAGAATTTTTAAAGGTTTTTTAATTCTTGTTTTTCCTGGTGGGTAATTTTTACCCACCTTATCTTCCAGCTCCAAGGATCTTGGCTTTTGGGAAGCGTTGCCATGCTGCTTAGCTGGGGATGATTGCACTGATGTCTTTTTCCCTCTCGGTATTGGAGAAAGCCTCACCTGAAGTTGCCAGACCAGTGTTTGATAGAGCTGCTCTGCGTGTGTGTTTGTGTGGGTGTGTGAGAGAAGGGAGAGGGCTGGGTTCCATTCAGGAAATCCACATATTGGGATATATGTTTTTTTTAGGCAGAGAAGTTTAGCACTGGCAGATATTTAAAACACACGGGAGAAGATTCTGATTTTTAAACTTATAGCTGCACTGTCTGCTCCTCCCAGAGGAGGGTGGGAAGTGGGGCTGGAGAAGGATATGTGCCTTGCTGGGAAAGCCAATGTCCCAACAGGATTTGGGAGCCTCCTAGGAAGAGGGAAGAGCCCGGCAGGGAATATTCACAGTTTACCAGGCATAAGTTACCCTCTCCTTCACTTCCTTCACTGTAACCAGGCGGGAAGAGGCTTTTCTATGTCCTCTTCCATTGCAAAGCTATTACACGTGCTCCCCAGCTCTCTTATTCCCCTTTTTCCCTGTTGTATGCTCAAGGTGATCTAGAAGTGAAAATATTGGGTGATAATAGACTTTTGACCAGCTTGGAAGCAACAGCAGCTGCTGTCTGGGGGTGTCTTGTCCCTATGCCTGCATGTCACAGAGTGCAGGAGGCTGGTGTGGATCCAACTCCAGGGACACCTCTGCCTTCCACCCTCCATCCAATGTCCCAGCTCCATGCCCAGCCTATACCATAGCAAAGGTTTGGGGTTTTTTTAATTTTTCCTTCTTTTTATTTAAACTTTTTTGTATTCTGTCATGTGATCCTTGGCCCCCAATCCCAGTGATTTCTATACAGATGTTGTAAACTCGGCTCTAGTGCAGTATTCCCATTAAAATCCCAGGGCTAATCCCTGTGTTACAGATCTATCCTTCCTGATCCTATACAGTGAAATTTTGGGGTGCTTCTGATGGGAGTAGGGGGGACAAGAAGGGTGCAGAATTGCTTAAGCCGAGGCACTGAGTCCAAACTAATGCCTCTGCTTGGGTTCTGCCAATAATTTACTGGTGGCTGAGGCAATAATTTGTTTTTTTTATAGGATCTGGGAGGGACTAAGGGAAGGAGGAGTGCGAAGGTCCTGCCGGAGCTGCCCGGAGCGGGAATCGAACCCGTGTCCCAGCCGCTCCCCCCAGCACCGCGGCCGGGTCGGGCGCGGCAGGACCGCGCATGCGCAGAGCGGCCCGACCCGGCTCAGCCGTCATGGCCGCCCCCAAGCACAGGCGTACGGCGCTGGAGCGGGTTGAGAAGTTCCTCTCCGAGATCTACTTCACCGACTGCAATCTGCGGGGCAGGTGGGCGGCGGGGCCGGCCCCCCCCGCACCTCCCCGGACTCTCCTCGGGTTGCTGGCTTGCTCCGCTGCTCCAGACGCGGGGGGGAATGCTGTGAGGGTACCCGGTGCTCGCTATCCCCTCACCTGCTCCCCGGGCACTGGCCTTATTAACCCTGTCCCGGTCGTCTCTCTCCCACCACAGGCTTTTTGGGGATCGCTGTCCCCTGGCATCGCTCTCCTGCTTCCAGACCCCGCGGCGCATCCCGTACCGTGAGGCTGTCGGGCAGGAGTTCAAGCCGGTGAAGGTGGGAGACTCCTTCGGGCCCACGTGAGTACCGGGTGTCGGTGGGGCTGTGACCGTGGTGGGGCTGGAGCTCGTGTCTTAGGGTTAGTTGTGTGTGTGAACCCTCACAAGCTCTCAGTGGTGATGAGATGAGATGAGATGACATGACATGACATGGCATGACATGGCATGACATGGCATGACATGGCATGACATGACATGAGAGACCTGTTGCCTGCTTTAGTTAGAAGGTGTTTGCCCAGAAGCCCATAGGGAGATTTCATGAGGAAACTGAGGAGACGCATCTGTTGCCATGGGGAGTGAAGACCCGGCCTCAGCCTTTCTGCTGAGAGCTCCTGCTCATAATCATGGTCCTCATCCTGATGCTTGCTTCTGCTTGGGACCTGTGTGCTTTGTCAGGGCTAGGAGAAGGTTGGGGTGGTCAAAGAGATGATGCTACCATCTGTTTCTGTGGGATTCCAGAAGAGGCTGGGCTGGGGTCAGCACCACGGGGTCTGTAGGCTGGTTTCTGAGCCTCCCCACCTGCTTGGGCTGCTGGATGTCCTTGTAGCCTGGGCCCCAGCCTGCCCAAGGGGCCAAGGGCATGATAAGAGGGATCACAGGCTCAGGTGTACTGATAAACTGACCTGCCCCAAGTATCATTCGATTCCTAGAACTTCCTGGTTTCATTATCTTCTGGGTGGCTGTGGGGCACAGAGGAACAGTTTTCCAGTTCCTGTCAGCTTGAAAGACAGCGTCACCCCCCTCAGCTTGGCTTTTAACTGGTTGTCAGGTCTCTAACCCCCACCAACAACTGACAATGGTGGGTGTCATGAGCTAGAAGCTTCGCTCAGTGAAAGAGCGACTGGTCAGGTGAGCAGCTCACAGTGAAGGGAAATCCCAGCGTGTTTAAATGGCACAGGACGGGGCTGGAGCTGTGTTCCAGTCAACCACACGGGCAGCCACCTCCAGACTATGCTGTATCTGGGGACAGGGGTTAAAGCAGGTCTGTATGGACAGGCAACATCAGTACATTTGAATCACATCAACCTTGTGTGCTGTCCCCGCTCTGATTCTGGAGGATCAGTGGAAATATGGTTTCATGGTGGGCTAAGGTTGCTGCCTGCTGTTTTTCCAGGTGGGAGACGTGCTGGTTTAAGGTGGAGCTGAGCATCCCCCTGGCATGGGCAGGGCGGGAAGTGCATTTCGTCTGGGAGAGCGATGGGGAGGGCATGGTGTGGCGAGACGCCCAGCCTGTCCAGGTAAGGGGCTGTGTATCGGGGCTGTGCCAGGCCCTCTGCTCCCTAGAGTGGTTATCTCCAGTGGTTCCTCCTCAGAGGAATGCCTGCATGTGCTGGGGGCATTAAATAACATGGGGACCAGCAGGAGAGAACCAGAACCAGTTGGAGATTTCGACAGTGATCACGAAGCAAAACACGAGGATATGTAGTTGTAGAGGTGTTTAGCATCATGTGATAGTCTCTGAGGCAATAGGAGAGCTGTCTTTAAACACAGAAAAAACTGCTGTGCAGACAAGGGCAGTGTCTGTGAAGAATCTGATGTGTGGGTTGGGAGAGAGAACTATTCTTGTGGTTTGTGTGCTGTGCTCTTGGACCTCAGAGGGTTTCTGGGCTCATCACAGAAAGGCAAACCTGCTGGGGGTGAATTTGAGTCTGTTTGCTAGAGATCGTCCCCCCACCAGGAGTTAAAATCCTGGTCTGCAAACCAGTAACAGCTGAAAACCACTTGCTTAGGCGTTAGCAAATTTGTCATGGAAGAAGGATAGGAAAGAATTAGGCCTGACATAAATCTCCACTGCTGTCAAGAACAGCGGGAAGGACTCCTGTCACACATGTCAACCTCAGTCCTGCTTTGAGATAGTGCAGTGGCTCAGGTGGCCTTTTGCAGCCCTGCCCTGCTCAGTGGTGGTATCTGCAGGGTTTGTGTTACTGCTGGGGCAGCAGCAGTTTTTGTGCTGGTTATTCCTGTGGGGAGCATTGATCCCTCCATCCCGCTGAATGTGTCTTGTCCTGCCCATCCAGCCTGCTGACGTGGACCTCAGAGGATGGGTGTTACATGTGGTGTTTTTCCCTGCAGGGTCTAACTAAGGAAGGTGAGAAGACCAGCTACATCCTGACAAGCAGCCTGAAAGAGTCAGAGCCCCACAGGTAGGTGGTCAGCCTGGCCCGAGCCAGGACTTTTCCTGGCTGGTTGCTTGTGTTCTGCTCCCTGATGGTTTCCTTCTGCTCTCCAGCCTGACGCTGTACGTGGAGCTGGCCTGTAACGGTCTCTTTGGGGCTGGCGAGGGCAGTATGATCGCTCCTCCAGACCCTGACAGGAGGTTCACCCTGAGCAAGGCTGAGCTGGTCGTCTTCAACAGGGATGTCTATGAACTGCTGGTGGATCTGGAAATACTGCAGGACATGGCCAAGGTCTGTGAGCTCCTTCTCTTCCCCTCTCTCACCCTTTCCACCTCCTTCTGCAACTTCATTTTATCTCAACTCCTGCCATTCCATGACCTGTCTCCTCCCACCAGGACGCCCTGGAGGAGCAAATGTTTGCTCCTGCTGCTGTAGCACCAGTGAGATTATCTAGAGTAGGAGAAAACCAAACAGAGAGAAGCTACAAGTGTTTTTTTCATCCACTTCCTGCTCCAAGGCAGGATCTGTTAGACCTGAGTCTCCTGGGATGGGCAGATGTGTAACCTGGCTTTAGAAGGCACATGAGCTAAGATATAAGGTTGTGTCTATGAAGCAGGGACATGGCATTTACCTGGCACTGCTGCAGAGTCAGATGTTGGAAGGAGGTAGCAGGTTCTCCCTGAGGCAGGTGGCTCCTGAGCTGGTAAAGAGCTGCTCTGTGCCAGAGGATGTGCCGAGCTCTGAGTCAAGCTCTTCATCACTCCCAACCCCAGCTCCTCGGGGAGGAAAACCAGAGGAGTTTCCAGGCACTGTACACAGCCAACCAGATGATCAACGTGTGTGACGTTACGGACCCCTCCACCTTCCCTGCTGCCCGTGGCCTGGCTGCGGCCATCTTCAGCCAGAGGAACGGCGAGAGCCAGCACACCATCCACGCCGTGGGTCACTGCCACATTGACTCTGGTGAGAGCAGCACAGCCTTCTCTCTCTGCTGACCTGGGGGCCAGGGTGTGCTGCCCAAGGGGAGAGCTGGCTGCCCTGGGGCTCCAGGCGCTGGCTACTGTGTCCTGAGGGAAGGGAAGGGCACTTCTGTGCTGCTGTACAGCTGGTCTGTCAGCAAGGGAAGGGAACATGTGGCTGGCTGGCTCCATTTGGAGCCCTGATGGGGCTGGTGATAAGGGATGAAGGACAGACTGGTGTCTTCCACCTGCTGAACTTCACCTCTCGATTTCCAGTCCCTGGAGGGGTTTCACTTTCCACCGAAAATCATAGAACCCCAGTCTGATTTGGATTGGAAGGGACCTTTAAAGCCCATCTAGTCCGTTTTGCTCTAGCATTTTCCCCGGCTGATCCATGAAAGGCAGCACAGCCCCACCCCCAAAGGAGCCTGTGCTGGGTAACAACCACAGCGGTGTCTGTACCCGCAGCCTGGCTGTGGCCCTATGAGGAGACCATCCGTAAATGTGCCCGGAGCTGGGTCACGGTGGTCCGCCTGATGGAGAGCAACCCAGAGCTCACCTTTGCCTGCTCCCAGGTGAGTGATCTCCCTCTGGGGAGCTCTTCTTCTGCTCGTGGCACGTTGCTTCTCCAGCGTGACTTCAAATGAGATGAGGGGGGCGACTGGGATCGTCCCGTGCAGCTGCAGAGAGGAGGGACGTGGGTGTGGAGCCATGTGGTGGGAGCTGGGGCTGGTCTCTGTGCTCTGGCAGGCGCAGCAGTTGGAGTGGGTGCGGAGCTGGTACCCTGGGCTCTACGCACAGATCCAGGACTTGGTGGCGAAGGGACAGTTCATTCCTGTTGGAGGCACCTGGGTGGAAATGGTGAGAATTGTGGTGAGCCTGGCTCGCCTCATCCTCCTTGCACCATCCCTCTGGGGCTGCTCCTGACACTGGAGGGGGAGAGCAGAGCCTTTGCCGAGCCACTCTAGTTGGTCATGGTCTCCGGGCTCATAAAACAGCAGCTGTCTGCAGTGTCTAGCCTTGAAAAAACACCTTCCTGCTCCCAAATGATCTCATTCCCCGAGAAAGGAGCTTTGGTCTGGCCTGGCTGAGCTCTGTTCCTCCTTTCCCCCTCTGCCAAGCTCTGTTCAGATCCTCCCCATGATCTGCCAGGTCAGGATGGTGGTGGGTGGGAATGGGCTGCTCCAAGACCTCCCCAGCACCTGCCTTGCTGCATGAACTCCCTCTGCTTTCCCCCCAGGATGGGAACCTGCCCAGTGGTGAGTCCATGGTGCGGCAGTTCCTCCAGGGACAGCGGTTCTTCCAGGAGCAGTTTGGCCGGATCTGCTCGGAGGTACTCTTTTCTTTTCCAGCACTCCTTCCTTGCCCACCATCTCCTCCCACCTCTTGTTCTGTGTGAGGGTCTCTCTGGTTGAGCTGCCTCACCTTCGCCTGCTTTTTGCAGCTAAAGCCGTGATGAATAAATCGTAGAATCATAGAATCATCAGGGTTGGAAGGGACCTTAAAGATCATCTCGTTCCAACCCCCTGCCATGGGCAGGGACACCTCCCACTAGAGCAGGTTACTCAGAGCTCCATCCAGCCTGGCCTTCAAAATTTCCAGGGATGGGGCTTCCAGCACCTCTCTGGGCAACCTGTGCCAGTGTCTCACCACCCTCATGGTGAAGAACTTCTTCCTAACATCTCATCTGAATCTCCCCACCTCTAGTTTTGACCCATTCCCCCAAGTCCTACCACTACCCAACACCCTAAAAAGTCCCTCCCCAGCTTTCTTGTAGCCCCCTTAAGATACTGGAAGGCCACAATAAGGTCCCCTTGGAGCCTTCTCTTCTCCAGCCTGAACAAATCTCTACCCCCCCATATATCCTGGCAGTTAGCCCAGCCCTAGGCCTTGGTTATATTGCTTGTAGGTCCCTGGCAGGTCTCTAAATTTACTCCTTGTCTATCTCATCCTCTGTCCCCACCTCAAGAAGGACTGAGGGCCTGACTACCAAGACACTGTGACTCCCATGTGTCTCTCTCCCTCTGCCCTGTCACCTCTGCTCCCAGTTCTGGCTGCCGGACACGTTTGGATACTCAGCCCAGCTGCCCCAGCTGATGCGTGGCAGTGGGATCAGGCGGTTCCTCACGCAGAAGCTCAGCTGGAACCTGGTGAACACTTTCCCGGTGAGCTGTGCTTCCCTTCTTCCCAGGGGATGGACTTGTGGTTGCTGGAGTCTGTCTGCAGGGCTGGACCCTTTGGTTCCACTGGTTGAGCCAGTCCTTTAGCTCAGCTGACACACGTTCTTCTACAAGCCACTGGCTTCTGGTGGTAGCAATGTCCTATCAGGCTTTAGGGGACAGGAGGAACATGGTTAGAGATGCCAGCTGAGCCCCTGGCCTGCAAATTCCTTCTGGTTTTCTGGAGCAGAGATTTCCTTTTGGGAACAATGGGGCTGTGCTTTTAGCATTTTGGCTCTGTGTGGTACAGGGTGGGCTGTACAACACTCCATGCTTTCCTTTTGACTCCTCTCCAGCATCACACCTTTTTCTGGGAAGGCATTGATGGTTCCCAAGTCCTGACCCATTTCCCCCCCGGTGACTCCTACGGGATGCAAGGGCGAGTGGAGGAGGTGAGTGAAGTTGCCAGTCCTGCCCACGAAGCAGCCAGATCTGAGGCTCCCAGGAGAGGGCCCTGCCTGGGAAGGGAGTGGGATAGCTGATGGCATTGCTGGACAGAGGTGCTTTGGGTGCCTGGCAGTAAATTGCCTGCCTCTGAGATGTGTCTGTGCCTGATTTTGGCAGTTTGGGCTGGGGAAGAGGGGTGCAACTGGGCTTTGCACCCTAAAGGCTGACCTGGCTTCTGGTGGGGGGCTGGGGCTGGGTGCCAGGGGTTCGCAGCTGTCCAAAAATCCCTCTAGGTGCTGAAAACAGTGAAGAACAACAAGGACAAAGGACTCGTGAACCACAGCGCTTTCCTCTTTGGCTTTGGGGATGGAGGTGGTGGCCCCACGCAGAAGATGCTGGACAGGATGAAGAGAATGCGTGACACAGATGGGCTGCCAAGGTGAGAGGAGAGCTCCCTTCATCTGCCCTTGCAGGAGCACTTGCTTTGGGGTGGGCCTGGCCTTCAGCAGTGCCAGAGGAAAGGGTGTGTGAAGGAAGGCAGGGAAGTATTGTTGGGAAGGTAGAGTCTTCATCATCAAGAGCTGTAAGAACATGGGGCAGCTTTGAACTGCTTGTGAGCCCTTGGTGGAGCCATGGGGTGAGCGGCCAGCCCAGCAGTGGTGCCCAGCAGCCAGTCCCTGCCTGGGGCATGTCCAGATCTCCACGGCAGGCAGAAAGAGCAGTGTGGAGTGGCAGAGGGGTAGGAGGAGGTTGAGGGGAACACTGTGTGTGGTTGTGCTGGGGTTTCTGAGGATTTGGTTCCGGGGCTGGTTAGGATGCACTTTTAGCTGTGTCACGGGCTTCTGCTCTGGCTCATTGATGTTTGTGTGTCTTTCCCTCAGGGTTCAGATCTCCACTCCTGACCAGCTGTTTTCTGCCCTGGAGAAGGAGTCGTCGCAGCTCTACACCTGGGTGGGCGAGCTCTTCCTCGAGCTGCACAATGGCACGTACACCACCCAGGCCCAGGTGACTGTGCACGGGATGGGGACAGAGGTCTCCCTCCCCCCCAGACAAGGTGGCCATTCTTGGTTCTCTGCTGCTCAGCGGCTCCAGGGTTTGGACAGTGCCCTTTAGGTCTCAACAGTAGCCCCTTGTAGCCAGGACTCCAAAACTGACTGTCTTCCTTGAAGGGGTGAGGAGGAAGCCTGGACACAGCAGGTCCCCTCAGTCAACAGCTGCCACGTTCTTTGCTTTAGTAGATAGTTGCAGAGCTTGGGTGAAGAGTCAGAAGAGAGGGAGGAAGGTGAGAACAGAGACAGAGGAAGCTTTGTCCTGGGCTGGGAGTTTGTTTGATCAGTGGCAAAAAATAACTCCCTGGTAATAGCAAACTCACCTACAAATAACTATCCTCCCTGCACTGGAGTTGGGCTTTTGCTGCTGGTGTGAGATCCACTCCCAGCTACCAATTTCCTAAGCATCCTCCTCCTCTCCTTGCTTTGACTCCAGATAAAGAAGGGGAATCGGGAGTGTGAGCGGATGCTCCATGACGTGGAAGTCCTCAGCACCTTGGCCATGGCACGGGACGGCGCCTTCCAGTATCCAAGCAGCCAGCTGCAGCAGCTCTGGAGGTGAGGCTGGACCAGGGGACCATGTGGGGAAGGCTGGGGGCTTCAGCAGGAGAGCTAGCTGCTCTTGGGGTACCACTCCCCAGCCCCTACAGCTCCTTGTCCCTGCCTGAGTCTGGGTAGGAATCCTTGCTGTCAGTGCACCAAAATGAGCCTGGACCAGTTGGACCACTCTGGGGTGGGCAGCTCAGTGTGAGGATGGTGGGAAAGGATCACTTACTCTCAGCCCCATTCGGCTGGAGCCAGAAGGGTGGCTGACCAGAGCCTGTCTTCATTTGAGCTGCTTCTTGACTGAGTGGGAGAGCAGTCGGGATGTGGGGACCTCTGTGGAGCACTGCGTCCAGTTCTGGAACCCCCAGCACAAGAAGGATGTGGACATATTGGAGGACATTGTGTACATGTGTCCAGAGGAGGGCCACCAAAGTGCTCAGGGGAATGGAGCATCTCTTGTGTGAAGACAGACTGAGAGAGTTGGGGCTGTTCAGCCTGGAGAAGAGAAGGCTCTGGGGGACCTTATAATGACCTTCCAATACCTGAAGGGGGCTACGTAAAGGCAGGGGAAGGTCTGTTCAAAAGGGGTTTTAATGATAGGACCAGGAGTAATGGCTTTAAGCTAGGAAAGGAGAGATTTAGACTGGATATTAGAAAAAAGTTCTTTACCATGAGGGTGATAGATCAGTGGAATGGGCTGCCCAGGGAAGTGGTGGAAGCCCCATCCCTGGAGTCCTTCAAGATGAGGCTTGATGGGGCTCTGAGCAGCCTGCCCTAGGTAGAGATGTCCCTGGTGGTGTAGGGAGGTTGGACCAGATGACCTCTAGAGGTCCCTTCCAGCCTCAAACATTCTATGATTCTATGACCTCTATGGAGTCTGTGCCAGAGCGTTGTGTGTGCACGACCCCTTCTCTAAACCGATCAGGGCTCCACCTGGGCAGTGTTTAGTGCTTTGCTCGATGCTCCTGTTGGGAAACAGCTCCAAAGCCTCTCTGCTCTGCTGGCTGGGAGCTTTGTTTCCAACCTAAGCTTTTTCCTCACCAGTTTTGACTTGTTTGAACTTGTGCAACAATATATGTATCCAGCAGCCCTCGGGGATAAAGAAAACAGTGGTTGTGGTTTACTGAGATGACAGTTGACAAGTCCTAAGCATCTTCCCATAAAGGGATTTAAAGGATGCTACAGAAACAATCCCTTTCTCTCAAGTGTTGGGTAATGGGGGGAGGATACAGAACAGTTATTAAGTTTGCAAACAGGGCTTGATAAGCCAGAACAAACCCAGTATTCTCCCTGGCTTCCTCCCCTGCTTTCCATTCTAGGTTATTGCTGCTCAACCAATTCCACGACGTGTTGCCAGGCAGCTGCATCCAGCTGGTGGTGGAGGATGCTCTGCGGTACTACGCAGGTGAGCAGGGAGTCTGACTAGGAGGGAACTTCTCTGCTGAGGCTGCAGAGGTTCCCATCCTGTGGGTCCAGCCCGTGCAGATGTGTGTCTGTAACATCACTAACTCATCAGGGATTAAAAAACATCCTGAGTTACTTCCCTGCTTGCTGCTGCCGTGCCAGGGTAGATCCCAGTGGAGGTTTGCTCCTTCCTACCCACCCACAGTAGCTTTGTTACAGCACCACGATTTTCCAGCTGAGCTGGCACAGCTCCTTGTAATCTTGTAATAGCAAAGATGAGAATAATTACAAATTTTAATCACTTACTGCTATTAATGATAATTAGTAATGGTAGCTCGAAAGTAGCTAAAGTGTGTGTATGTTCCACGGGAGTGCCAGAAACTCTCCCAAATGTGAGAAGTGGCCTGGCTGGATCCAACTGGGGCTGTTTCATTGCTCAGAGATCCGCAGGGCTGGAGCTCAGCTGCAGGAGGAAGCTGTGAAGTGCTTGTGCAAGGAACTGCTGCAGCCTGAGGCAGGAGGCACCGAGAGCACCCTCGTGTTGAACACTTTGCCCTGGGAACGGACCGAGGTCATCTCCAGGAGTGGGGCAGCTGGAACAGAGACTTTAGGTATGCCTAACTCAGAGGAAACTCAGGTATCAGAATTTTTTACAAGGGCAGAGGCAGCTAAGGAAAAAATACTCTGCCTCTCCCTGCCCTGGGGAGGGTTTACTGACTTGTCAAATCACGGGGACTTGATCCTGCTTCAAGTTGTTCCTGAACTGTGGATGAAGAAGTGGAGGGTACAAAAGGAGGTGGTAGGTCTGATGGGAGAGCCATAGGGCAGCACGGTGTGACTTAGGGTCAGGCTTGGGACAGGTGTTGGAACAGACCCTTTTTGCATTCCAGCTCTGGTGACAGTCCCCAGCATGGGCTATGCTCTAGTGAGGGAGTCATTGCTGCCCCCTCAGCCTGTGGCAGTGAGGAAACAGGTAAGCACAGTGGGAGTTGCCCTCACGTCAGTGTAACCTGCCCCAGAGGTCGACTGGGGAGAAATCCAGGTGATCCAGCAGACAGCAACTAGATTTGCAGCTGGGGCACCCAGCTCCTGCAAGTGTGGGTCTGTGCAGTCCCTTTCTGTCCTTCCCCCCAAGGAGGATGGCTCCATCACCATGGAGAACGGGGTGATCACAGCCTGCCTGGACACCATGGGGCGTCTGACCTCGCTTCAGCTGGTGGGCTCCCAGAGGTGTGTCTGTCACCCTGTCACTGGAACTGGGCCCCTCAAACCTCTCTCAGGTGGTCTTCTCACTGTACACCCTTCACTGCCAGTTCTTCTGACGTTGCTGTTTCTCTGTTCCACTTCTGTTCCAGGGAGTCAGTCCCAGGTGGCTGCTTTGCCAACCAGTTTGCACTGTTTGATGATGTCCCCCTGTACTGGGATGCCTGGGACGTGATGGATTATCACTTGGAAACCAGGTAGAGGAGCAGCTCGTGTGGCACTTGGGTTTTCACTTTGCTCTGAGATTCTTGCCTCCCTGTCAGTCCTGGCTGGGACCAAAGCTCTAACAGAGCATTTGCTCTGGGGAAGTGAGTAGGAGGCTGGACTTTGGATCCTGACTCTGAGACCAGCTCTGCCTTCATCCCTTTCTCTAGGAAGCCAGTGACAATGCTGCTGAAGCCTCTGGAAGTCACCCTGGCTGGGGGCCTGCGGGGAAGTGCAAGTTTCTCTCTGCAGATTGGGAAAAGCAGCACCTTAACTCAGGAGATCATCCTGGATGCCACGTGCCCCTACCTCCGCTTCCTGACCCAGGTTTGGCCAGTGGCTGCCACGCAGTAGGGACACGTGTGCTGTGCAGCAGGGCCCTGGGGGGCTGAACCTTCCATCTCAATTGCCTCCCTCTCCTGGTTTCTTCCCTGGAGCCCCCCACTGCCTGTTCTCCTTTGCCTTGGGGGAAGGCAGCCTGAGGGTGGGGTCCCGAGGGGCAAGGGTGGCAGAGAGATCCACCAGTTCATCTGTGTTCAGACTCCAGTGTGGTTTTATTGTGCCTGGTCTGGCTGGGGAAGGATTGAGTGTCTGCAGCGTGTCCAGAGGAGGGCCACCAAATGCTCAGGGGAATGGAGCATCTCTCGTATGAAGACAGGCTGAGAGAGTTGGGGCTGTTCAGCCTGGAGAAGAGAAGGCTCTGGGGGGACCTTAGAGTGACCTACCAGTACCTGAAGGGGGCTACAGGAAGGCAGGGGAAGGGCTGTTCAAAAGGGTTTGTGATGATACAACCAGGAGTAATGGTTTTAAGCTGGGAAAGGAGAGATTTAGATTGGATATTAGAAAAAAGTTCTTTAACATGAGGCTAATAGATCACTGGAATGGTCTGCCCAGGGAAGTGGTGGAGGGCCCATCCCTGGAGTCCTTCAAGGTGAGGCTTCATGGGGCTCTGAGCAGCCTGCCCTAGGTAGAGATGTCCCTGGTGGTGTAGGGAGGTTGGACCAGATGACCTCTAGAGGTCCCTTCCAGCCTAAAACATTCTATGATTCTAAGTGAGCCTTTGCCTGTCAGCCCCTCATGGTGATGTCCTTCTGCTACTGCCTTTAGGTTGAGTGGAAGGAGGCTCACAAGTTCCTGAAGGTGGAGTTCCCCGTGCAGGTCCGGAGCACTAATGTCACCTACGAGATCCAGTTTGGGCACCTGCAGCGGCCCACCCACTGGAACACGTCCTGGGACTGGGCTCGATTCGAGGTGAGGGGAGAGGTGAGCTGGGGCTGCTTTTGCTCCCAGGGAGTAGCTCTGGGTGGTGAATATTTCCCTTGGTACCTCCTGCAGGTGTGGACTCACAAGTGGCTGGATGTCTCTGAGCACGGCTTTGGGGTGGCACTGCTGAATGACTGCAAATACGGGGCATCAGCCCACGGGAACGTCCTCAGCCTCTCGCTGTGAGTTGGGGTTGGGGTCAGGGTGGAGCTGCAGCAACCTCAGTTGCCTTCTGAGGTGTCTCTTGGAAGTCAAGGTGATGCCTGGTCTTAAACAATCACAGTTAATAAGGAAATAATCTGGTATTAGCCTGAGTGGCTGGTTGTTGTCTGAGAACTTTTGGCTGACTTAACTACAATTGACTAAGATAATGCAATTCCTTTAAGTTATGCTCATATGTAATTCATGAGAGATTAGATGCACGTTTGCACCAAGTAGTTTTTCTGTTGCTTGCCAAAACATACCCCAGGAGGGGGGCTTAAGGAGAGGGAAGAAACAGTGATGTTATGGATGAGTACAAAACTAAGAGGAGCTCTTGTACTTCAGTTTGACTCCATCAGCCACAAGTTTCACAGGAAAACACCTTTCAGTTTTTTTAGCTTCAGGGTCAGTTTGCTGTTGCCAGAAACCAGCAGCATGTTGGCTTCCACCTCAGGGCCCAGCCTCGAGGTTGCAGTGGGAGGCAGTTTTCTTGTCATAGGGCAGAGCCAGAGGAATGCTGAGTGATGGGAGGTGCTGCTGAGGTGCCAGCCTCACCTACCCCTTGTTGTCTTAGGCTGAGGGCACCCAAGTCCCCCGATGCCACAGCAGATATTGGACATCACCAGTTCACCTACGCTGTGATGCCCCACCTGGGTGAGTGCTGATGGGCAGAGCCAGGCCCTGTGGGGATGTGCAGGGTGGAGACCCTTGGGGTGGGCAGATCTCTGGCTGTGCACGTGTAGAGGTTCTCTAGAGGTTCTGGTGTTGCAGGGTCCTTCCAGGATGCTGGTGTGATCCAGTGTGCCTACAACTTGAATTTCCCCCTCCACGTGACGCCAGCAAGCTCTGCCCAGTGCCAGCCCTGGAGTGCCTTTTCTGTCAGCTCACCTGCAGTTGTGCTGGAGACTGTCAAGCAGGCAAGTCCCTGGGGCAGCAGTGGGGAGGGCAGATGGGTTAAGCTGTGGTTGTTGAGCATCACTTGCTCCTTCCCATACATTGGGTGATGGGCAGGCTCAGCTGAGCAGACACAGTGATCCCACAGTTGTTAGCTGCACCACAGCAGGTCAGGAACACAGGCAGAGCTGCTTCACCACCGTCTCTGGGGCCGGGCTGTACCCCGAGGGGCAGGAGAGGATGTGTTTGTCCCAGTCTCACTTGTCTGACCTCCCCCAAAGGCTGAGGACAGACCCGGAGCCATGGTGGTTCGGCTGTACGAGGCGCACGGCAGCACGGTTGTCACCTGGCTCCAGACCTCCCTCCCTCTTAAGGAGGCGGTGCTGTAAGTCTGTGTTGGGAGGCTGGGTGCCTGTGGGGATGGAGATCAGCCACATCGGCCTCACCCTCTATTTTCTTCCCCAGCTGTGACCTCCTGGAGCGTCCAGCTGCACAGGGCCACCTGCCGCTGGAGCCGCAGGGTGTGAGGCTCTCCTTCACACCCTTCCGTGTGCTCTCCGTCCTCCTTGTCTTGAGGCAGTGACACCATCCATCACCCTTGCTGATGCTGCAGTGACCTGGACCACACAGTGAGCTTAAATCACATCTGAGGCTTCCCCAATCCCAAGAGCTGTGCAAGGAGGCAGCGGTTCCAGGGAAGGGTCCCCTACCCAGCAGCACTATGGAACAACCATAGTCCTCAGGAAAGGAGAGTTGCCCCCTTCCTTCCTAGGGAAGGAGGGCCTGAGTGAGTTCCCAGCTTGCTGAAGCGTGGGTAAGGTTGTGGGACAGGCTGGCTGGCCTCACACAGGCTCTGCTCCAACCTCAGGGGAAAAAGCAGCAGCAGCAGCTTTCCACAGTGGCTCCTGTGTCTTGGCCTTCATCACATCTGGACCGTAGCAGTGAGTGTGAAGACACACTACAGTCATTCCCCTCTCCCTGTGCCTGCCTCTTACACTGCCCTTGCAGAAAGGGAACACAAGTAAAGACCCATGGAAACAAGCTCCAGCCTGTTTTCTTAACTTATTTCCAGATGACTGCACTAGTCTGCCTCCTCCCAGGGGCTCTGATATAGCTGCTGCTCTCTTAGCAGCATCCTCAGCAGGATCTCACTCCTGGGACTGGGGAGGCAGAGCTTACCTTTATTTTTGGGGGGGCAAGGTGGAAGGGAAGCCTGCTCCCACCATCTGGGGAAGAGGCTGGGCACAGAGGGGTTATCCTTAACACAAGAAGGCGTGCACAGAGATTTGTACACAAAAATACTTTATTAGCTAAAAACAGTGATAAAAGCAGCAGCCAGAAAGGGGAGAGGGGAAGGAAGAGGGAATCTGCTTTTAGGCAGAGGGAAGAGTCAGAGTCCAGCACAATGTGTGGTGCCTGGCCCTTATACCCCTCAAATGCCCAGGGACAGCAGGAGGATGCTGGATAAGTCAACCCCATCACCAAGCCCAGCTTCTCTCCACAGTGGCAGGATGCAGCAGTAGCAAGCAGGTGCAGGCACAGGGACAGAGCAGCCCCATTTTTCCCCAGCACTAACCCAGGCCCCCGGTTGGGCCCTCCCTGAGCTCTTCCTGCAGCAGTTAAAGTGCTGTGCATGGCACTCAGATGGCAGGAGCTGCATCTGGAAGATGGAGAGGGAAATCAGAAGTTGGAGGATGAGGGGGGTGCCTGGTTCTGCTCCACAAAGCTCCTCTCCTGCCTTTTGGCAGCCCCTCGGTGCCCTTGACACAAGAGAGAGCTCCCACTTCTGCGTTCAAGAGCCAGGGGAGCTTCCAGTCTCACCTCTGCCCCTGCGCACGGATGTCCGGAGGCTTCTTCTGACTTTGATTGGCACCTCAGGCTTGGACAAGGCTGGAGCAGCAGTTGCTTTTCTCCTCCCACGAGCACGTCCCTTCCTCGGCCCATCAGCCACCTCCTCCTTCTCCTCCTCCTCCTTCTTGGGTGACTTTGGGGGTTTCACTGCAGCCCTAGTGCGCCGTTTCGAGGTGCCCTTGGTGACCTGGGTGGACATCAGAGCTGGAGCTTACCAGCAGAACTCTGCTTGGACCACTCCAGGTAGGAGCCCCACCATGAATTTGGGAGCAGCCTGAGCAAGGCCCGGGGAACATGGCAGCCTCTAGACCCAGCAGAAGCCACAACCACAAAGCTTCTTACCTTGGGGGCTGGAGCCTCGGGATCTGCCTTCAGCTGAGCGCGCTTCTTGCGAGGCTTCTGCCCTGCGTGAGGAGATGTGCCCAGGTTAGGTGGGGTGAGGAGGAGATGGGGCAGAGAGCGCCTGTGCCTCGAGGGACAGGCACAGTGACCCGTCAGGGATGCTGTCCCCGGTGATGGGTGAGCTGAGCGCTCAGGAATTGGCACTGAGGTAGAGGAATGACTTGAGGAGGCTCCTCTCCTAGCCCAGAGGTTCCCACTCCTGCCCAAACACAGCTTGGTTCAGGCTTGCAGCTCCTGGGAGAGCACACCCTCCTGCTCCCAGCCTGCCAGGTGAGGAAGGGGATGTGAGTGCTGGCCTGGGAAAGCACCCTGCAAGGTAGCTGGGTGTACTGGTAGGAAGCCTTGGGCACAGCGGACTCCATCTCCCAATGCCACCAGTCCTCACAGGCCCGTCAGCACCCCAGGGAGAGGGGTTTTGCTCCTGCCTTTGCCCCTGAAAGCACAGGGCTTCCTGGGCTCCAGAACTCCCAGAGCAAGAGCGGGTCCTGCAGGGAGGAGAGTGGATACTCACCTTTGGGAGCCATGGGGCCAGGCTCTCCCTGCAAGGAAGGCAACAGAGCATTGGTGGGGGCACAGTCACTCTGCAGGTAGTGGCAGCAGAATCCATGCCCCTTCTCCACCCCGCAGCCAAGGCAGCAATAGGGAAACAGCCACGTTTCCCTGGGAAACTGGGGGATTCGAGTCTGCCCTGTGCCCTGGGGACTCTCCTGTCAGCCCCTGCTGCTTCTGCAAGGCCCCACCACAACACCTCACCCAGGCATAGGGCACAGGAGGGAGGAACAGGGCTGCCAGACCACCTGAGCCCCTTGTTCCTGCCATCAGCCCCTCTTCTCCAGGCTGCCTGCCATCCCTTGGCCAGATGGCCACTGCTTGGAGGGTCCCTGTCACCTCCATGTCCAGCAGTCACATCAGTCTGGCAGAGAGGGAGACCCCTCAGCAATGCAGCATAATTCTGGGGGGCTCGGGAAGCAGAAAATGGACTGGTGCCACCTTGGAGGAGTGGTTGGGGGCCACTCAGCCCCAGAGAGTGACCCCAGGCTCCTACCTGGAACCACACGGTCCTGCCGTTGTGGTCACGCAGGGAGCTCATGCCAGGCACCAAGTAACACTGCAGCCAGTTCTTGAATGCAGCGTAGTTATCTGAGTCACTTGGGTCAAAGAGGTTCTTCTCTGGGAAAAGAGAAAGGGAAGGGACAGAAGTAAAGAGAAAGTAGTGACTGTGTGGTTGGGATGCCCTCCCACATGCAAAGCCCAGGCCTCCCCACAACCTCATGCTGTCCCTGTCCCCTGTCCTGTTGCCTTACCCGCTGCTATGACCTCCATGGGCACGCTGTGGCACAGCTCCAGGAGATCTGGGTTCTCCCGCTTCAGCTTCAGCTTCTTGCTCAGTGTCAGGGAAGGGTTCTGCAGGGGTGGAGAAGAGGAGGGAAGTCACCTGCCAGCCACCCCAGCCTCCTCGGACTCTCTCCTCCCCAACAGCTGCCAAACTTCCCCCTGAGGATGAGCTGCCACGTTCCCCACCATGTGCCAGCCATGAGCTCACCCAGTTGTGGACTTTAAACTGTGCATTAGCACATTCCCCACAGCTACAAAGACATGAAATAGGAACACCAGCAGTTTATAAAAACAGCCCTCAGGCAGCACATTTTGTTTTCAGCCTCCTGTAAAATAGCCACCTCCTCTCCCCTGAGGCCATGACTGGGCCCTGGGCTCTACTGCACCTTCCCCTGAGATGTTCAGCTTGTGAGGTGTGTTTCCCTCACTCCTTCCTCTTCACCCACCCTAAATACATCCTGAGGGCAGAAGCCAGGCACAGGCGGGTGCCTGGGGAACTGTCACAGCTCATCACCCCAGCCATGTGCGAACGGGTGCTGCACAGGTGAGGTTACTGAGCTGCTGAGCCATTTGCTGCTCCACTGGAGAGGCAGACGTGCTCAAACACGGCTGTTTATGGCAAAGGATGGTAAAATGCTTGAGGAGAAGGATCCTATGCAGCAAGTGATGTAGTTGTGAAGGGAACACGCCTGCCACCGGGTTGGGAAAGACTCAGAGCAGCAAATCCTTCCCACCAGCGGTGCAGACAGAGGCTGTGCGAGCTCTGCAAGGATCTTGTGATGATGTTCTGCCCCATCAGAGCAAGGAACCAAACACGAACTGAAAGTGGCCCTGAATCCTGGGCTGGAACAAGCCCAGAACAGCAGATCTGAAGCAGAGCTTCGCACCCAGCGAAGCTCAAAGTGGAGGCAGGGATGAGCAGCCACCTGAACCCAGGCTCAGGGCTGGAAGCAAATTGAACTACCTTCACTTCTGCTGAGCCCAAACCAGAATCAGGAATGTTTCTCAGCTCAGTCCAGCTCCCTGCATGGAAAGCAAGAGGCTCCTGGGACCCCAGGGAACTTTTGTGATGTCCCAGACAAACAAATCCTTGGTATGGTGTCTGTCTGGAAACCTGCCCCTTTCTGAGCCTGCCAAAGCATCAGCTATTCCCCACCTTCGTCCTCGCCTGCTCCTGATCCTTCAGGGCCTCCAGCACGGTCCGAGCCTTTTCAAAGGGAGGGATCTTCAACCTGAGAGAGTCCACCTGTTACACACGAGCCTGAACTCGGTTCTGGCACTTGTGCACGTCTACCAGGAGAGGAGGCTCAGCTGACTTAGCTGAGAAGCCGTCAAGCTCTGGGGACCAACCTCCACGGTACATCTGCAGATGCTCAGCCCACCTTACCTGTACAGGATCTCAGAGCGGAGGTAATTCCCAATCCCGTTGAAAAACTTCTGGTTTAAGAGGGCCTCGCAGATGGGCTTGTCAAAAGCCCTGTCATCCAGGTTCTTCAGCACGTTCTCCCTTTGAGGGGAGTCAGGAATGTAAAAAAAACCCATCCCAAACAAAGCAGGGGGCCCTGCCCTGGGGCCGGCGGCCACTCACCTGAAGGCCTGGTACTCGGTGAGGACGCAGGGCCCGCGGTCCGGCTGCCAGGCGTCGCCTAGCCGCCAGGACCCGAAGCGCCGGACGTCCACGAAGCAGAGGGCGCGGGGGGGGGTCTCGCCGGTGAGGAAGCGGAGGTGGGCATGGCGGGGCAGCTGCGCGGCCGGGCACAGCCGGAACGAGCCCGACATGCCGAACCGAAAGACGAGGTGCTGGGGCTCGCCGGGGCCCAGCGGGGCCAGCGTCAGCCGCAGCTCCTTGCCGCGGGCCGTGGCCGTGATGCCGTAGGCCTCGCTGAAGAAGGGCACCTCCGGGCCCTTGCCCACCGCCGAGCGCTCCGCGCCGCCCGAGAACACCAGCCCGCCGCACGCCTCGTTGATGTACCGCCCGGCCAAGTGCAGCTCCGGGCACTCGGGCATCGCTCCGACCGCTACCGGCAGCGGCACCGGGGAGCCCAACCCAGGAGCCCGCCCCGGGACACGCCCGGCCCCCGGCCCCGCCTCCCGGTGACTGCGCGGCGCACGCCGGGAGCCGCAGTCCCGCCTCGTTGCCATGACGACGGCCCCGACGGGGGAAGAAACGGACCGGACACGGCTCCGCTCGGTCACCGCTGCCTTTATTGGAGCTTCCCCCTCCCCACGAGAAGGAAGAGCTGTCCCCGGCTTCCCCCTCCTCGCCCGGGCCCAGTCCTGGCCTGCGATGCGGGCCAGTTCCTCTGCCATTGCCCTGGCTCCTCACAGAAGGGTGTTCATCAGGGCCTGGGCCTGCTTCAGCTCTGAGGACAGAGGGAGGAGGTTGGTGTGGGAGCCGCCGCAGCATCCCTGGGGACGAGGGTCTTTCTCCTGGCCTCACCTGCCAGCAGCACCCGGAACTTGTCAGCCGAGAGGGCCATGGGGACGGCCACCGTTTTCCCCTGCTCCCAGTCCCGCACGTTGAAGGTCAGGTGCACGAGCGGCTCGTTGACCTCCTGCAGCTCACTGGAGCTGAGGGTGTAATCCACCCGCCAGCACACCGAGCCCAGCCGGCTCACTGGGGCAGGTGGGCAGTGTCAGCACCCTGGCACGCTCAGGTGGAGTGACTGACCCCGGCCCCCAAACCTCCCCACGCCACCGCACTCACGTCTCAAGCTGCAAGCCCTGAGCCTGTCCTGGAGGGAGCTCTGCTTCTCCTCATAGGAACGGCACAACCCGCTGGCGTGCTCTGCCCGGGGGGGAGAGACAAGACAAGAAACCCACCCGCTGACACCAGCCCCACTGCAGCCAAACCTCGGTAAAGCCTCTGGTGAGGGACAGCGCAGGAGGGGAGGTGATGGAGGACAGCAAGGCTGCCATCTCACACTAGATCCGGGCACAAAGGCGGCAGCACCAGGAGCTTCCAGCTCAGCCCTAGCACATCTCACCAGGTCCGGCCCACGGTGACACCCTGAGGGTTCCCCCCACCTTTGGGCAGCCCCAGCTGCTGCAGCTCACTCGACAGGGACTCGCTGTCCACATTGTGCTTGGCGGCGCTGGAGAGGATGAAGCTGAGGACGGCGATGGTCGCCTTCACATCCCCTGACTCTGCAGGCGGGATGGAGGCTCAGCTCTGCCGCATCCCCTACCAGACGGCTGTCTGTCCCCGGAGTGCGGCTCCCCGGGGCACCCGGGTCAGGGCTGGGGCAGCAGCGCTCACCTAACTTGGCATCCGAGGTCAGTTTCAGGATCTTCTCATACTGTGGGAGAGCAGAGCATGAGGCCATCAGGGTGAACACCAGGTACCCAACACCCACATGATGCATTCACTACCAATGTGAATGCTAATAATCCTTACCTGGGTATTAAAACTAATAATGCTGAACATCGTAATGAGGCAATTAGTGTTATACTGCTCGGCCCCATCGCAGCGACCCCATGGAGGGTCCCACTCACCTCGATGGCTTCCCCCAGCAGGTCCCTCAGCACCTGGGCGCAGATCAGCTTCAGCTTCACCGAGGACTGCGAGGGTGAGAGTGAGGGTGAGCACCGCGCCCGAGGCGAGCATGGGGGCGGGCGGGGGAGCGGGGGAGCGGGCACTTAACGATTTTGGCCAGGGTGCTGATCTCGGCCAGGACCCAGTCGGGACAGTCCAGGTCCCCGCAGAAGCGGAACCGCTGCGAGGAGAAGGCGTGGTCAGAGCCCGCCGCGGACCCACCGCGACCCCTTGCCCCGCCGCCACCCCGCGCCCCACCATGTTGCCGCCGGTCCCCGGTGCTACCGCAGACCCTCCGCAGCCTCCCTGAGCGAGTGGGAGACGCCGGCGGCGGGCGGGCGGAAGGAAGTAAGTGGACCCGGAGAGGGAAGGGGCTGGGCCGGGAGCAGGAAGGGACCGGGGCACGGAGCGGTCTGGAGATGCTCGGCGGCGGGGCTTCCCCCGCAGTCCCCGTCGCCGCTGGGGGTTGCAAGCCAGAGACCGGATGGGGTGGCGACTGCGGGCTCCACGGGGTCGCCCCGAGCCGTGCTCCCGCCTTCTCAGAGGCGGCTGCGGGACACGGGCCGGGCCAGGCGGCGCTCGGACTGCGTCTGAGCCCCACTACAGTCCCAACCCCCCCAGCTTGTTCTCAGACCAGAAAAGCAGCCCTGGCTCCAGCACTGGACACGCAGCACCCTGGTGTGGAGCTGCTGGGCCGGGTTCTG
>VYZX01019142.1:2114-27377 GCA_013401335.1 Brachypteracias leptosomus | reverse complement strand
TTAGAGCCACTGAAGTCAACAACGTCTATAATAATTTGATATGTTGCCCATGACTAATGTTGTTTTTCAATTAGAAGTCTTTCTTTGCTTATCACAGAATCACAGAGTGGTAGGGACTGGAAGGGACCTCTGAATATCATCTAGTCCAACCCTCCTGCTAGAGCAGGATCCTAGAGTAGATCATACAGGAATGCATCCAGATGGGTTTTAAATTTCTCCAGAGGCAAGAGATTCCACAACCTCTCTGGGTAGCCTGTTGCAGTATTCTTCACAAATGATATGAAGTTTGGGGGCTTTTGTGTTTTCTTTTGCTTTGTTTTTTTTTTTTTTTTACTTTTGTGAGATCATTCTGCAAGTAATTATGATAATTTTGTTCATTTCTGTATATACAACTATTTAATTAAGCAAATCTAGGATCTCAGTTATTGGGACATGGAGCTTGGCATTTGCTAGTAAGTTCTGCAACATCAGCGCTTTTCTGGCTGATATGAAATAATTTAACTGAAGAGTGTACCAACAGATATTTTCTAATTTAGTGGTTAATTTAGAAGTCTTAACATAGTTTTAGTTTGCTTTTTAATATAATAGTGACACTATTCTGTATTGTACAGGTAGCAGAACCAAGGAACATTCAAGGTTAGGTAAGGCTAAGTAAGTATTCAACTATGACACTATTGGAGGGAGTATTCTGATAAAGTGTTAGGAAAAAATCTGTATTACTCATCCACATTTCAATCTATGAATCAGTAAAACAATTTCTCTTTTTAAAAAATTATTTTAAGGATAATTTTTAGTATAAATGGCAGTATAAATTAATTTTTTCATAATCTAAATTCAGACCATATGTGAAGTGAAGATACATGCTGAAGGAGTCCATCTGTCCCAATTACGTCTAATCCATCACTAAATCTTGCTGTGAACACATCAATTAGTGGGAAGCATACAAATATTCATTACAGCAAACTGAATAATGTTAGTAATTTGCAAGAAGGTGAAATCTGAGTTTGTATTTTCACAAGGTGGTAACACTTTTAAATTGTTGCTCAAAGTCCATGTACAATGAAGGCGTCAAGTGAGATTTTTAAGAAGTGATCATGAAATGTTAATCAGTTGGAAATCAAGGAAAAGGTAAGAGAGAGAGTGGGGGACCTAAGACAGAATAAAGATATGTAAGAAATCAGAAAAAAGAATGGTCTACAAACTGAAAGAAAAATGATAGATAAAAAACATTTTTGTACCAGAAAAGGAAGACACAAGCCTACATTTTCAGAGGCTTCTTAAAAAGAAGCATGGAAAAACTTTTCCTGCCATAGATAGACACTAGAAAAGATTTAAACTGTGGGAGACTCTGTGGTGATCAACTGATCAGGCAAGAACTGTTTTCCTATCTTTTCTTCTTCCTCTGTAAAATGGCGAAGTTATGGTTGTGAACTGCAGCAAATAATGTGCAGGATTGTGCAAGCTCTTTTCCAGAGTATGAAAGTAGTCAGCAAGAAAGGCTGCAAGAAGTTAATTGCCACACAAGATTTCTGTGCCGGGAGGGAAAGGAAGCAGTTTGCTAGCAAAGGGAAAGACTTGGGGAAACCTGCCGTTCAGGGTCTTTTTAGATTTTTTGCATACAAACAATGAACAAGGCAATAAAGTAGTGCAGAAAGTCTCTACTGAAGTTGAGTGGCTGCCACTATCACTACTCACGGCTGAAAGGGTTGAGCTTAATTGAGTTTACAGCAGTTTTCTTGAAGTTTAAGAAAACTAAGTTTGCAGACAAAGAACATAAAAAGGTCTCACCCGCTTAAAGAAAAGGTGAAGTTCAGAATAAGGGAAATGAAGATTAGCAAGTGATGTAGCAGACTTTTGGAAGGGAAAAGAGGCCATTAAAGGAATAAAAGTAGAAAAGGGCTATAACTTTTACTGAAATGGAGAATAAGTGATCTGTAAACACTGAAAACTGTTTTCTTAAGGGAAAAGAGAACAGTAAGACAGAGCTTTTGGAGACCAGTAACAGGAAAGGACTCTCTTGACTGGAGACTTCTAACTTAATACCAATGATGTAAAAGAGTTGTCAGAACTGCTATAAATGCGATGCTTTGTTATAATATAAACCAAAAATGAAAAAAACGAAACCAAAACAAAACAAAAATCAAAGCCCTGTTAATAAGTTAAAAGAAAATACAGTAATAGGAAAAGAAATTAGATTGGCCGTTGGTAATAAAAAGATTATAATGAGAACAATAGTCAAGATTACTTGCAACTACTATTACAAAATTTTATGAAAGATCAATATTTGAATGTTTGTATAGCAATACAAAAAGCACAGAGGCATAGAGATTTAATAACATGCAGATATTGATGTGAATATGAACAGAAAACAAAGAAATAATGTAGATGTTTAGACAATATGTAAAGAATATGTAAGGACAAGAAAGTAATCGCATGAAGAATTGTAAACTAGTTAGGATCATGATTAGCTTGGACACCAAAAAAAGGTCTAATAGCTCCCAGTGGAGTACTTCTGAAAAGACCCTATAGGGGAGCTGTGAGTAGCAAGTTGTTCGTATTATTACAGATGAATATTGATAGAAACTGTGTTTTCATAGTGATGTATCTTATCTTTAATAGAACTGAAGGAAAAAAAAAACAGCACATCACAAAACTTTATAAAACTCTAGATAAAGACAAACTTTTTTGCCAACAGTTACAAAGGGTGGTGCTATTTTTCATTTGGTTTGGTAAACAAAGGACCCTTCATAAATGCATGGGCTCCTATACATGAGCTGTAGTTTCTGCCAGAAGCCTACTCCTGAACATGGAATCTGCATGGCTGCAACTTCCTTTAGGGTATGTCCACTGGTTCCCATGTGGAGTCTTCCATGGGCTGCAGGGTAGATATCTGTGTCACCATGGTCTTCTCCATGAGCTGCCAGGGAATTTCTGCTTCAGCTCCTGGAGCACCTCCAGCCCTTCCTTCTTCACTGACCTTGCTGTCTGTATTTCTGTATTTTTTTTTTTTATATTTTTCTCAATTCATCTCTATCATGGCTTCTGTGCAGCATTTTCTATCCTTTCTTAAACATACTATCACAGCCTATCATTGATGGGCTCAGCTTTGCTAGCAGCAGGTCTGATTTGGAGCCGACTAGAACTGGCTCTGTTCAAGATAGGAGCTGCTCCTTATTGCTTCTCACAGAAGCCACTGCTGCAGCGCCACCCTAACTGATTGAATATAGAGTTATAAACAATTTGTAAATATGCCGAGAATCAAAATCTACTGGAAGACAATCTGGTTCTTACATTCATCTGAAGAAACTCATCACAACACAGGTGGAGAAGCATGTGTGTTCTCTACTCAGACAAACCTTCTCTTTAATGCTTTATGAAGACATTTAAATGAAAATAGACACAATTAAAACCTCTCAGGTCTAAGAAGTATATTTCTATAAGGAAAGAGTGGAGAAATTAAAAAATTGAATTACATAGTCTGTAGAAGAGGAATACAGTTACCTTCTCCACAGCGGCCAGCAGATTAAATAATAATAATTATTTAAATAGGAAAAATCTTATGCTCTGCTTTCAGCCTCTTTCATATACTTGCAAAAGTACAATAACTGAAAATCTATCCTAAGAGGGCAGATAAGATTTCCCACTCTCAGAGAGAAAAAAACCAAAGTTGAAATTAACATTATATGTTCTTGTGGAATGTTAAAAAAAGTTACAATTTGAACTGTTTTGGCTTTGGCTTGTTCATCAGTGATGGCAATAAATAGAGATACCTTGAAGTTATCTTTTTCTGTTCTTAGTAATCTCTGTAGTGAAGGAGACCACTCTGTGATCTGCCTACCTATTAGTTTCATATAAAAGATGTGCTGTTCTTGTTAGAAACTCTGTGGAGTCTTGTTGGGATGTGTTATGAAGTTCACTTTCTTTCTTTCAGCCTGTATGATGCTGTGCATTGCATTTTTGGATGAAACAGTGTTGATAACACCAGTGCATATCATCAAGACTTTTTCACTCCCCTTCCACAAAAGTGAGTAGGCTGGGGTTGGGCAAGTCTTGGAGGGGACATAGCCAAAACAGCTGACCCAAATTGACCAAGGGGATATTCTAAATCACATGATATCATACTCAGTAATAAAAGATCAGGGAAAAGAAGAGAAAATGAGGGACGTTTGTGGTTATGGCATTTGCCTTCCCAAGTAGCTATCAAGCATGTTAAGGCCCTGCATCCCAGGAAGTGTCTGGACATCTGTCTGCTGCTGGGATCTGCATCTTTTTGCTTTACTTGTATGCACAGTTTTTGTTTTCCTTGTTAAATGATCTTTTTGCCTTTCTTCTACACTTCTACACATCCTCCAGGAGAGGCAAGTGAGTGAAAGGCAGGGTAAGTGTTCAGTTTCTGGCTGGGGTTGCCACAGTAATCCACTTGCAGCCTAGTGGGTTACCCTACATATGACAGAAGATCTGTTATCTTTAGCAAGAAATAGCTGGACCAAAAATGTGACCTGATATTTCTGTTTGCATAACTAACCAAATACGTAAATAAAATTTTTAAAGATCAAGAAGAGCTGTACTACTTTGAAGTGATCTTTTCTAAATGAACATATAGAAGGAGATAGAGTATATGGTTTTATTTTGTTTTATTTTTTTCCCTATATAATTTAAAATTAACAGATAATATTTGTTTCTTATGCAAGCAAAGAAAATTTCAAAGAGAAACAGCTGTGCTGTGCTAGTCGAAGTGTAAGCTTTCAGTTTAGAGTCACATTCCTCAGATTTTAACTACTTCCCTAGTAGCATATTCATTTCACAATTACAACAGGGTCTCATTCCTATGTTAGTGAGGATAGTGGGACTGAGACCTATGATTTTCCACAATAATTTTACTGTTTTGATCATCTATACCAAATTTGGACAAACAATTGATATAAAATACAGGGTTTATAGTTTTTTAGCCAATATAACTGCTCTTCTTATTCAAATACACTTAAAATGTGCAATTCCTTCAGTTCTGAATGAATAAGAAGTATAGATTATGATTTGAACATTTTATTAGCGCAGATTCAGATTTCAAATTCAGATCCAAAATCAAATATCCTTATTTTTTAGGTATGTAGAAATCTTCCTATACTGTGATTGACATCAGTATTTAATCAGCATATAGGAAAAAATGAAACATGTTTTAACATATGACTGAAAAGGTTTAATATCTCATAAAAGAGAATCTTTAAAACCAAACTAAAAAGGAAAGGGATGTTACCATGTACTGCAGTTCATATCTCTCAGATGAGAGTAGATCTAGATTAGATGTAAGGAAGAATCTCCTCACAAAGATGGTGATGAATTGTTGGAAAAGGTTGCCTAGGGAGGTGGTAGGTGCCCCAATACTGGAAGTGTTGAAGGCCATGTTGCACGGGGCTTTGAGCAGCCTGGTCTAGTGGAATTTGTCTCAGCCCATGGCAGGGGGGTTGGAACTAGATGATCTTTAAGGTCCCTTCCAACCCAAACCATTCTATGATTCTATGATGCTTCTATATAAATGTTCAACACATGCATTGCAAAGAACCTTTGGAACAATGAGTTAATTGAAACAGCTGAATTTGCAGAAGACAATCTTAATAACAATGGAAGATGGCAAAAGGAAAAAGTGAACGTACATTGTAAGAAAGATACGTTGTTTATTTGAAAGAGGTGTCTATTCCTGGCAAGATGACAGCTATCAGGAGTACAAAGGTCATGAAAACAAAGGCAGTGAAGTGATTATTCCTTCACAGTAATCAAAGTAAGGTTCATCTTGTAGCGATATGTGCTTTTTTTAATAATCACTGTTGTCACTCTGTTCTGCTTTCTCCCTTTCTGTCCCCATTACTCTAAAAGGAAGTCTTAGGACCATTAATTGTAAAAATTCTTTTGTTTGAGATTTCTTCCTACTATCAATGCATCCATCTTAGGAACTTTTTTATATATATCTTTTTTTTTTTTTCAAGACAGCTTCTGGTTTGGTGCATTAGGAGGGAATGACAAGGATAGAAAAAGACAACACTGATAAAGGAAGGAGATTGCATATATAAATTCTGAACCATATATAGTGTATCCGTTTTTATAAACATTGTCCAGTATAAAGAGCAAAACCTGAGGAGACAAACATTAAAATTGTGCCATGAACTTCTTTTGCTTCCAGACATGTTGGAGCCTGGTTAATCCATCACCCTGTGTCTCCGTTTAAGGCTCAGGGCAATCCCCCACAGAGCAGAATTTGTTTCAACCCTCTTCTCCCTCCCCTCTTCCCTCTCAGGGGAGGAAGAAAGGCCTCACACAAAGTTGGAAATCAAGATTACAACTTTTAACAGGGAGTAACAAAAGGGATATTAAAGGAAAGGACATATACAGAGGTAACAAGGGAAGGTATATATACAAATATATACAACACCAATCCTCAGATGTTGCTGGATTCCTCCCGAGCCACGTGGAGTTGTAGCAGCCACAGAGCTGTCCAGATACAGCAGCAATCGCAGCGAGGAAGGGGCGAGCAGAACTTCCTGTGTCCTTTTATAGAGTGTGGCAGGAAGGGGAATGGAATAGCCGCTCCATCTGTCCCTCCCCTTCCCCCAACCTTAAACCACAACACCCAGGTAAGGTACCATTGGACAATGAGAGTTGATGAACATGCAACTCAAATTTCTAACCAGTAAAACTAACAAAAAATATTGATGATTTATCAAAAATGTGTATTAAAAATTAGCTCTAAGACAGTATTTTGCATTCCCTAAAGCTTGTGTACTTGCCATCCTGCCAAGAGATGTTATCTGTTCCTACAAAACTTGTTTTATTAATTCCTTTGATCATCACAGCAATAACAGCACTACCACAGAGAAGTTAAAAATATTCCATATCAGAATCATAGAACAATTTGGGTTAGAAGGGACATACAGAGAATATATAATCCAAATCCTGCTCAAAACAGATCTAATCGGATGAGGTTGCTCATGGTTGTGTCCAGTCAAGTCTTCAATACTTCCAAGGATAGGCATACCACAACATCCCTGGATAACTTGTTCCAGTCTTTGATCATGTCCGTGGCAATTTTTTCCCTTATATTTAACTAGAATTTCTGATTATTTTATGCCTCTTGACCTTTTGTCATATCTGGCTCCATCTTCTTTACATTGTTGTGTCATCATTACACATACATCACTTTATCTTTAAAATTTATATCATTTATATTGTAAACTAGCTGTGAGCATACGGTAACATGGAATTGATTTTACTGTATGGTTAACATTGACATCTGTGGCATTTGGTGTCACAGATCTGTGGTTTGGCTACATTTGCTATAACCAAAATATGCATCACTGAAAAGCCATGCTATATCCATCTCAACCATTAGGTCTCTGATGGCCTCTGATAGTGTGCACTTGTCTGCTACATTTTGTCATGTTGCTGTTAACTTGTCACATAACATTTAGGAAATTCAGCTTTGCATAGTTATTGTCACTGACAGTTCAGGTTTTTCTACCTTTCCACTGGTTCTTGTCACATTACTGTCAAACCATCAGCTGTATGAATGCGGTCCATTTCTGTCCTTCTTCACCGACTCACCACAACTTGTATTTCATGATCCTTTCACGTCTAAAGTGCACCTAGGGTACGTTGCTCTTTTTACTATGCTCTGCATGCTCAAAGAATAAAAGATCCTTAGGCATAAAGTGGAATACTTTGTAGTGTTCTTCTGTCAGAGCTGTCTTGCGCCTCTCTGGGTGGCTGTACATCACCTCCGTATGTTCAACTGCTGTTTGCAGTTTTTCCTACTGTTTTCATATCAGTATGAAATACTTATTTTTCTTTTTTGAAATTACTTTTTCCCAGATTTGGATATTATTCAGGGGAGTTTTGTGCAATGTACTAAATATCGAGAACAGATTTAAAGACTGGTCAGCCAAATATTAAATTCATGCTCCACCCAGTGAACCATTCTTCTATCAAACTGTTTCCTCTACTCTGCTTCGTAAAAAACTTTTGTATTTTGTTATTGTATGCACTTCATTACTAGTATACAGAAATACTTTTTCTTCATTTTTGTAGTTCCCTAATATGCTTACCATAGGCAGCAGAATGTATAATATCAAGGACATCTCATCCAGTGCTTGCTACTGTTGATCACATGTTGATACAGCACATATAGCTTGATTTGGTAGATTTGAAATTAAGTAACAAAGCAAACTGTACTTCTGAACTACACAAGCCATTCCTGACTCATTAGAAATAAGATTTTTGTCAGTCTTCTGATTTCTGCTTATTGACACTCAAAATATCTGTGATTCTTTAGTAATACAGTAGATTCTCGATTTGACAGAAATTACCAGTCAGCTATTTCATAAATGTATCATGTTCCTGAACCCTTCATTCCATCACATAGAAATTATATTAAACTAAAAAAGCCCCATAAAACTATAATTTTTCAGAGTTGTAGTATAGCCAAGAGCCTCATAGAGACAGTTACAGAAGGAATGTAAATTATCTAGAGAGACCAGTTGAGTCTACATGTAGAAATCATGAGGATCTACAGGCACAGAGGAGGCCTTCACAAACATGAACTTTCATATACTAAACAAATGGTACCTTAACATTTCCTGTTAAGAAAAGGAACACTGCATGGAAAGGTGAAACAACAAAAAGATCTGTCAAGCCACATTTTTTGTCAACAGGCATGCTAGACAATGGAACCTGAGTGTAAGTACTGTCAGTTCACATCAGCCTGATGGTGCACTGCTTGAGAAACTATTCAACTGCTGAAGGCAGAGCTGTGTTTGTAGACTTTATCCATGCATCTGTCAGACATAAGATAAAATACTTTTTTAAACAAAACAAACAACTCTTGGTAGAAGGGAATCAAACAAACAATTGGTCTCATGAGACAAACCTGCAAAATTTTTTCTTCTTCTTTAACTGTACAACGCAGCTGCTACAACATCACAAAGCTGGTAAGATCTCAAAGCTCTTTCAGCCATTCTTCCCCTGATCATTTAACTCCTGACGTCAGTTGACACATTTTTCTTTATTGTATTTGTGTGTATAGAGCATGTGTGGAGGAAAAAACCCTCAAAATTCTAAACTGTCAGAGTAATCAGTGTACACCTAGTCAGTATAGTTAGAAGGGTCTGGAGAGGTATTCATCTCACTTCTAGTTCATATATTGACAGCTATATTTAACCTTTACTATTTGGAGCTGTGTTTCAACCACACTATCGTCACATCACAGCTTCTCTTTCCCTATCATTGACCAATAAAGCCATAGGCAGCCAAGGGTATTATTTAAAGGCAAATAAAGCCATTACACCTGTCCCATCATATTGTTGCATTCCTTCAGAAATATCCACCTAATCAATTTCTTCTTTCCTCTGCTGCTCAGGGTTACCGATGTCTGTCTCTTCAAATTTATTTTTATCCTATTTTTTGCCACAGACTTGGAATCCCAAATGTCCNGATAAATGAGTTGAATTATATAAATGTATATTGGATTGATAACTTGCTGAAAAGTTGGGCCCAAAGTCTAGCCGAAGTTAAATTACCAGTGGTATACCCCAGGGGTTGAAAATAGGTCCTTCAGTAATGACAATGGATCAAGACAGCATATTCAGCAAGTTCACAGATGACAAAAAACTGGGAGGTGTAGCTGATACGTCAGATGGGTATGCTGCCATTCAGACGGACCTCAACAAGGTGGAGAATTGGGTATACAGGAACCTCATGGAAGAAGATGCCAAGTTCTGCACCCATTCACCCTGGGACACAACTGGTTGGAAAACAGCTCTGTAGAGAGGGACCTGGGGGTCCTGGTAAGCTGACCAGGATCCAGTAATATGCCTTTAACACCAAGAAGATCAACAACCTCCTGGACTGCATTAGGAGGAACGCCACCAGCAGAGAGGTTATCCTTACTCTCTCCTCTGTCCCAGTGAGGCCACATCAGGAGTGCTGGGTCCAATTTTAGGTTCCACAGTACAAGAAAGGCATGGGCATACTGTAGATGAAGTCCAACATAGAGCCATGAAGATGGTTAATGGTCTGGAGCATCTTTCATATGAGAAGGTGCTGAGAGAGTTGAAACTGCTCAGCTTAGAGAAAAGAAGGCTCAGGGGGATCTTATTCAAATGCATTAATACTTGATAGGAAACTGCAAAGAAGATGAAGCCAGTGTCTTTTCAGTGACGCCCAGTGACTGGAAAAGAGGCAACGGGCTCACATTGAATTTCCACCTGAACACAAGAAAAAACTTTTCTGAGTGNAATATACACCTAAACAATTTCTTCTTTCCTCTGCTGCTCAGGGTTACCGATGTCTGTCTCTTCAAATTTATTTTTATCCTATTTTTTTCCACAGACTTGGAATCCCAAATGTCCATGAAGCACCTTAAAATTTCTCTCAGTTTTGAGTTTAATTTAGGGGTTTTTCTGGTTGAGAGCAGAAAAAATATGCATGAAATCACACTCTGTGGATTCAGTTAAGGATTTTTCTGTGCATTTGCAGAATAGCTAGTGACAAATCTACTGTGTAGGTATAATTTACATTGTACAGTAACTCTTCTCTTGGAACTCCTGGAAAAAAAGTTCTTAAAAGAAGAGAGATTTGGCTGTCTAAGACAAAAAATTCAGTATCACATTTTGGTAACCTAACAATGCCTGATGAGTCTCTGGGCCTTATGTTTCTTGCAGTTGCCTACTTGTAATTCACTGACCTTTACCTTTTATTAATTATCTAATGCTTACTTTTTCCCCCACTATAATTTGCTACCTTTTCAAATTATTCTTTGACAAAATGTCTTTTTGTTATTCAGAAAGCCTTTTTCTTACTCTGAAGTTACTCTATTGCCTTACATCTCATTTTTCACCCTCAGTTATTTACTCTATATTCATTTCAAGTTGTCTGAAATTACGTCTCCACAGACTTTCTTTGATACCCAGGTAGTCCATCATTATATTTATTTATTAGAAATCTTACAGTAATTGTCCAAGTGGGTTAGATAAGTGAGTTGGGTCAGCTTAGATAAATGAGTTGAATTATATAAATGTATATTGGATTGATAACTTGCTGAAAAGTTGGGCCCAAAGTCTAGCCGAAGTTAAATTACCAGTGGTATACCCCAGGGGTTGAAAATAGGTCCTTCAGTAATGACAATGGATCAAGACAGCATATTCAGCAAGTTCACAGATGACAAAAAACTGGGAGGTGTAGCTGATACGTCAGATGGGTATGCTGCCATTCAGACGGACCTCAACAAGGTGGAGAATTGGGTATACAGGAACCTCATGGAAGAAGATGCCAAGTTCTGCACCCATTCACCCTGGGACACAACTGGTTGGAAAACAGCTCTGTAGAGAGGGACCTGGGGGTCCTGGTAAGCTGACCAGGATCCAGTAATATGCCTTTAACACCAAGAAGATCAACAACCTCCTGGACTGCATTAGGAGGAACGCCACCAGCAGAGAGGTTATCCTTACTCTCTCCTCTGTCCCAGTGAGGCCACATCAGGAGTGCTGGGTCCAATTTTAGGTTCCACAGTACAAGAAAGGCATGGGCATACTGTAGATGANACCTGAACGCAAGAAAAAACTTTTCTGAGTGTGAGGGTGGTTGCACACTGGAACAGGTTGCTCAGAGAAATTGTGGAGTCTCCATCTGGAGAGATATTAAAAATCTGACTGGACATGGTTGTGGTAACATGCTCTATCTGACTCTGTTTGAGCAGGTGTTTTGCACTAGGTAATCTCAAGAGATGTCATCTCTGTGATTCTGCAAAATATGATTTCAAGTTTACTGAAACAGAAATAAATGTGCTAATTAAATAAGACACTTTAGTTCTGTGTAATACAAACAAAAGCTTTCTTTTGCTTACTAAAGTTTGTCAGACTTTTTATTATCTCCTTTATTTTGGATGTGTTCCACACCAGTTTTCACAAAATCTCAATATCCCGTCTCCAAAAGGAAAATCCAACCTTCATTCTCTGACCATGTTCTTAGAAACAAGAAACAGATATTACCTTGTTATCTTTGTGATCTACATTTTATCCAAAATTTCTTCATTTTTATCACTTGTACATAATAAAATCTTGCTTTCTCCCCCTTTCCTTTTGTTTGTGTTTCCAATCTTTGACGGTTTGTGTTGCTAATCTCATAATTTCATGTTAATCAGTAAATAATGAAGATCAGAAAAGGAATGTAGGATATAATTATTTTATTTCATAAATGACATTGAAATTAATTTTTTAAATGTTAAGGAGTCTACAGTATTAGATTTTCTAATTCTATACTACTTATAGAAGTGTGGGGGTGTTAAATAAAAATAATACGGAAACCACTTATTAATTCTTCCATATGTATTAATCATGAGTCTATGCATATTGTTGCTATAAAAATGTTGAACTCTAGGAAAGCTACTTATTCTAAACTTCTGTAGACTTAAGTTTGAGTGTGTCATATTGTCTAACTTATTTCTGCTACTTTGTTTTTGTCAGTGAACTGATACGAAAGTTCAAGCCAGTTCACTAAGACGAGGAACCCCTTAGAAAACAGATATGTATGCAATCACAAAGGTTAATACAGGATCAAAACTCTTTTATTGTAGCTTCTCACAGTAATGTACAGATTCCTGCAGGTTTTCTTATTATCTGCTTACACTAAACTACGGTAAGCATCCCTCTTCTCCCTCAGTGAGAGTTAATAACCTACTGTGTATGTGAATAGGTACATGGAGCTTGCTTTTCATGAGGTTTGTTAGCAAGAAGTCACAGGAAGATATTTAGTTTCTCAAAGAAAAGCAATAAGTAAAAGATGGGAAATAACAGACAATACCAGTCACACCACATAGAGGCAACTTCAGGCTGTTATCATTGATTTTGATTTTTGCATGTAGAGCTATCCTGTAACAATATCACTACACACCATGTGAACATCATTTTTGGGTCATAATTAATGAACAGCACCCAAGAAAACTATTACAATGTGAGAAAAGAGAATCATCCTCACTCAGATGGGGTGGAGAAAGGTTAATCAGTAAGTCTACCTTTTGCTCTCAATTGCCAGAAGTTCAGAGGCACCTTTTAGAAAGCCTACTGTGGACCAAGCCAAAACTTAACAAATTGTACCAAGATATATAAGTTGATATTTGGTGAAATTTGATTATTTTCTTGTAAATATCGAAGCTAGCAAGCTTCTGTTAACGTGCTGGAGTTGTAGACATAAATCTTTTCAGCATTCAAAGTTAATCTCTCCTATTTAATGGCAGATAGGAAGTAATTTTATATTAACACATAAAAAAACCCCAACTCTAAGTTTTCCATTGAAATTCTTTATACAAATTCCTTATTCTATACTTACATATAAATTACTAAATTGTCTGCAATTGATGTGATAGAAATACATCAGACTTGGATGGAATTAATACAATCCAAAATCACAAGCATTCTAAAGCTTCTCTACAGAACTTGGGAGTACACCTACATTGACATAACAATACAATTCACAAAGCAAATTAAAAAATACCTAATTTCTACATTGCTTTTCTCAGGTTATCCATATGATACAATCAGTTGAATCAGAGTTTTAGAGGAAACTTCAGTAAAACAGTTATTCTTATCAAGCATTCCTCCATTTTCCAATTGTTTTTATTGGTCCTACAAAAAGCTCTCGTGTCAGTAACCCTTCCACATTTACATAAATGAAATTATGAAGCTTATAAAAAAAAAAAAAAAAAAAGAAAAAGGGCTAAAAAATGAAATAATAAGGGAAATTCCAAGGTTCCATACTTCAACAATAATAATCAACTGAACAAACATATGATGAGAAATAATGACTAAGTAACAGCTCTGTAAAAAAGAATCTGGGAACCTGAGCACAATAAAATCTGAAAATGAATCAGAGTCCCCTGCCACTGTGAAAGGGAGCACAATGATAAAAATATATTTAAATTTGTAATGCATAAGAAAGAATTCTACTTTATTCTCCAGAGCATAGTCTAATATTGTCCATGGCATTTCCCCAGAAATACTTGGACCAAATAAATGGACCCCTTCCCACTTTTCCTTAAAAAAACCCACAACAACAAACAAACCAAAAACCAACCAGACAAACAAAAACCAAAAACCCCAAAAGAACTCCAGTCTAGTGAAAGCATTGAATGAATTGGTATCACCTAGCCTTCAAGAATAAACAGATTATGTGGTAACAGCTTTTAACTCTAAACAAGGTTGAGAACAATATGAAAAGAGTACTTTATTTCTACACTGATTTTACACAAAAGAATTTGGAATTGTTTAAACTGGAGAAAGGAAGTTTCAGATGAAGCAATGGGAAAGACTTTGCAACAAGGATAGTGAAGCACCAAAGCAGACTGCCTAAACAGACATCAGAAACAAAAGTCTGTTGCAAATTATATCATATAGTTCGCTTGACTTTGATGCACAGAGATAGATATGACAATTTCTGGAGGTATTTTCCAGTCCTGCAGTTTCTAAATACTAAAGCTAAGAACATTGAATAGACATTATTCTTAAAAGTTATTTTCATATGAAGCCAATGATAGTCAACTGATCATACACCTCTGTTGCTGAACAAGTCTACCCTGACCAAGATCTGAGAATGCCTGCCTCAATAATCATAGGGATCCCCTCTGCGAGGAGGCAGAAACCAGCTCAGCTCAATAAGGTCTTTCCACATCCATTGTCAACCTTAAAAAAATCTGCTATCCTTATTTGACTTGTATTTTGATAACCTTACTCAACTAGTGAAACAAAGGAAAGAAAAAAAATCACACAGGAGTATTCTCAACTGAACCAGTGACCTTTTTCTAATTTATATATAATGTAAATATTTTCTACAATTAAACCAACTCTCAACATTCTTTCTTGATTATGGAATGAAAGATAATTTATGTTGCAACACTGAATTTTGAAACACATAAGAAAAAAGGTACATCAGAAATCTCACAGAGCCTTTGAAAACCTAATCTAAATTGTGAGAGTTAGAATCAGGAGATGGAAGCTCAGAAAAACATCTCCAAACCTATTCTGCTGCCTCAGTGATCAAATTTTCTGCTAAAGTGTTTCTGGACACATGAAGTTATGTTACTGAGCATGCTCTGCTGAAAGCTTTCTATATAGTTTGCACTGACTGCTAGCTCTCACTTGTGGCTACTTGGTTTGCACAAAACAGGTATTCCAGTATCTAATAACAGAACTATTGTGATTGCTGATGTCGCTCTCATTCAGAATGCATACAATTAAATTAAAAGTATTGTGCTGCTGCCTGATTTTGTTCATTAAGCCTACTTATATGCAGAATATTTACTCCAGGAATCAAATATCTAGGCTTTAAAGAAACCTCAGACTAAGCAATTTGAAGCATTCCTCAGGCTAAGAAGAGGCTTTAACTACCAGAACATGGATTATCAGGGATGAACATGCTTTTTAGCTCTTCAGCTGAAACAAGGACCCTATGCATAAAGAATACAAAATTACAGGTCACTGGAAAAATATGCTAGAGAAAGAAAGCTGATTTTGTCAACTTGCAGTTATCACTGTCAACTGGGAATAAGATGTTACTCATTGACATATCTGAATACTTCTTTCCATTAAATAAAAATTATGAATGAAAAAGAACAGTGACAAGAACTCCGCATTGTACTCAACTTCAGATGTTGGAACTGTAGGCATTCACAAATATTTTACTTTAATTTCCCTTTATGATCATTGCAAAGAAAAATATATTAATAGTTCACAATTCCCTTCATTTTTCTGTGGATGCTTCTTTAAAACCAAGGTGGCTTGCGCCCTAGACAAATTTCATTCTGTTCAACATAAGGAAATCATGACATAACAAAGAGAGATGAAGATAAACACATTGAAGATGTCTGGATATAATAGAATGATTTCCACTATTGTACAAATGTGACAATATACAGCATCGTTTTGTCTAGCCACTATTCTGAATGAAAGCAACACATGCATGGCTTCTTTAGACTACTAAATGCTTTGCTAAATGCCTGTGTAAATGCTCAGCTATATTCTTGAGTTTATAAATATGGATCATGATACTAGCATTAAGGGGTTTTTTGAGAAATTGAACTTCTTGCACATATGCAGAAACAAACTGTTGCATTCCTTCTAAGTGCCATAACAAACAGGACTCATTTGTACACTATTGTTTTCTTGGTCAACAATAGATGAACAAAGACTTGAAGTGCTGAATGGCTAATCTATCAAGCATAAACCACAGCATAACACTTTCTCAAAGCAATCATTTGACTTCATACCTTATTTCATTTACTATGGCATAAATTGTCACATGGAAAAGCCATTAGCATCTTGATGGCTATGGTTTGTAATCTCTGTTCATAAGTAGAAAAACCTGAGATTTGAGATTAATACAATTTCATGTGTCATCAGAAAGATTTCTTTATTTATGTTCATTTTTATGAAATCTTCAATAATCCAGTAATTGAATGTCACAGATGGAGTCATACACTTCACTCATCAGAGAGAAGCAATAATAATAGGTCATTGATATAACAAAGTTCAATGGTAAATGTGACAGTGGTTTAACAAGATTGTGCATAGAGGACAGGACCAAACAAAACTGTCAGGGAGACCCTCCTGTTAAATCATGAGGTTCAAAAAGGACCCCCTTGCTTTCTAAACTCCTTCTCATAAAGTTGTCTAGGTATGGCTGTATCCANTTTTGTTACTCCCTGTTAAAAGTTGTAATCTTAATTTTCCAATTTTGTGTGAGGCCTTTCTTCCTCCCCTGAGAGGGAAGAGGGGAGGGGGAAGAGGGGTGAAACTAATTCTGCTCTGTGGGGGATTGCCCTGAGCCTTAAATGGAGACACCACTCCTAGTCCCAGATTTGACCAACAGTTTATGTCCAAAGGACTATATATGCACAATCAGTTCTTTATATCACTTAGCTAAGATTTCAAAGTTTAGAATGCTATTAATCACTTACTGAGAATCCATTGTGGCAAGGAATCTCTCAACCTCAAGGAGTAACTTTGAGGTGTCCCTACTCAAGGGGAGATCCTGGCATGCAGCCTGCTGCTGTGCAGGAGAGCTCAACAAGCCCTGGTCAGTCTACTATTTATAAAGTAAGGTGATTGACTTATAGTCACATTTGTATACTAGAAAGACATCTGGGTCACCATTCCAGACAGCCCTTTTTGCCATCAGTCCCACAAAGTCTGGAGTAAGATGGATGTGGCCATCACAATCCCATTGGTGATTATGGGTTAAGCAGGAGTGGGGTGGGAAACAGTACATGCCACATTGAAGCAAGACCAAAAAAAAGGAGATTACAGTATTGTAGTACTGGTGTTGTGTGAGGAATATTCAATTTGTTGGTGTAACGGGTCTGTCTGAGCTGATTTTCCCCATACAGACTGGAAGCCAGAAGGTGTTGATAACACACGCCCTTGTTATGACTCCCACACAGCACCAAAGGTACGGGGTGTGTGTGGGGGGGCAAGATTTGGGAGGGGATACAACCCGGACAGCCGACCCGAGCTGACCAATAGGATATTCCATACCATATGACGTCAGCTCAACTATAAAAGGAGGAGGACGGGGGGATTCTGGGAAGACATTTGTCCTCCGAGCAACCAGTACGCGTTCTGGAGCCCTGCTTCCCGGGACAGGCCCGACACCGCCTGCGGATGGGAAGTAGAGAGTAACGGCTTTGTTGCTTTTGCTTCGCGCGCGCACGACCTTGCTTTCTCTGCTGTTTATTAAACTGCTTCTTATCATAACCCACGGGTTTTCCTTTTCCATCTTACTCTCTCCCCGCTTGCCTTGCTGACGGAGGTTTTGGTGGGGGGCGGGGGGAGTGATAGAGGGACTAGGGGTGGGCACCGGGCACCCAGCCAAGGTAAACCCACCACAGTTGGCCAGGTAGAAAAGGTGAATAAAACGAAGTTGAGAATTGTTTCCCTTTTAGATCAATGTCATCCTCTGACACTTGAAAATGTACTAGCTGACTTTGGGACTTTGAATTGTTGATTGTAGGCATTGTAGAGAAATAGGCACTTCTTATCAAATTGCTCAAATAGTCTGTGTGTAAATAACATTTAAAAGACTGACTGTGCTCAGCTCAGTCACACAGATGTAAGATATTTTCAGGGACTGCATGGGGCTAATCAATATGCCACATGCCTTGTGGGAAGCTCTATGGAAGATATTCTGAATAAGTAGGCAGAAGAGGGAAGCATTTCTAAAACAGCACTAGAAAATTAGCTTAAGCAGCTGAATCTCAGCTCAGAGGTTAATCAGAAAGCTACAATGCAGAAATACCAGAAAAAAATAGCTACATGAAGAATTTCTTACTCTGTATGAACATTGCTACTTAAAACAAATTAACAAAAGTATATATAAGCTAAACCACATTCAGCATCAGGTGAATGGTTGTCACTGACTATACTATCAGGGCATTCAGAAAGAGTAGGACAGAAGCAGTAGATCAAAGTAATCAGTGCTGGGGATACTCCAGGTGATGTTCAGAGCTTTTACTCCTGACTAGATTTAGTGTGATCCAATTACTCAACATCCCCAACACATACGTAATATAAAGCTGTTTGAAGGTTCAGAGCTTTGTTTTTCAATGAGAAGCTAGTTTCCCTTCACAGAAATCTACTTTGTGTGGAGCAAAACTATTTGGTAAATTTAATCAATAAATGGTAAGTGGGGTCAATCAGAAGATTCACTTCAAAATCAGTCATTTTGAACCAAAACACTAATGAGGAAGAAGCCAATTATGAGAATAAAGTTATTTCATTACACTGTATGCTTTACACAATACCAACAATTAAAATTACAGTGAATATGAGCTATATTAATTCTTAAATAGGACCACCTCTGTAAGAGTTCAGCATGTTTAACCTGAACATTTACTATACTCTTCTACTTAATTTCTTAACTGTATTATTTTCTAAAAGTCTATGGCACATAATTTGCAAGGAAATGCTAGATGCTTCCTTGTATACCATCCAGTCTATTTAGTAATTTTTTAAGCACTTTTATTTAAATTGTGGAGGTGACAGTATATGCATAACAGTCTACTGGTCAGAAGATTGTTCAGCCTACTTTACCCTGCAGGGGTGAAATCTGCTTCTCAGCAGTGTGATAGCACAATGACACTCACGTCACAAATTGCACTTTGTGAGATTGTTTTCACTTATCCTTTTAATTATTTTTTCTATTAGAATATCACTAGATAAAAAAACAAAATTAAATCTATTCCCCTTTCATTGAAAGGATTACCTATCTTCTTTTTCAATCAATTTTCTTAACCATTCATTAAAGTCAATCTTTCTCTTGTTCTCTATCTGATCCCATAACAAACTGTTGCCTAATGCTGAATTTCAATCAAAACTTAAAAAATAGGAACTGGTTGCCTCATAAGAGACACCTCTATCTGTGTACAAACAAATAATGCTAAGCACCAAGGATAATTTTAGGCAAACTTGAGGACCGTCTCTTATCCCAGGTGATGTTTATCATTCATAAAGTTGATTTGCTGTTTAGGTTATGGACTATTATTTTAATTTTGATTGACAGTGGATAATTTAAACCATCGCAGGTTGAAAATATTTCTAGATTTTACTACTTCGGTTCATCATCATCTCAACTCCGGAAATAAAGTGTTTGTAAATTATACTTAATCTGTATAATAAAAATAAACATGTTTTTCAAATTTAAGTGGGAATCTTAGTAAAATCATGGCGACAAGAAATAGCATGGAGGAAGGAGGAAAGATGTAAACGCCTAAATAAAGACTGTCAGCAGGCAATGTAATATTATATGTACAATATACCAAGTAAGGTAGGATCTAGGCAAAATAGATTCAATCAGTAAACTTCATTGTCTTTAGTGACTCTGTAATTGTTTAGCTGTGCAGTGTCTTAGGAGAAATCGAGTTTAAACACAATAAATATACACATTTTAGCCTAGTTCTTTATTGTTCTTTATGAACCAGCCAACGTTTTAGTGTAAACTATTAATATTGCATCTAAACAATTGGATCAATATAATGTAATCTCATGTTGAGTTAGTACGTAACATGTTTTCAGGTCAAAATAACTCACAACTATCAGTTATTTTCCAGACTTTCAAGCAGAACATACATTGAAAGTAAAGACAGTAAGAAACTTTTAATTGACCTTATTAACGTGTACTGTATGCATATGCAGAGGGAGGTTATTAAGAAGATACAATCTTTGAAATAAAATATAATGAATTGAAATAGCTTAGTAATGATACTCCCATGACAGTCTTAGAGAAATCTTCTGGTTTTAAGGTTTAGAAGAAATTCTACAGGAAAACAATGTTTTTGTACACACACAAAATGGTAAAATATTTTTTTATTCAACTGTGGTTTCTCTAACTTGAAACAGCAGCAAAAACATTGAATAAGCATTTAAATCAAATACCTCTGGCAAACAATATAATCCCCAGTTCCTAGCAGCCAGTTTTCCTGAAATCACGTGATAATAGTTGTGGGTTAAGCTCTCTATTTTGATAGGAATAATTTTGCACAGTTTAAAAGACATCTTAGAGAAAGAACCTGTTGATCGAAAGGATAACTATCATAATTAAAGCTGTCTATCTCAGGAAAAGAAGTTACTCAAGAAGTATTCTTTTAGACCATTAGTATTCCAGATGTTCACTTCATACCTACCAAGAAAGATGCCATATAACAGGCTGGATGGTATCTATTGCTGTCTCAGGTGTCCTACTGTGTCCATCCTGATCTGATGAAATGGCATAGTATCTATGAGAGATACATACATTTCTGGAAGAATGGCTGAACTTCATGAACGATGCCAGATTGAGGACATTTTACAGTACTTTGTGAAATCATTTTGCAGTCTCCTACACCTTCCATTTTCATTTTACCTTCCACCAAATATATTTCTGCAGGATAGATTAAATATTCTCTTAATAGTAAATCCCATGCCATAAGTGGCTGAAAAAGTTACAGCACATAGGTAGTCTCTTCTAAATCTTGATGACATGATACTATATGTAGCAAGTTTGTAAATGAATTCCAAAAGGTCAGAGTCACAGAACTCAGAAATAAGATTGAATAGATATGATTTGGTGGCTATATAAGTTTTATTATATACTCCCTCCCTTTGCAGAGTGAAAAACTGTATTAAATATGTAGTATTTTACACTATTTTATAGCATTCAAAAATGTTATTCAGCGCAATATTTTGTGATAAGTTTTTATAAAAGTAAAATTAAAACCCAGGAATTTAATATTTCTGATGAATATTTTGAGAGCTAGACCAATAAAAGGTTTCTTACTAGAGTTCTACAGCATAAACCAGGAGACAAATTTACAACAAAGATGTTAAAGAACTGGAAAGACAACTAGAGATAGTCCCTAAGAAACTACATTTGTGAGAACAGTAGTGGTAAAAGTAGAAAGATTGTTCTGTAAAATGAAGGTGGTTCCCTCTCAGCCTCCCTCTGCCTCCTATTCATTCAATACAAGACCAAGAGAAAGGTTTTAAGTATACAGTCAATGCAGCATAATGAGTATTGGAGGAAGTGAAGTATTTTAGATTTCAGAAGAACTCAGGTAATATGGTTGTCAATGAGTACAGTATAAAGATAAACAGTATTGAAACTTATATACTTCTGAAAAGAAGAGAAAGAAGAAAAGAAACTGTCCAAAATAATGTGAATTATGTATAGCTGCTCACTGGATTGTTGTTCTTACAGCATGAAATTAAGAGCTACTTAAACAGGATAAATTCTAGCATAATGAGGGTGTATTTGAGAGTGCAATTTTCTGAAAGTGTTGGAGGATGACTTAGGCCAGAGAAATTTCATCAACAGCTCCTTTTGAGAGGAGTAATTTGCAAGAACTGTCCCCCAAAGTGTACCTAGGCTTTATCTTGAAAAGGCTTAGTCGAGATGGTCTAAAACAAAGTGAAATTAAAAATAATCAGTGAGGATGTTTGAGTGTCTGCAATCTAGTTCGTTCTCTGTCCTCCTTGTATTTAAATTTCTGTTAAAAACTTGCAGCAAAGAAATCTGAAACACAGTCAGTAGGAAGTTGCTGCATTCTTGGTATATTGTTTTCTTTGCTTGGATAAAGAATCCAAATATAGGTGAAGCCTACAGTTTTACTATCTACAGTGATTATTTAGGTGCTCTGCACTATTTACTACAATCTCTAAATAGGACACTAAGTTCTTTTGTATAAGTTAATACATATAATAAATACAAGGAGACATCTTGGAGATCTCACCTTCTGATCACATATAGAAACAAAGGCAAAGCAGAAACACAAATCTATTTGTAGCATTCCAGAGGACAACTGGAAGAAAAACAAGCAAGCATTTAATTGGAAATAGGGTGGTCCAGATGGTATATTATGATAATCGTTGTTAATATTTTTAATAATAATATACAATATTTTTAAATGTATGCTTATAAAACATCCTGTAAAAACTATATTTCTTTTCTTCTCTGAATGATCAAGGGAAACACTTCTAAGCAAACATGTTTAAATATATTGAAAAGAATGAAGATATTTAGTGTCCATTTTACAAATATAAAAAAAAGTAAAATTTGTCATTTTATCTTGAGTTGGGTTTACATGGTGAGGATTTGGCAGCAGGGGGGCTGGAGAGGTGGCTTCTGTGAGAAGATACTAGAAGCTTCCCCTGTGTCCAATAGATCTAATGCCAGTGGGCTCCAAGATGGACCTATTTCTGGCCCAGGCTGAGCCCATCAACAATGGTAGTAGCACCTCTGGGATAACATATTTAAGAAGGGGGAAAAACTGCTACACAACAACATCAACAGAAAGAGAAGTGAAAATATGTGAGAGGAGACTCTGCAGACACCAAGGTCCTTGAAGGAGGAGGAAGACATGCTCCAGGGACTGGAGCAGCCTGTGGCCCATGGTAAGGATTATGGTGAGGCAGGTTATCCCTCTGCAGCCCATAGAGGTTAATGGAGAAGATATTAATCTGCAGCCCATGGAGGACCTCATGCCATAACAGGTTGATTCCTGAAGGAGGCTGTGACCTCATGGGAAGCCCACACTGCGAGCTGGTTTCTGGCAGGACCTGTGAATCCATGGAGAGAGAAGCCCTTGTTGGAGAATGGGGGTTGCTGTCGGTTCATCACTTGTTGTCTCTGACATTCCCTCCTCCTCTGGGGAAGGACTCTTCACACTCTTCCTCTGCTCCAGAGTGGGGTCCTTTCCATGGGAGACAGTCATCCATGAACTTCTCCAACGTGAGTCCTTTTCACAGGCTGTAGTTCATCACAAATTTACAAACAATCCACCCCTTGTCTGTCACCACAATCATAACATAACTTCCCCACAATCATTCTGCTTTTCAGTCTCTAGCTGTGCTCAATTCATATTTTGCCTGTTACCTCTCCGAGTTTCTGTCCTTATCTCAAATTCCTCAGGCCCTGCGTTGGGTGCCAAAAAGGACTGTGGTAGGTTAACCCTTGCTGAACACCAACCATTCCCTCCCCTCAGCTGGACAAAGGAGAGAAAATATAGTGAAAAGATTGAGACAGGACACAGAGCAATCATTCATCAGTTGCCATCACAGGCAAAGCAGACACAACTTGGGAACATTAATTTAATTTATTACCAATCAAATCAAAGTAGGGTAATGATAAATAAAAACTAAATCTTAAAACACCATCTGTCTCCTTCTTCACTGGCCTTGTTGTCTGCAGGATTGTTTTTCTCACACAGTCTCACTCCTCTCTCTGCTGCTGTTGCTGCACTGCAGGTTTTTTCCCCCTTCCTAAATATGTTACCAGAGAGGCACTGCCACCATTAGTGATGAGCTTGGCCTTAGACAGCAGTGAATCTGTCTTGGAGCCAACTGACATTGGCTCTATTGGACATAGAGGAACTTCCTAGAATTTTCTCATAGAAGCCACCTCTGTGCCTGTCCCCCCATCCCCCCAAAACCTTGCCATGCAAACCCAATACATATGTACATGCAATATATCTTTATGAAGAGTTACTTGAGCCATAGTATCACAATTTATATTACAAAGAGAAGTCCAGGAAAATTGTTCTGCAGATCTTACAGAGGAGCACAGGGCTTTGTCTCCATCCTCCATACACACAAATGTTTCCCTTTGGCATGGACATGTTTAGCAGTGTAAGTGCAGTTTAAAAAATAACCAGAGTTGAGAGAACATTCTGGAAGTCTGTCAGTTCTGTAGGAAGAAAAGGTTGGCTATGTGGTTTGCTACAGGTACTAAAAAATCAACTAGCAACAATGTAGATAACTAAATAGGGAGATTCTGGGGAATCTATATATGTTTGGTGTCCTTTAATAAGAGCCACAAATCCAGCTGCAAATACAGTGAACCTGGATTTTAGTAAAAGGCGTTAGGAAATGTTTTCTTAGCCTTGAATTTAAGAAGCACAATGGTCAAAGTGTCTTGTAGTTTGGAGTTAAAACAAGTATATTTAAGAAAAATTAAAAAAAAATGGCTCTCCCCTGTGCTAAACTGGGACACAAATTCTATGCATCAGTGATTTAAAATAAAATAATGAAGCTAACTCTCTTTTAAAGTACTCTCTTTTAATCAATACTGGTTTAAAGTTGTTAGCTGTTTCAAACAACATGGTTTCTATTTATCAAAGTCAAAGTACTTAGAAGGTTTCCTTTTGAATTACAAGAGCTAGAAATTAACTTCTCTTCTATAAAAACTTCCTGGAAAATTACTGTTGAAAATAAACCTTTTGCTTCAATTCTCTGGAGCCTGAAACACAGAGTCTGAAAAAATATCAGGTTCAAAAGTCATTGAGTTTTGTACCTATGGCAGCCATGTAAATATTTTGTAAATTTGACAACTGTGTTGGAAGACATTCAGAGAGACTTCTGTCTAAATATTTATATCTATTTGAAATAGACAAAACGCTATTGATCACTCATTGATAACTTCTCAAAATATTCTATTGATCTAGAAAACATTTCCTCAGTAATTACAGCTCCACTAATGCTCATAAACTCATAACTGAACACAGAGAACATCACTGATGTTAGATTTACTCTGCATCTTATTTGCTGTGGGGTGAAATTTATTGTGTGGAACATATATATTGCCATAACATAGAAAACATTAATCTACAGATTATGTTTAGAAATGTCAAAATATTAATATAGTTATAGACAATGATGAAAAAAACCTCAAAACTAATGAATTAATAGGATAATGAAAGTGATT
>VYZX01019141.1:26308-49190 GCA_013401335.1 Brachypteracias leptosomus | reverse complement strand
AGCCAAGGTAAACCCTCCACAGCTATCATCAGTCCTGTGGTTTAAAGGAGTTTCCAGTGAACCTGGAAATATACAAAATGCTTGAGTTGAGGCTTTTAAAGGTTTACCACGCAGTATATAGATCTACATGGTCTCCATGTGGTTTAAATGAGACTCTGAATATGCAGCTGAACCTAAGAATATTTTTCAACTTACCCATCATAGGTTTTATAACACTTCATCACCAGCTTGACAGAGCATTGTTTTACCACTTTTAGATAGCTTTTTTTAGGGATCTTTTACATAGGCAGAAGAGTTGCCAGGTAATTCCAAAATTGCATATGGTAGTGGTAACTTGTTCCTGGCAAAACCTGGATTACTATAGTATCTAGCTGAGAAGCATTGCCAGGCATTTTGCTTGTGCTGTCTATATTAAAGTCAGTCCAGTACTTTGCCATCTAACAATTTCTTTTTCAGCCAGTTACAGTAGATGTGTCAGCATCCTTTTGCTTATTCCTTGTTTCATGGGAGTACCTACTAGAGTGAGTCTTCAGCGTTTCTACATTATTTATGTGCTAAATCCTGGAACATCTTATTGAAAAGTTAAGGAAAGGATTTAGATTTTGACTTGTAAAGACTTATTTGTATGGGACTCATGGCTCTCTGTTGAACAGAAAACATTTCAGGTTTTCTTGACAACTTTATTAGGAAATACCTGAGCATCTTTCAACAATGTTGCTGCTGATGTTGATGTTCCTTTGGTGTCTGTGTCTGAAGTGCAGTATTAATTTTTGCTAGCACTTTGGACAGCTTCTTTTTTATTAACTCTCTGCTATATACATATGCAGGGAAAAGCAAAGGCAAATGTTTTGCATAATTTCTTGCACTTGGTACAGAATGTGGAGGTCTGTGATGGTCTTTTTGTCCTTTGGTGGTTGTTTCCACAGTCTAGGTCTGAGTCTTGTGAAAATCTTTTCAACACAGAGAACACTGTTTTGACCACTCTTAGCCATCCTGAGCTTTAAAAAGTGTTTGTTATGTCATATGCTGATGTAACAGGTTTGATACCTTATTCTTGGCTCAGCAAAGTGTTCACTACACCATATGCCAAGATAAGAAGAGTGAGACCTTATCCTTGGCTCAGCAATCTGGGACATCAATGTAGAGAGTGGAGATCAGATTCAGAGGTGTTGGCAAGATGTACTGCAACATTTTGTACTGGTTAAAGCTTCTAAGGGCACGTAGCTTCATGCCAAGTGGTACTGAATTGCTATAGGCCAAATGAAGGCCTGAGATCATGTTATCCTCTTTTGCAATGGCATGAAGCCTCTAAGGACTTCTATCAGAAAGAGTAGAAATGCTTAATAATAGATGCTGCTATTGAGATTTAAATATTAATGTCTATACATACATATTCTCAGACTGTTTTGTATAAGAACATTGTCCTTTATTAACTCACCGAGCTTTCAGAATGGAAGCAAGTACTCTTACTGTGAAGTAATGAGTTTGTGAAGCTCTGTTACTGTTTATCCTTTTTTATGCAAATAGTTTTAGCTATCCCTGCTCAGGTTTTATTCCTCTGTCATTACGAATCCATTTTTCCCTTAGAATTAAGAAAAGAAAAAACATTCTGAAATTCTCATCTATGAGAGGAGTATATGTAAGAGATTTTAAAAATGGGTTTGTTAAATGATCTGATTTTCCCCAAATTAATTTTATTTACAACAAAACAATGTTGTTACATTTGACACTTATGCTCAGCCTAGCTTTAAAGCTGGAATCTCAGATTCCCTACAAAACTAAATGTTGTAAAGTGCTTTCACTAATGTAATTGTTAGATGTTCCCTGACTAGCTAATGACTGCATACTTGTATTGATATTATGGGATGGTTCCTTCGGGGAAAGCCTCATACTGTTGTTTCCTGTCAGCATGAGCCAGTTTGCCTGCTGAAGTGAAGTACTATAGGCAATTCAGAATGTTCAAGAATAAAGTCTGATTAGTTGATGCTGAGGTGTACATGGCAAATATGAGCTAATAATCCAAATGGTTCCCTAAAAAGCAGCACTAAGATGCCACAAAGTCATTCTTCATAAATAACAGTTAAGTGGGTGAATGTTTTTCAGGTTTCCATGTGGAATCTTAAAATAGACATAGATAAAATTCTCTTTGCCTTCTAGATGCAGAGATCTATTTGTAAAAGAGGAGGAAAATACAATGGAGAATGAAGAAGAGATTTCCTGGTTTATCCTAGTTTGAAGTTTGGTAGAAATTAAATTTATCCTTATGTATTTGTTATATTCCTTTCACCACCAGGCAAAATAATTTTATTTCTCTTATTAAATTAATCTAAGGAACAGTTTCTAACAAGCTCTTTGGGATCCAAATTGAGAAAGTGGTGACATTTCTAAAACTGGGGTCCTTAGTAAGCTTCATCAGACGTAGAAATCAATCTGAAATGTTATTATGGGTTTCACCGACTGATCTCTGATCAAATTTATATACATGCCCAGAGCCTAAACTGGATCCTTAGTCATGATATTGTGTGAACAAATATACATAGAATACTTTATCTTGGCTTACTGTTATGTCTTTGAGGAATTAAAACCTACAAGTGAAAAGGTGACTAGCTGTTAACTGCTTTGCCTATGTAACTAGTCAAATATCAGTTATCAAAAGCTTATCCGGTCAATGTCTCAGAAGGTACAAGCTCAGCAGCAGTATTACATATGTTCCACCTTTAGAATATAGCACAATGTCACCTTTTAAACTAGCATTCACCCACAAACACACAGAGAGGAAGAAAAAGCTCAGAACTAGGAAACACAGTGGAAGCTATCCCTCTTGTCCCAAGAAAGTACCAGAAAAAGAATATTTTTTTTTTTCTTTATGAGATAGCCAGATGCAATCATGATATAGGCATAGTCGGATCCTATAGTGGAATAATATCCTACCACAGATATTAGGAAATGTTATTAGAGCATAGTTGTAGTATCTTGAGGAGGTAGTAAAGGATCTGTCAAGCTAATAGTGAAGGAAAAACCTACCATTAAGTGGTGTTATTTTCAGTTAAATAGAATGTTGTCAAAATGTAAATATGCAGGATAATTTTTGTAAACCAAGTATCTGTTTTGCATTCAGTTTGTCTTAAACATTCATGTTTGATAGACATGTGGTACTTACGGACATAGTTTAGCAGCAGACTTGGAAGAGTAGGGTTATGGTTGGACTCCATGATCTTAAAGGTCTTTTCCAACCTAAATGATTCTATGATTCAGCAAAATCTATCTTATTATTGCTGAAAGTAAAGCTGGGGAAAACATGTTAGATTCACATTTTAAAAGCTGTGATTTTTCCAGTAGGGATATCCACAATATCTGTGCAGTGTCTATATTTTTGAGAAAGGAATTGAAATTTAACATAGGAGGATTTTCTATCAAGAATATGTCTTTTCTGAAGCCATGAAAAACTCACTTTACACATGGTCAGTAGGGCTTGCTAAACTTTATCTGCAAAATTCCCTGAAAATGGTCTATAATGGTCAGACTCTACCTCATAACTGCAGGACTGAATAAAAATGTCCTACTAGCTAGTTTCTGATTGCTGCAAGTTATTGTGGGACTCAAGCTACTTCTGAGACTCAGAAATAAAGGCAGAAAGACAGAAAGATCATCTCCTCATATATTTACTGTGCTAGTTTTCCAGAAACTTGAAAAAGAAATGGACATCAGTAAGAGGCAGAAAGAAAAAACAGACCAACAAACAAACAGAAAATGCAGTTTGTTGAAGGATAAGGAAAAGGAAGGAACGAGGTAATGGGATTTGAGGCTGATAATTTACGTAATAAAAGATCAAAAGAAGTTATTGGAAGGGCTAAGAAAGCACAATAGTCTTTGAAAGAGAAAAGCATGAGGCAATGGGACAAGATTTGGGGTAACAAGTTGATGTCCTTGCTGAAGCCAGGATCCCTGCAATGATAACTGAACTTAAACGTGCACTGACTGGCAGGAAGACAAGACCAGAAAACAGACAGGCTGGAGTAAAAAGGAGCTATGGAATAAGCTCTGAGTTGCAAAATGGAAGAAGGAAATTGCTCACATGCATAAAGTGTAATCCAGGACTGTGAAACATGACAAAGTACCAGTGCTCTAGCATGTTTGGCCTTATGAAGTAGAGGCTGATAATACATTTCTGCTGGTGGTTACAAAGGTTAGATAAAATGACAGATAACAGGGCTGATGGCATCTAAAAGCTCTCACTGTGCTGATGAACTGTGTGCATGTTAACACAACATACATTTCTGATTGTAAATGCTGTGGAAATTGTATTTATTTACCAAAATTTTTGAAGAGCTTTTTACAGTCACAGCATTAAAAGGAATACCAGAGTTAAATTAGCCTATGAAATGGTATTTCCAACATTTTCAGTCTTTCATGTGTTTCTGTTTACAACCTTAAAGTTATTTAAGAGGATGTGTGTATAAGAGTTTGAGGACAACGTAGAATGAAACATGTAAAAGAAACAGGTTTCATGCTTGTGTAGCCTTCCCATAGCAGTCATTGCAGAAGATAGAATCTAATTATCCAGGAGCAATCCTCAGTTGCCTTCACCAAAGACTATTAACTTCCTTCCATAGATTGGTACTTTTTCTAAACACTTACAGCATAGTCTTGATTCATCCCTAAAGCCTGGTCAATATTGTTCTTTCAATGTGGCAAAGAGTGTCTGTGAAAAGAAAAATATGTGATTGTGAGGCTAATTGAAGACCTTAAGATCATTATAGGATAACTGTTGATTCTGCCATTTTACTATTTTCCTAATGCAAATTTTTTGTTAATGTTATCTCAGAGGGTTCTTTTAGGAAGAAAAACATGTAAGGGTATTGTTTGGTGATAGATATTTTTATAACAAACTGCCTAACTTGCTGTTAACTATACTTTTTATGAAAATTAAGTTGCAGACTGATTTTATGAAGACAGAAACACTGATCTTTGGATTTCCTTGCTGTATCATTTCTATCCTACAAAAGGAAGGGAAGAAACTTTTATTCCATGATTTTTATTTTTCCAAGGACCCACAATCTTTTCACAGATAGACTGAGTGTCAATCCATATGCATGTCTGAAGAGTTACCTATAAATTATTTTCTTGCATTATTAATTGAATCTGTTTTATTATACAAAGACTGCTACAAGTGGTTCCACCTACATATGTAGAAGTGCAAGGAAGATTTTAGTAATACAGATTTTTACTGTCTGCTTTAGCAACCTGTATTTAATGCTTTAAGGATTAGTAACATGACATGACAAGTGCTTTCCACCGTTTCTTTGTTATAATATGCCTGCCTCTAGGTCCATAACTTTCAGATATGACTCCCCTTCCCACTCTCTTGTCAAACCAAAAAGTGATAGTCACTGGGCAGCACCATTTGCTGTTTACATATTTTTTCTTGAGCTATTTCCAGGTATAATCAGGTCCAGTACACAATAAACAATTAGAAAAAGTAAACATTAGGGGTAAATAATTTTATCAGTAATTTTTTTAATCAGTAATTTTATCTCATCAGATGCTCCATTGTGGATAGTTTGACTCAAATGAAAATTATTTCCACAAGGAAAATGATTCTTTTGGGTGTAGGTACACCCTAACCTTGTACAAAAGTGTGTATAAGATTAGGGGAAACAAAGGAACATACAGTTCTCCTATTTTCTTCAGATGTTTAACATACAGGGATGTTATCTCCTACAAGAACTTGATACAAAGCCACAAGAAATCAAATGGGTCCCTTCCACTCATCACTGAATTTCGCAGAATTCAAGCCAAACCATCTCCCACAGCACCCTGTTGAACAAGCTGGTAACTCAAGGCGTATACAAGTGTAGTCTGTGTTGGGTTAAAAACTGGCTGGATGGCTGAGTTCAGAGAGTTCTGGTAAATGTGANTGGCCTCAAGATGCACCAGGGAAGGTTTTGATTGGACATTAGGAAGAAGTTCTTTGCTGAAAGAGTGGTCAGGCACTGGAACAGACTGCCCAGGGAGGTGGTGAAGTCACCATCACTGGAAGTGTTAAAAAAAATGAGTAGATGTGGCGCTTTGAGACATGGCCTAGGGATTAGGGAGATGTTGGACAAAGGTTGGACTTGATGATCCTAGAGGTCCTTTCCAACTTAAATGATTCTATGATCTATGAACAGCTAGCAAAGAAAATATACTGATTGTTCATATAAACAACTACAAAGAAACAGTCACTACATTTGATATTGTATGCCTACATGTCACTAAAAAGTTATACTGGCTTTCAAATGGTGGATTCATTGAAATTGTCATTAATTTCAGTTGGTTTTGCATTATCTGTGATGTCAACTTAATAAAGCAGTTAAGAGAAACTTATACTTTTCTGAGGATAGAAAAATACCCACTCAAATTGAATTTGTTCTCAGAGAAGGGTATGGTGGGAAAAGACAAGCTATGTGGAGCCTCCAGAGCAGGAGTCTCACTACCTCCAGATTTATATGTTCTTCAGCACTAGGGCAGAGAAGCATGCACCAATTTTAAACATAAAAGTTGTAGTGTTGTGTTCAGTATAGCGTTTTGTGGTATAAGAGTTAGACAAATCCTTTACCACCTTCTAGATTGAGGAAAGGTAGATTCAGAGAGTGGTTAACTATTAATTCGGCAAAGTATTAATTTATTCTTTTTTTAAATTTATGGATCTTCTTTTGATATCTTTCAGGGAAGAAATGAAAGAATACATTGTTGCTCACCTTCTTATGTGCTTGTCTTCCAAATACATTTACTTCAAGAGCATCCCACTGAACACAGCTATAATCACCTCTCCATCCAAATATCTGTTCTTAATTTTATTATGTGTAATATGAAGCTCTGTGGAAGTAACAATAAAACTCAATTAAAGATACATTGTGCAACAGCTTTTCCAGTTAAACAGATTGAAGGTATAGCATAACTCCCCTGCACCATGTAAACATACATTTAGTTCTTTGACACTGATATGAAGTGTCCAGCTACTGTTTCTTCTGGGGAAATATTCTCAGCACAAAAGCTGAGAATTCTACAGTTAATGGGAAAAAAAGGAAGGGAAGGGAAGGNATTTTAGGAGCACAGTTATTTTACGAGAGGGAGAAGGAAAAAAGAAAAGGAAAAAAAAGAAAAGAAAAAAGAAAAAAGGAAAGGAAAGGAAAGTAAAGTAAAGGAAAGGAAAGGAAAGGAAAGGAAAGGAAAGGAAAGGAAAGGAAACTGAATCAGGAATCAGGCAAAATATTTCCTGAAAAATGCAGAGCTTAAAAAAGAGCAATAGACTTAGAAGCAGTTTTATACTATCTGTCACATTTCTTAAGGACTAGATTTATCAGAGTATTGTTCAACAGTGTGGGACTGGTTTGATGCTATGTCATTCAAAGGGATACAAGATTTTTTTAGCAAGGTTGTGAATGATATGAAATCTCCCTTTTAAAATGTGCAGCTCATACTGTTATATCAACTGTACAGTTGTAGCAGAGGTTAAAGTAACTATAAACAGTAATGTTTTTTTTTGAACTAATAATATCTTGAATAGTTTTGGGTTTTTTTTATCTCATAATAGGTAAGTTCACTTCACCCCATAACCAGAGTATAATGAAATTGTCAACATTTTCTTCATTTCTTCTTTTCCTGACAAATAGTGTGAACATATCACCTTTTTCTCTTAATGGAAAACCTAACTGGAATACATCAAAATGCTATTAGGTTTTTCATTTTCTACCACAATTTAATGCTGGGGAATGCATGCAACCTTCATCTGCACACGACTGTAAAATATTCCCTGTTCCTGATAAAATGACTGCAATGGAAAATCAAGCAGAATTGTTCTTTGTTTTGTATTGCTATTCCTTTGTTGCAGTCTCTCTCTGATTGTGTGTAGGAGGATTATCAGGGCTACACAAATATACATGGGTTATATTATCTAAAATGTGCTAAAAATGACTTAGGTAAAATGTTAATGTATAAACATGTTTAATTAAATGGTTGCCATCTTCAACAATACTTTGATATATACTGCATTTCTTCAAAAATAAAAATAGTGAAGTAATGTGTTTATTATAAGTTTTGGGAGATGTTGATTTTGGTATTATGTAGAAAACAGAGAAAAAGATCAAATACACTCACCCTGAGGGAAATATCTGTAACCTATATGTTGTTTAATTCATTTTGTCATGAGCTAAGCCAATAGTGAGATATAAAATAAATCTAGGCTTGCATAGATAATATGTCAACATAGAGCTTAAAAATGAAATCGTTCATCTATAAGATTACGTGTTGCAAGATCAAATCGTGCTCCTTTTTGAGGCAATTTCCTTACATGGGAGCAGAATTGGGCCCTTGCATTGTATACCTCAATGGTAAAATACACGTCAGAGTCATAAAAAATTCTTATTATAAACTAAGTATAAAATGCATAATTATGATAGCAAATTTCTTTAATAACATAGTGTACTAAATAAAATTAATGATACTTTAAAATTCCTAGCATGTCTTATCTATTTGAAAACTGAAAAAAACCCTGTCTGTGTGGCAATTATTTTTGTCTCTAAAGCAGTTGTAATAAATAAAATGGAACTTCTTCACCAAGTTTTATGAATAGATAGGCACATTATTGAAAGAATATCAACATTATAAACTTGCCTTTTTCTAAATAGTCATTGTTTTCTGATAACTAACTATGTTAATTTTATAAACTATATATATTATATGAATATAATTAAACATATCTTTCAGACTAAGTCTTTCTATTAATACAAGTGAAGGAATGATATAGTAAATACCTCAATACCTTTTATTTTATTTCATCTGGGAAATTCTATCTAGAGGATTTTACATTGAATGTAGAAAGAAAATAAGTAATATTTTCCCTTTTCCTTTTTTAAACAATACATAATGTGCAGAAGAAATCAGAGTTGTTTCAATGTAAAATAATATCAAATTACTTGGATTAATTGATGGTTAAACCCAAAATTTCTGGAATTAAAATGAAAGCAGTAAAATGGAATAAATATTTTTTCTCCAAGTATCCAATGTAAGTATACATTCACTCTGAAAAATAAATTTTGCTAGGTGGAGAGTATAAATTTTTAAATAGTTGTAACCAAGTTGGAATAATAACAATAATAATAGTCATTTTAGTTAAGGTAGTGTTGATTTAAGGGATAACTTTGTAGCAGCACTTCCAGGTAACAGCATCTAGATCTGGTCCACTGAGGCTGCAAGAGCAGCTGTAGACAGGTGTTCCTACCCTTCTCCATGCTCATCAGCAGGCTGTGGCTATTGTCTCAGCCAAAGACATTGTCAGCCCCTAGGAAAACTAGAGATCAAATGTAGAGGTCATTAGCTACCACCTTTTGGTCTTGCTATAATAACATCCTGATTGCATATATGGCAATTTACATAGCATTACCCATTATGCTTTGTGCTGTGATTTTGCTTTTGGAGGTCACTCTAACTTGATTAACTCTCTCTTAAGAGTGCCTTTTCGAAGCATCAGAGCCCCACATTTCCACATTTTACTCCATTCTTTATTGGTAGCTTCTTTGAAACTAGGGTACTGTGTCGAATTGTACTGGGAGTCCTGAAAATGTAACCATAAGAAAAAATAAATCCATAAAGTAGGACCCAAAACCTTCAGTAACAAAATGTTCAATTAAAACCAGGTAGGTGGCCTTGGTAAGCTTACAGCCTTTCTGAATTTGTAAACCTCAGTAGGCATTTTTAATTGCTTTTTCTGTGTTATTTATTTGTTTTATCTGTAATTAGATACACAGACTATCTGCCTCTTTTTTTCAGCATTAGCTGTTCACAATGGATGTTCCTTCCACTAGGTATCTGTCAGAATTTTGGATTCTATACCCATTATCGAGATTGATAGCAGTTATCAAACCTCAAAATACGCATGTGTTTTTTAAATATTAGCTGTCACAGTGTGATAAGTTGTGCTGCATTGTATGTTGCAGAATGTAGCACAGAGCCCAGTGGGGCTCTGTTTAAAAGATGAACATACCGAACTTGATGGCAGAGCAGAGAAAGAGCATAAACGCACAAACATAGATACAGAGACACACAGGCACATACACATAACTGATGTCCAATATTTAATGGAAATCTATACAAATTTTTCAACATTCTTATCTTTTGTTTTTCAACATAATTAAAATAGAAATTTGGGTTTACATCTGATAAATTGGATAAAATTTGATGTAAATTTTGAATAATTAGTCAAACAAAATACGCATAAAGGTTAAAATATTGCAGACCTGCAAAATATATAAAAGAAGAGTGCAAACTGGCCTGCATTATATAAGAGGGAGGGGTTAATCATGCTTTGTTATGCATTTTACAGGATAGTGGTCTACCAAAACATTAGGAGATATCTGGAAAATATGATCCATAACACATCTACTGAATCTTTGTGAAATCCTTCTTATGTTGGAATATTACCTAAATAATTTTTGTTCAGGATATCTTCTTACCTTTTAAAAAAAGCAATCAGAAGATTTTGATTACATTAATAACAAAAATAAGTATTGTTGGTGGTTGAGAGGCAACATACATACATGCATTTGTACGTGTATAATAGCATAATTTCAGCCCATGAGTCCAATCTTTCTTTTACACTTCTAAATAATCTCAAAACATTTTACACATTCTTTTCTACAGAAATTTGCGTATTAATGCAGTCTAATTGGCTACTTTTGTAGCCTTTAATGCTATCTGCAATATTCAGATATCTTTAATAAAGAAGCTATAGAACAGTTTTTGGCTCTTTAATGGGGACTTTAAAAGTATATAATTATCCCTTTGTGCATACAAACTAACAGAAACGCTTTTATACTGACAGAGGATTGCTGCTATTACTTATTTTTTTATTTCTCTAAAAGGTAGTGGTGAAGAATTCATTTCTAGCAAGCTAAAATTGGTATTTTAATTAAGTGGAAAACTTGAAAAGGGAAGCTTTTTTCAGAGGGGGCTCAATTGCGTCTTACAACCTTTCTGAAAAGGGCAGAGTGTTAAAACAAACCTCCCACTTTTATTTTCAAAAGGAAAAAAAATCAGAAGCTAAAGATAATCTCTCCATTAGTATTATTAAAAGTGTTCAGCTTTCTTCACATCCTTTAGAAGCAGACAGACTTGTCATGAGCATCACATTTGCAAGCACTGTCACAGCTACTGAAGGCTCCAGTAAAAGCACGGAAGTGCGTTAACAGTAACTGCAAGCAGCCTTTGGGGAACAATAGGCTTACCTATACTGTGCCCAGCTATTCAAAAAACAAGTTGCTTTATTATACTCCATACTCGCTTTAGTGCTCATATAGTGCTTGACCCAGTCTCATTTTTTGAAGTACTGTCACTAGTTCTAAACACCTTTTTCATTCCCTTTGGGTTAGCTAATTTGACTGTTACAGCATTCACCAAAATAACACTGAATCCAGTGTGTAACATCCAATATGTTCTACTGCTAGAGAGAGAAACCTTCCTTCAAAGGTTCTTTTTTTTGTTTTTCTATGCACACACACATTTGATCATTTGTCTTCTTCTAAAAGAAAAAAAGAAAGAATGATCAAAAATTATTTAATTATCTTGACAGATACATGTTGACAATAATTATATATAAAAAGCTGCTGGTACTAAGACAATAGCAAAAAGTAACTCAGGATTTGCAGAACAATTATAATAGTGTCATTAATGCCATAAAACTTCTCAAGCATGTCAGAATCACCCAGTAAGAACAATGTGGGACACTGTTACAAAAGCCTTGTCTAACTAGGAAGTAATTTCTATTTGGATTTCACTGTGTTGTTTTGGCAATTAATCTGCTCTAGGTTGGTTGCATTGTTGAATGAAAATACATTTTAACATGCTGTGTGGGAGCCTTATATAGGGTGATGGAAAGTGGGCTAAATTTGCATGGCCATACTTTGCTGTAATAAAGCAATGACTGCAATATAATCAAGCTGAATAAGTAATCAGATAGGATAGTGTTTTCAGATCTTTTTTCCTTAGGTCAAGTAAGTCCCTAACTGACATACTTTTATAGGATTAGGCAAGATCTAACTAGGTTTGGCATCTAATCTGTTTTAGACAGTGGTTCATTTTTTCCATCATTTCTATCCAAAGGGAGGCAAGGTCACTCAATATGTAGGCAGAACAGACTGTACTTGTGCATGAAAAATAAAACAAGGGGAACACAGACAGTTTTGAAAGAGAGTCTGAAACTCTATTCCATTTCAAGCATTGTGAAAAAAGACCTATTGCCAAATGGTGAAATAGACTTTCTAAGAGCAACAAGTTATGTGCAGGTCTTGGTACATGGTATAGCAAGCCAGAAATGCCATAGTATTTAAGACATTTTTGACTTACTGAAGCACAGAAATTACTGCCATTGTTTCTGTATCTTTTCTTAACATTGATTTCCTCATTTTAAAAAAAGGAAGAATTTAAAATCACCTCAGCTTGCATGTGTTCCAGATGGCCAAATAGCCATAGAATAATAAATTAATAGAAATGTGTCTCTGAACATGCTACCTAATTCTTCCTGCTCAGTTATAAAAGCAGATGCATAAGTATCTAGTCCAATAACAGAAGTAAAATATGGTTCAATAATTTTATTTTTTATAAAATACTCTGTTGAATGAATTCTTATCTTCAGAAACTTAAAAAATACATAAGACATCTTCAGAATCAACAACAACTCTCCAATGACAATAAAATTAACTACTGTGCAAGGCACTTTTTGTATAAAATAGAAGAATTAAGAGGATTTCCTCACTAGTAATCCATAACTGAGTCCTCCCAAAAGGAAGTCTAAATGTATGTCTCCAGCAAACAACCAGAAACCATGGCCAAAACAACAATAAAATGATTAAACTGAGAGCAGATTTCAAGGAGATGACTTAATACCATAGACTAAAGCACTAAGCCATTTGTTTGAAAGTCAGTGAGGAAGATTTGACTGCATGAAGTATCTTAAAACCCAGCCAACAAGGGTTAGATTCCCCTTGTTGATCAAGTTGGCTATATTCTTATGTAATAGAGCTCAAATACATTTGAAAGCAATGGTTCACCTCTAGACTGCTTCTGGAACTAAATATAAAAGGAAGACAAGGTAGACAAAGGAAAAAGCAAATGGTTCATCAGCTTTACAGATTCCTTAAAGATACTCATTTTGGATTATACATTTACAAAAGTGGACTGTTGTATACATGTACTGTCTTGGTGAAATCATTCTCAGAATGGTTAGGAAAGTTCCCTGGCAGGAATATTGAAAAAGTCACAATATTTTTCTGTTCATTACAGTAATTTCAATTACAAAAAAACCCCAAAACAGACAAACATATATCCAGAGCATGTATGAGAAACAGCTTTTTACCTGAAGAAGATATTGCTTTAGATATGCAGCAGGACAGAAAAGAAAAAAAATATGTCAATCTCATCTCTGCCTCCCCTGGAAAACAATCCATATAAATTATATGGAATAAAATTGTGGATATATTCTGATCAAGTACCTTTGTATCAAAAGAAGTCTGTGATTTAATATACTGGAATTTCCTCCTGCAATGGTCACTGGAGAAGATGTCTCCCTCCAGCTCACTACTGTGAGTTACTTATGCAAAATAAAGTGCAAAGAATGCAATTCTCCTTCTCACGTGCTACATCTGCCTTGTGGATAAAGATAACGGCTCTAGTCCCTGTTGCTTTCTGTTCTTTTCTTCAGATGACTTAATTCATCACAAGCAGGGAAAGCAATAAAATATATGGGAGAAGCAAGTGCTGCGGCATGAACATAAAATGTGCCTTTTATATATTCAAATTCATATCCAGTTGTAAGAAATATTCATGACTAATATTAAACTAAGTCCAGAATTAGGCAAAATGCAACAGACATATATTGAAGTGAGCATTTTATTATGTGTTATGTCAGTCAGATTAAAGAAAAGAGTGCATGACACCGACAGGATATTGCATGTATATCAAGCAATCTATTTATATATGACAGGAGGGGGTTGATTTCTGGAAGGAGTGACAACCCAATGAAATAACTACTTGCCTTCAAAATTACTATAGTATAAATGTATACCCTTTAGAATAGAATTTTAAATTGCAATTAACAAAATGTAGATAAATATGTTTGGGAATCAATTCTGACATACAGAATCGAAAAGAAAAAACAATCTGTAAAGATACCAAGAGTTTTTTGAGTGTCATCAGCATCCTGGCTCTGAAAAACTGAATGAAGGAAGCAAAGAATATTTCTCTGAGAATCTCAAGAGAAAGTAATTTAATAAAAGAGCTGATTCATTTGATGCAAAAAAAGGCCTTGAAGTAGATGTGGGTGTGGGAAGTTAGATCACGGTTTTTTGTTTCCTCAAGACCAACACGTAAACTAGAGAAGTGAATCTCCTGTGATTGACAATATCTGATCAGGATATAAGCCTGTTTGTAATAATAAATTGCAATGTTTCATGTGCTTCACTACTGTTCTAGACAAGTTAAAGTCTTTGTTTTATTTCATCAGTGTTTCTGGTCATTTGCTTCCTGCTCTAGTGTAACACTGAGTAAATATCTGCAGAAACAGAATCTTCAGTGCTAGAAAAGAGATAATTGCTACACTGTTTTTAAATAGCCCTTGCTGGGAAAAAAAAACAACACCAAAACAAAACCAAAACACAACCCAAAAACAAAATAACAAACAACCAGCACAAAAAACCTAAAGAACTAAAGCTGAACCCACTTACTTCATTACCTGCAAAGATAAAGTGCATCGAAACAGAAATTCTTTGAGTTCACAATCATTACACTTGGATGGTTATACAAGAGAGCAGGATAAAGGAAAAGAACAATCAATGGTCAACTTACTTTATTTTTTTTTTTCTAGAATTATAATTTGCATGGCTGTTATATGTTTCCAAGGTTATCTGAGCAGAACGCATACAGCACATCTGACAGTCCATAAAGTAGGCTGAATGAGAAAAGCAGATATTCGATGTGAGACACATCAACCTGAATTCCAAGCAATAATGAGAATCACTGTAGTCAAATCTCCTCTTGCTCTTATTTCCATGAGGTTTCAGCAATATCCATTTGGTGCATTTGGGGGAGCTATAGGACAGATGCAATCACATATGGCTTTATACATCAACAATTTCAAACTGTATTTTCTCATAACCTTTCCTTCTTTGTTCAAAAAAGGGACTTCCATTTTAAATTGTAATCTATGACTTTTGAAATGGATGTTAAAGTGTCTTGCTGACAAATTCTTCTGGTTGATTTTCTTCTCTCTTCTTTCTTCTTCTCCTTCTTGCTGTTTTGAAAAGCCATCATGGTAGCATTATGTGAAGGTGAAAGGTACTAGACTGTAAGGCGACAATTAAGCTCCCATTTTTTAGTAGGATTGCTATGGGGATTATGTATTTAGGAGATGCTAATCGAAGTTGCATACTGATGTTAAAATTCAGCATATATTAGCTACTTATAACCAGAGATTAAACCATTTCCATAACACACTGCTAACATCTTAGTTTGAATACTTTCTACTTCCAAATCTCACTCTACATTAAGCTTGATTACTTGTGGCTTCATAATGCATTTGCTAATATCATCTTAATCCTTCAGTGGCATTATATAGCATAACAATGAATAATGACCCAGATACAGAAGCTACTGTATCACAAGATCCAAGGAAGATTTACTGCAAGAAAGTAAAATTATCTGAGGTTGTCATGCTTAAATAATAATTATTAACGCAGGTTAAGAAAATCCTGGCCTCTGATTGGATAAAAGCTGCTAAAACCTAGGGTGATCTTTCCCTTCTTATCTCTGGCTCGAACTTCTGTTAAAAGCAGGTGCTTCCACTACCAGGCCTCACCCTCAGTCGCAGCATGGCTACAGATTTATATGCTCTTGCACCCTAACCAGAAATAAAAGCAGGTTCTTCTCAGAAATGTTTGAAAGATGAAAAGTGCTCTAACAACAAAGTACATGATTAAGCAGCCTTTTTGTGATATAAAGTGCATACTTTGAAAATGTCAATGCTTTTCACAATTTTTTTGTTGAAAAAATAAAGTGCATTTCTGATTGAAACTAAGGTGCCTTTGTGATTAAAAGTGAAGGCAGAATTTCACTATCATGCACTAGCTGCTTGGATGGAGAAACAAAGGTCACATAAATGGAACAAAATTAAACTATATTCATGAATCAAAGAACACTTTGTCAGCTAGGCATAATTTCCTTCCTTACTGCCTGTCCTTAACTATTGTGTAGAGTTACACATTTGCTCTACTCCATTGCAGAAGTGGCTGTATTTAATTTCATTTAACTAATTCCTGTCTCTCTCTCTCTTTCTCTAGAAAAATGGCTCTTTTAGAATCAATGACTTGATCTGGATATAAATGTTCTTTATTATATTCTCATTCTTACCAGAGCTTTGTAAGGTTCTGAATGCAGTAAGACAATTTTATATTTGGGGGATCCAAACTTCTTTCTTGATTCTTTTAGGAAATTGAGATAGAGATCTTCACACACATGCCTAACAGATCTAAGAGTTAGGTCTGCATTGCTTTTTGTAGGACATCTATGGCTGTCTTGAGGATCTTATAAATTGCCCCTCTGGGCATCAAGACATCAGTGGAGGTCAGAGATGCAGCTGGTACTTTGTGAGGAAAGTAGAACACCACAGGCTTCAGCAAGCACAAGCAGGACATCCAGCAGTTTAATATGACCTCAAGTAATATGGGAAAGCATATTTACAGACTATGTCTTCAGCCAGAATTAAGAATGTCTTTGAGGCAACAGTGCAGATGAAATCTCATCTGAGCAACACTTCTGCCCTCACATCAGGTGCAAGATACGTGAACCATAACAAACTTTCTCTCTCCTCTAAAAATGATGATCCATAGGTATTGTGCATATGATGTTGAGTCCCTAATATAAAAGGGAGTTCTGCTGCAGTCCAGCCTCTAATGAGGTAGCTTATGGCTGAAAACCAAAACTATAGTCTTAGTCATTCCCTGCCTCAATATATCCATTCATGTAATTTGTAAGAAGAGAAGTGGACTGTGACTGTTCCACAGACCAAGTAGTTATTTTCTTTGATGGTGCTTCAACTGAAAAGAGTGTCAGGAAGAACAGGGAACATGGGATTTTTAGCTATTTCACCTTTTAAAAATTCTGACTGAGAAAGTTCAGGTTTTTTCCTGGGATGACGGACATTTGTGCCAAACTGACTGTGCGCAGAGAGGAATTAGCCTGGTCTACTTTGTTTCTACCAAAGGACTGTGAGTACTTATAACTGACTCCAACCTCACTCTGCTTCATAGAAGAGGACCTTTTTTGGGCCTCCCTTTCCTCCCCTTCTCCTAGATGACTTTTCCATTGTTATTGGATTCTTTGATTTTCCTGTCTGTGAAAAATGAGCTTGTGCAAAGAGTGAACGGTATGGATTTGAAAGTACTTCTATAGCCAGTGATAGCATTTTAATGTCTTGTTTTTACTAGCTATTGAGTTTGGCAGCCTTAGCCAGTAAAGAGGGTGGGAAGGGAGCTGCAGACAGCCTGCCACTCTTCTGGATTCCTACCATATGCAGCTCTGTCTGATGATGCATTTATTCCCAATTTCTTGAGAAGTAACATTTTACTTGGACAGTGGAAAAGGAGGTACCATTAAGGGTTCCCATTTGAATTCTTCAGATGAGAAATTAATGTCCCAACTTTGATTCCACAGAAGTCTGAGGCAGAAAATGCATAAATGAATAAATAAATACAGATAGCAGCGGGTGCAAGATTGATCTCTCAAGTATGAAACAGCATCATCTTAAAGGAGGAGAAGATCTGTCAGATCTCATGCTGTAAACATCTGACAACTGAGGTATTCCCAGGGCTGTGCCATGGCCTGGTGCCAAGCACAGCTGATGGGCTCACCAGCCGGTAGCATCTGGCACACAGAGCTCCATGAGTGCTGCAGCACGGTGCTGCAGCATTATGTTGCTCCTGGGAACTCTCTGAATTTGAGCTCTTCCCAGGTGCAACCTGCTGCCATAGCCTTGCCTTTGTCCCCAAACCTGTCCTCCATCATACAGCCCCTGTCCCATACCTTCTTCCCTCATCTAGTCATATATCCAAAATATGGACACTTACAGACTGGGTGAAGAAATAGTAGTGGAACAAAAGTGTCTCACAGCTTTATTATTATTGCATTTTCAGGGGATTTCATGGAGGGAATTGTAAGCAACATTTGCTCCACCTCTGTCATGGGCCAATTTTAAAGATTTGGTCACATTCTAGAAAAATACTTTCTCTGAATGTTCAAGCTTCTCAGGTAATATGTGTTCTTCTACATGTTAGGAGCTCATTTATAGAATCTATTTCATGTTTTCATTATTGAGTACTTGTAGTACTGTGTAAGTCAGTGAAAAAGAGTCCTTTAGCATGATTTACACCAAACGTATATAGTGAGCTATTTCTATTTAGTGTTTTACTAGCTAACTAGAGCAGGGTAATGGTAAACATTTACTGGAATGTATAGACCACCTACATTAGAAGGTAAATTATATTCATAATAAATTTCCTTATTCCCTGCATTGCATGTAAGGAAACCTAGGCTGAGAGCAATGAAATTTGCTTTACTGTTAACTGTTTTAGTGGTTTAGTTGCAAGGAAAGCTGAAGCAGATTAAGCTGTGTGTAGGCATTGATTAATACCTGGAAATCACAAATTTCTTGCTGTGGACAAATCTGCTAGTTCACAAAGAGCAGAAAATAACTGGGATTCCATGACTGTGGAAAAATGAATCTGTTTATGGATCAGGCTCTCTCTTTTATAGTGCAAAAAAAAAAAAAAAAAGACAAAATAGTGACAGTTCAAAATTAAGAGGAGAAAATAGATGCTAAGGTTTGGATCCAGAATTAGGAGGAAAAAAATTGGTTTTTAGAAAGAGGATGTGGCCAAAGAGCTCATATATAATACTATAAAGCCCTGGATTTTGAATCTTTAATAGTTATTTATTGGTACTTTGGGGGGGAAAAAATAAAAATCTTTAGCACTTTATCCCAAGGCCATTTTCTTGAAACTCTGCTCCCTAGCCGTCTTATAAAACCTAAACCAGGAAAAATTTTGCTTACCTCTGCTGTGCCAAAGAAGAAATCTTTTTACAAAACTCAAAAGAACTATGTGCTTTTTGTGATAGTCAGTGTCCAACCTTCATGCAAGAGTTCTAGCTCATTTTACTGATATATCTAAGATGCAGATAGAGGGTTCACAGGAAAGAAGCTGAAGTAATAGTGCCACAACTTTCCCCTTTGAAATTAATTATACTCTTGATGTCAGTTTAGGTTCAATCAAACCAACTTTCTATAGTATCTTCTTCTCTCTTAACATCACCTCTCTCCTCATCCAACTATGCATAAAATTTGACAACTCCATCAGTTAAAATACCCAACATTTACTCTGTACTCATCATGAGTTCTGAGATATGCCCAGTTCTACCATATCACCCTCCTAGTCCCCAGTTAATTGGCTGCTTTCACATTGCACTATGTAGGACAGACTGCTTTCCTGAGTCTTTCTCAGTATATTTGGTGTTCACAGTTTCTAATCATCAGGAGCATCAGAAGAATGTATTAAAGTCAAAGGTAAACTTACTTTGACTTTTCTGGTTTAATAATTGACGTACTTTAAATTAAAATAAGACTAAGAATGTCCTTAACTGTACTCCTTTTTTTTTCTCCAGGAAGGAATTACCTTGAACAAAATATCCAAATTTGACTTGTAAATTGGGCAGTATGAAAACCTCTTTAAAGTATGTACAATGTAGTTAGTATGAAAGTTTCTTTTCAAATTTCTATCAAGAATATGCCAGCAACGTGTGATTATAACCTCATTTACAGGAGCACAGTTATACTCACCTAAGTTATAAAAACAAAGATAGTTTTATTTTCATATAAACTTTCACTTCATTAGCAATTAATTAATATTTAAAAATTTCTATAATAATGAAACATTTACAGTATTGTCTCAAGCAGACTCTAGCTTATATAAAGGCTTTCATTGTATACTCTGAACCCTGGTTTTGTGCATATACATTTGGAGTTTTACAGCATACGGCTGGCTTAGAACCCTTTATTCTCCTCCCAACAGAAGAACTATTATGAAGAGCAGAACCATTGCATTCAAATTTCTGATCCCCCTTTCTCTTTCTCCAGATCCAATGAGGTTGGTTGTACAGCAAAACAGAGTAAATCAGATGGCAATCTTCATCCTTATTGCTCTTAGGGGAGGTTTATTGTAGCTTACTTTAGACATCTATCCCATGCAAGAGAATTGTCAAACTTTCATTTACATATTTGTTTTATCTTTATCTAACTCTAGAACCTGACCTGATTTTAGAAGAGCTCTTAACAGTACCTATACTTAGACAATTTTGACACAGTTTAAAGAGCACAGCCCTTTTCTATTTGGACAGAGGACTGATCTTATATAAGGATAAAGGATTATTTTTTTCTCTAAACAAGTGCTCAGTTTAAAATCTGAAATTACGCAAAATAATTTACATGCTGAATCTTTAGCTATCCATAATGATTCCTGTTAACAATCTATCTGCATTTTCATTTTCTCTGTGTTAGGATTAATTTCAGGCTCAAATATTGGCTTTGTCTGATGAGTGTTTTATGGACTGAGGTAATCCTCCCAATCTCTGTTTTTAGTATCATGACTACTCTGTTATCAACAGAAACTTTAGCTTTAGCCACAAAAAAAGGCATAATTTTGTACTGGAAAGCCTGGATTGGTATTTAATTTCCTGTGTTAATATTACTGTTTCAGTTATCTAAGTTACAGCACCTTTCTAATGAGGATTTTGCAGCCTGCAGGAAGGAATCTTTAGCTTATCTAGTCTCAGATTTCCATGCAGTTGCCCTTGTAGTAAGTATGCTAATTTGTGTTTGAATAAAGCTGGCCTAAAAAAAAGAAAAAAAGCTGTTGGTTAAAATCTGTGTCTGATTTCCAATTTCTAGGTGAGTAGGCTCAGTTTCCAGTTATTGGTTCCTGTCTGGTTAGCATTTTTCTCTCTCAGATTAAAAAGCACAATGTCACCTGCCATTTTGTCCCCAAGACTGTACTTATTTGGCTAAACATGTCACGTCCCCATATTCTTTTTGATAAAAGTTCTTTGTGCGTCTGCTCCTTCAAGCCAGAAATTCAACACCATCCTGATTGCCAGAAAATATATTCTACATCCTTTTTGCCAAAAAATTTGAACAACAAAGCTGCATTTTATTCAGATGTCATATTTTCCCCTAAGGACTTCCATATTGCAATATAAATATAAAAAAATTCTGTAGCACATCAGAACTTGAAAATCTAAGGAGAAAAAGGAATAAAGTGAGTTTTCATGTAAAATTTTAAGGGATATTTTACTGTCTGAAGTGGAAGGAAAAGCAGAGCAGAATGAAGGGACTTTGAAAGAGTATGAGGCATTACTATCTTGTTTCTACTTTTCTACAGGGACATACATGTTTGCCAGTTTATCAAAAGATGATTACTGATTCCTTATTCCATTTAGTTTTGAAAAAAACAGTAGAGGTATGTGAGGTGACATTAAATATTGGAAATGTTGCTCTGTTAAGTGTGATCATTTAGTCATCAGTGTAGCAAACATGAAGAGAGAAAGCTCAGGAAGTTTGGCTTGAGATATGTCTTTAGAGTATAGTAAAAATAAATTTTTTCAAAGTAAAGATATTAGAATTCAACAAATCCATCACTCTTTTGGGGATTGTCTCATGAAAAAACATTATGAAGATTTCTTTTTTGAGGAGTCTGGGAGAGTTGAGAAGTGGATAGGCTAGATATCAACAAGCAGCAAAGAATTACACATTAAAGTAGGGATATTGCCTTTGTGTTCTTACAGTGCATAGTACAGAAAGAGTTCTTGGGCCAAAGAAAATATCAGTCAATTCCAGTGGCTCATAATATCCCTATATGGCATTTTCTGGGCAGGGTGTGCTAGTGATTCAGATTGTTTGGCCTTGACAACTACTTTTTTCTTAGATTCTGGAAATTTAGGAGGATTAGTTTGGATGATAAAGCACTGAAAGAAACATGGGTCCCATTGTTAGGTCTGTCACAGACAGAGTGAACTTTTGAGAAAGCCTCTTAAGTCAACTGCATGTCTCAGATCCTCATGGGATCAATGTCTCTCCATCTTACTGGTTACAAGGATAAAATCTATAGAGGTACTCATCATAGAAGATGCTGAGACACAATGGTGGTTAGGATAAGGATAGTTTTGGTTACTACCTAAGAGGCAATGAAGAATCTGACTCAACCTTTTGCAAGTGTTATGCTATATCCTTTCATGATTATTATACAGCAAGACAAAATAGACTGGTTTTGAAGACAGAATATTTTTTAAAAGTGTTTTCCCCAAAGTTCTTGGATGTTATAGTGTGAAGTATTAAGTTCAAGCCAGTTTTGTAAGACATACACAGATGGAAGTAAAATGTTAAATGTTTCTTCCAGCAGGCTTGAAAGCTTCTGAACAAAACATTGTATTTCTTTACTTCCAGCTGTGCGTGCCTAATAACATATTTCATGATGTTTAAATACCAGCTGCATCACTCTACTCCTTGATACTGAGTGCAAGAAAAATGACTTAATTTGTTGATGAGTGGCATGTTACAGGCTGGCAGTAATGGCAGTGATGATTTTACTGGATCAGGGCTCCTACCCCTTTTTTCATCCTCCCCACCTCTCTGAACTTGAATGCCTAAAACATATCACTGTCTGTGTTCCCTGGTTCAGGATTTCATTTCACTACATCATAAGCTATTAACACAACCTTGTCATTGTAATTTGTCACACTTTTTTGTGTG
>VYZX01019141.1:0-13745 GCA_013401335.1 Brachypteracias leptosomus | reverse complement strand
ATTGAAAACAATCACTGAAATGTTAGGATGGAGGTGACCTCTACAAGACAGGTAGTATATTTCTGTGCCTTGGGGGAAGACCAGGAATGTCTAGACTTACACCTTTGTATAGTCTACTCTAGAAACCATTTATGATATGCATTTCATTCCAACAATTATGTATTCTTATACTTGGAAAAAAACTTTTTAATATCAAACCTTGTTTTTTTTGGTGTGAAAATGAGGCAAAGATGGTCCCTCTGCTTCCTCAGTGTGCGTAGAGAATATTTGCTGATGTTGGAAGAAATAACCAAAATGTAGGTTCTAGGCCACAACAGGCCCAGAGTACTAGAGAAAGGAGGCACGCTAATATTAGAATCAAGTCAATTATTTGAGTTATCAAACCAAAGAGCTATATTAAGTCATAGATGGAAACCAGACTGCAGTAAGAAAGCAAATAATTTGGTAAGATGAACAGTGAGAGAAGAGTACAGCAGTGCAGGACAAACAACGATGTTGGGAAAGGGCAGAAGCAGGAATCAGAGGCAGGCAGGAATCATTAACAGAGATTATTGGAAAGCCACAGCCAAAACTCAGCAGCTGGGAAGAGAACACGGGACTGCATCACAGAGCTGACAGACCAGCCAGATTCACAAGCCAGTCCTTATCTTTTGCCCACCTTGGCTGTCTACTGAATCCTCGCTGTCCAAGTAGACTAGTAGCTAACAAGTTGGAGAGTAAATGGTCAGAAGGGGCAAAACCACATCATGTAGCACTGTATTCAATCCAGTTGCAGAGATGAGTCAAAGCTACAGATGAATTGCTTTAAGGATTCCAGTTATGTGGCCTTTAAAATTCCCTGAAGTAGCTGTGAATCCAGACCTGGCAATTGATCAGCTCCATAGCAGGCTGCCATTCCAAGCAGCTGAAGCTCACAGCTTTCTGCAGTAACTGCAGTGAACTCTTGGCAGGAAGAAAACACCTCAAGTTTCAAGCATGGGACTGATTCTGTGCAACACCAGCATGATGTGTTCTGCAANNNNTTTAAAATTAGGTGTGCTCTAATTCAGCACATAAACTGGAATAGATGTCCAAAAGGAAATGGTAGTCACTGGTTCTTGGTGCTGTTTGGAAAGCCAAATGAATCCCCAAGACATTCATTCTTTTGCTCTTATTTCACATCATCAAACGAATGGGGTTTTTTGTTCCATGATAGCTCGGCATATTTTCCAGAATCCCCTTCAGAAAGCAGAAAGATCAGCTCATTAGGGTCATTCTTTGCATGTAAAACAGGCATGCTGTCAGCAAGAAAAATAAGAGTCTGTAGCTCTGAAACAAATACATCCACAAGTCTCCAGATCAGGAAGTCCACTTTTTTAAAATGAGATTTCAACTTAGAATTTTGATCGATGTTCACAAAATGCCCTGAAGATGATAAGCAGTATGTTAAAACTGAGTAATTAACGAACCGAATAATAAAAGTTATTGCAATAATTAAATTTCTGACTTGCTCTGAATAGTTCATTTTTCACCTAATTTTAAAACAGAACTGTTGCATTTCTGTTTTACTTAGAAATTATGATGATTTATCAGCATGAAAACAAAATCTGGAAGTTTGTCCAAGAAACAGTAGGAGGCAGTTATTCTCATCTATGAACTGGGACTTTATCCGGTATTCCCAGGCTATATAACACTTACAAATGTTTGAAGGCACAGGTATCCTCATTTCTTATTAATTTCACCATGAGCCGGGGATACTGCACACCTTACAGTGTGCACACCTTCTTAATGAATGAAATAATCTGTTCTCTGTAATTTAGGCAACTAATTAGCTGAATGATCTAGACAAAAGGAAATTTTATACAGGCATAGACAGACATACAAGCACATTGAGCATGCAGTACATATGTCCATTCAAGGTATACCATCCTCAATTATGTTCTCTAGGCAGGAATTCAGCACATGTTTTTAAAGACACAAACCTTCTACCATCCACTTGATAAAACTTCATTGTTTACACTAGACCTACACCAGAATCCTGTGTCTTTCTGCAAGGGGAGAAACAAGATGCACGTCTTCACACAAGCTCAAACCCTCTTAGTAAAATGATAAGATCATATCAAACACAGATGGAGCCAAATGTCATGCTTTCAATTCTCCAATAAGTATTTGAAGCATAGCTGCACCTTATTAAACTGTAGATGCATTGACTCTCATTCAAGCTGCATTTGAGAGGGAAGACAGAAAATACTCAAACTGTAGGTCTCAGCGTAGATATATCCTCCTTGAGCCCACTTTGAGAATAAAGACATAATCTCCAAGATTATATGGTCTGTATTTCAGCACTCAGAACTTTGGGTTGTAGCTCTAATTCCACTACTGACTTTTGCTACTGTTGAATAATTAATCTGTGTATGGTTTTTGCCACCTGTAAACAGAGGGAAGAATGCTTGCTTGTATTTGCCATTGAGAAATGCAGTTGAGGGTCTGACATGAACAGTATTATAAAATTATTTTCATATTTCTTCCTAAGTGGGACAATCTTTTAAAATTGACAGTTGCATGAGACACATTTCTTGGCTTTGCTGTTGTTTCATTCTTCTCATTTGCTCTCTATACATATATATTTATCTTTTTTTTTTTTTCCTGATAAAAGGATCTGAGGGCACTTTTTAAGCACAAAAGGCTGTGAATAGATTTAAATAATTTGGGTTTTAATTTTGTGTGTAGCTTAAACCTTTCCAAAAGATTTCATTTTAACCATCCTGAAATTTACAGTATTTACCTCTCAGAGTTGTATGGCAAGATTGGGGATTCATGGATTAGGGTTTTTAATTTGTTTTGGTTTATGTTTTTGCAACACTTTTCAAAAAAAGCAAACATCTGGAAGCAAGATTCAGGGATAACTGAATGACTGGATAACTAATAATGGGATAACTAACAAGGACAATCATCATGTCGTCACAATGGTGTGAACTTCCCCATTAGTCTTAATTACAAAAGCCTTTCCTACCACAGGAAAGGAGAGTGACAGAACAACTTGCTTGAGCAGCAGCAGGAGTAAGGGCCATCTATGCCCCATTTAGAAGGGTCTCATGAAGAACTTTGAATAGTTTTCATTGAACTGTGGATACTGAATTAAAAAGGCCTCAAGCTTGAGTTTCAAGACAGCTGAATGGAACTGAAATGAATTTTTGGTTTGAGAGTATAGTTCTCATCTGCCATAATAATTTATTTGAAGTAAGTACCTTCATTCCAAATTATGTGCATTTTATTGTTATAGAGGGGTTCTGGGTGAAAGGAAGTAGATAAAATCAGGGGTAAAGTTAAGGCCAGGAAGAAGGGAGGAATGGAATATTTTTAAGATTTGGTTTTATTTTCTCTTTACCTTACTCTGATTTGATTGGTAATATATTAAATTCATTTCCCCACATTGATTCTTATTTTGCCCATGACAGTAATTGGTGAATGATCTCTCCCTGTCCATGAGGCTTTCGTTATATTGAACTGTACCCTGTTCAGCTGAGGAGTGGTAGTGATAGAGCAACTTTGGTGGGTACCTGGCATCTAGCCAGGGTCAAAATAAAGCATGTAGGAAAACTGCTATTATACCTTAGCTCCTTATATTAGTAAGTAAAAATGGCCAATTAGTTCTACTTTATCTTCTCCAAAGCTGAAGAAGGAAATAATAACATTTCCATGCATCATGAAAGAGCTTCAGAATTGGAAAACAGTAAGTGCTATTCCATCTAAGAGTTGCTTCTCTATAAAAATGATGTCAATAAAAACTGAAGCTTCTCTCCACTTTACAGGACCAATCTTTGAAATACTTTCAGCAATCCAAATTGACAGCATTTTAGAACAATTGTTTTTCATTATGGATACTCTAATTCCTCTGCTTTAAACCAAATCATTTTTGTTTATATATGAAGTGTCAACAGATACTGTACATATTGAACTCATAAAAGTCTTATGTAACACACAGCTAAGTAAAGAGAAGTAAAGAACTGTGGCATATACCAAAACGCTAGTCAAAATCATTAAATTGTACTTTGAAGGGTCTCACTGCAGAGAAAGCTTTCTGTTTACTCACTCTACATAGTGGTATTTAACATGAATGCATTAAAACTAGATAAGTGATAACACTTCTAAATTCTGCTAATCCTCATTTTGGTTTTTGGTCTGTGACCAGAAGGTACTTTGTCATGAAAGCTCCAAGACTTCAGCAGCCTAAGAAACTGCTTAAGAATGCTAAGAAACAGGAATGTTAAGAAATCTTAAGAAACATTTAAAGAAAATCTTTTTTCCTTCTATGGTCCTAGAATATACAGCAGCTACCATAACTATCTGGAGTTTGTTCTACAGAAGTAATTTTTTTTTTCTTTTAATCTTCAAGATGAGGAAAAATATAAGGTTTGTTTTCCATAAATTCTTTGAAAAGAAATCTCTTTGATTTTAGTATTTTTGGAATACTATTGATGTAAGATCAAACCTTTTTTAAATGGTTAGGAAAAAAATATTGAAGTAATACAATACAGCAGTTTTGGGACAAGAACTGCATAAATCAGCTAAAGGCCCTTTAAAGCACATAACTGGCTGGCAAAAGCAGACCCATTTCAAAACTGTCATAACACCAGCTTGTTTTTCAATTCTATAACTCAGAATGTCTGGATTTCAATAACTTTTTTTTTTCCTTCAGGGTACAACACCAATATTGTAACGCAAACCACTATACATTCTGCGTGTGTCTGAGTACAGCTATTAAATACAGACCAGATCATCCTTGTCTCTTTTCTATAGGCGGTTTGTATGTACAGCCATTTAATATTTATTTCCCCTAGTAGCCAAAATGTAGAAAGTAGCCACAAAACAGAAAAATCACAAACTCTATTCCAGGTTGTTGAAATCTATGGCCTGATCCTGTCATGAGTGTAAGAGGAAGGGGCTCTTGTGGAGCCCCATTGGCTGCTGCCTTCCTGCGCAGAGCTTATTGCAGGGTCACGGATTAATTATTACTGTAAGCATTGGTATTAAATGCTCACTCTCAAACACCCTGAGATGCATAAAAAATGTACTTTTAAACATAGAATGGGTTTCATGAACTTACATAATTTGTAAGCACTGTAGTTGCATTCTGGTGTCTATGGCATTGTATTTCCTCTCTACTAGCAAACCTAGTCTGCAAGGCTGGGACAAGCTTTTTAAATTGAGTAGAATGTTGAATAAACTTATGTAGATCATATAATTTGTGAAAGTATATTTTGCTGATTACAGAGGGTTTTTTTCAAATGATGGTTGCTTTTGAATCTATCATTACAACCAGCTGAAACATGACCAAACTTTTCAGTAGGGTAATCAGGGAGAATTAGAGTTGGAATAGACACAAGCACTAATATTATGGTGTCATGGAAATAAAATTTATTAGTTAGAATTATTGAATAATATGGTGGTCCATACAGTCTCAAGCAAATCTGGATAATGTTAATATGACACCTTTGTCTCCCAGGGCACTGTAGTGGGTAAATAAGATGAGGAACTCTATTAAAGATTAATAAACATTACAAAATCAGAAACATTACATAATAAAACACTTTTTCTTACAAATTAATGAATGTAGTTTTTACAAATTATGGTGAACATCATTTAAAAATAATCTGTCAACATTACTTTGTGGGAAAAAAAAGGAAACCAGAAAACACACTCAAAACATTGTGTCAATGTTAAGCCTCTTTTGTGAGCATTTCAGTGCCTGAAATTATTAGTAAGCAATGATAGACAAATAGGAAATGTCAAATCCCCATCAAAGAGTATTAAAGTTGGACATCTGACTTTATGAGTGTTAACTTATGCAGGGATAAAAGTATCAAGCATGAGCTATTTACAAAATCAGTTTTATGAAAAAAATATATTCTTCAGGAATCTAGAATACAATTATTTGCAGAAACTACTCATTATAATTTTTTGAATAATATATAAATACTAAGATAATTGTGAATTAATCACAGAAAATTCAGAAAAGCAAAGGGGAGAGGATATTTGTCAACTAATTTATTCACTGTAAACTATTTGCTCAAGTTCATTTATTATTTAACCAGCCATTTGTTCAGCAAGTTTGGCACCTCTAGGATCCCCTTCAGGAGCAGAAGTAGCAGACAGCAGTAGAGGCAGCAGGGCTGGGTGAAGAAAGCAGTTCCTTCATTGTGCTATGGGACCAACAGCCTGAGCTTGAACCAACTGCAGGACCCTGCTGAAGATCTCCCCTCCAGACAAGCCAGCTGCATGGCGGTACCTCGTCATCTCCTTAAAGATAAAATTTCACTAGATGGAGTACTGGACACGTGGTTATCACATGATGGTGGCTGTATGTACTCATAGGGTTTATTGAGACCAGGAAAGGATTCATGGAAGATATAATGAAAATGAACTGGCTGATTCCTGGGTGGACAAAAAAAATACCCATAAGTCTGAAAAACTGAGAAGAACTTTTAAGTAGTATGCTACTAAAATGTCAAAACTTGCATGCTCCTGTTTTCTGCTGACAATATCACTCACAACTGACTACTTTTGGGTTTGTTTTTTTTGAGTTCTGACATGGTAAACACCTTTACCTTACACAAACCTATTTATCTGTGTTCTGTATATGTCAAATATTCTTCTGTTACATTGATACATCTTCCATTGCAGTTATTGCAATGGGAATTCTACTGATATTACAGAAGAGTTGGGTCAAGGTGATTAGTTGTTATATTTTCAGTGAAGAGAAATCTGGTCTGCAAGTTCAGATTATTCTGGCAAGAATTTTCCCTGACATAGTGTCCAAGAATACAGTCAAGATACACCAGAGATTCTCATTATAATTTTTTAATTGTAAAAAAAAGCACAATAAAGTTTATTAAAATTTTACAGTAGTTCCCCTTTAAAAGGTCAGTTTAATATTTAATTTGAAATAAGGTAAAATGTGTGTGTGAGGGGTGTGACAAAGTAATGTTTAAACAATCAGAGCTGACACATGTTGATAGATACTGTCTAATATTCCTTCATGCAGATTGTATGACGAGTTGCAAGGCTCAAGGTTATGCATCTATAACCACCCAGAGGGCTTTCTTCTCCACTTGATGCATGAATTTAATTTCCATTAAAGCTAATGCAAGATATAGATGCTTACTGAAAGTAGATTAGACCAATCTTCCAAAATTCTGTATAATCAGTAGGGATATGATTCAGATCCATGGTTCCTAACTTTGGTAAATTATTTTGCAGTGATTAAATAAAACACTCATGCAACAATAGACCTTATACCTTACCATACATAAAAAAATCCCTTGGGAATATAATACTAGAATCAGTTAAAAAATTGAAAACAGGATTGTCTCAGTAGCCCCTCCCCTCTAAATATCAACACAGGTAATACTTCTAAATTTTTTTCAAACTCTTTGAAAACATTGACTTTTCAGCAAAGCATTCCAGCTGAAAAATCTCAGTAGTTTGATTAAAATTGTTATTGTAATATTTCATGAGACATTCAGTTCAGGTACAGACTTTTCTGTGACTCAAGTGCATCAAGAGCATCCCAACTCATGCATGCTTCTTTCACTACAGGCTTCTTTCTCTTTATTCCCCAAGGATACCTATTTGCATGAAGAGCAACTGCTGGAGATCCGCTTGATACTCTGAAAAAATTAACAATACTTTCCCTCTCTTCTTCATTCCCTCCCTTCCTTCCTCCCTCCCTTCCCTCCTTCCTTCTTTCCTCCCTTGCTCCTTTCCTCCTTTCTCTCCCCTCTTTCCTCCCTTCTCTCCCTTCCTCCACACCTTCATGGTAGCTACAGAACCTGCCACACGAATACCCAGTTTGGTCTGTTCTCAAAAGCAGAACGCACAAAGCATTGGCTTCCTTTGTGCATATGTAAAGGTTCATCTCAGTACAGGACCTCTCTTCCTAGATCCAATACATTCCATTTGGATGGCTCTTCAGAGATCTCCTTGGGGTACCCTACAAATTGCTGAGAACTGCTTGCTGGGAATGGGCATATGTGGAGGGAATCCCAGGGAGGCTTGATGAAATTTGCCCTGAGTCATCTGTTGAGGACTAGGAAAAGCACATTACCTAATCTAATCGCAGGTCTGAAAGAAAGACTATGTTTGTTTCTGGGATACTAAAATATTTTGTCTTTATTTTTAGTTTTTCTCTGGTTGTTCACTGAACTTTGTATTAGAAACAGTTGAGTCTTGAAATTATTTCTTGATTCTAGTTGGGGGAAAATGGGGTTGGGTGGGATGTGTTGTAGATTTATAAAAATCACAGTCACTTCTTTGCAGAAATACTCATGTGATTTTGGCTTTGCCTGCAACAGAGTTTGTTGCTGACTCTCTCTCCATGCCTGTAGCTGATCCTAGCTTACAGTTACCACAGATCTTGAAAGATATTAGATAGTGGCAGCAATATGATTGTTTGAGGATCTCAAGCCCTTTTTATGTTAAAAAAAAAATCATATCCAACACTGAGTAGGTGAGCTCTCTGGATCTCCCTATCTTCTTCCGCCTGCCACAAGAGTGGCAGGAGTTTGACTCCCTTTCCCTTTTGACTCTGCTTGCCAGCTTATATCAATATAAAAACCTATCTCAGAGAAGGGCAAAAAAATGTAGAGACATGCTTGTTTTTCACTCCATGAAAGCAGGGTTTCTCTTTAGATTTCAGGAGGGCCCCTTCAACTTAGACTTTAAGGAGTTCAAAGATCAATTCTTCCTCTAATCACAAAAAACACATCAGAGTAATCAGCATGCTGGGAAAGGAAGGGCAGAAAGACATTCTGTGATTATGGGACGATTTAATGGTGATTTATTGAAAATTGGTGACTGGCAGCAGCACTTCATAAAGGATTAGCTCTACATTTTATGCCTACTGTGGTTTTGAAAAAGGAAAATTAATGGAACCTGATCCCTAACTGAAATGGAAACCCCTTTTTACTCACTGCCTTTGGGACACTGGCATTTCCCACAGCATAACCTTCTATTTTCCTAAAACATACCCCCAGTTTTTTTTTGGGGTGCATTGTATTTACAGGAAACCAGTATAGAGTACAGGATCTAGAGTAACCAATGTTTTATATCTTCAACTTGTATGCCTCTTTAGTGTTTGTGAATGAGATATCCTGGTCTGCAAAAAATGTTCAGGAAGACTTTGTGCAAATATCTCTTGCATAGTTCAGCCAATGCACCTCAGTCTTGATCTACTAGAGCTCCACTATTTCAGTTCCAAGGCTCTTTTAAGCAGGAACAACCAATCACATAAAACAGTGCCATTGTTTTGTGATATGCTCAAATGGGCGCTAGGATGAAATCATCATACTCATTTTCATTTGTGACCCAACCTAGTGATCTCTAGTCATGAGAGGCAGATAACCTACAGCTCCTAATAAAAATACAGTTGAGAAGAAAGTCTTACCATTTAAGAACACCTGGGCATTAGTGCTATTAATTTCCACCTAAAATGGCCTACTCAGTGTAAAATACATATTAGCAACACTACTGAATACCTGAGCATATTGATAATGACGAGTAGGGCCAGGAGCAATGAGAAAAGGAAGTATAATGAAGAGATTACAATCGGAAAGTGTATTAAGGGAAATCTTGCTTAACGAGGTTATTGTTATCAAACTACATTATTCATAGGGACTTCTGATTAGACACAAATGTCAAATGTAACATACATTTCTAGGTGTCAACTCTTCATTTGCTTTTCACATAAACACTGTTGGCTTTAGTTTAGCAAACTGTACATTTGTTTTTAAGTAAGTTTTGCTACATTCACGAAACATTTTTAAATCAATAATGTAAAAGATGAAGTAGGGTTCTTTAACATAAAAATTCATTTAGACTTAGAAGTCATGCAAAATCCCACACATTTACTATTAACCAATATTTCTAAAAACAGGATGCAAGACAGCACAGATTTCTCTGTTCTCCGATTTTCTTCCTGTCTTTCTTCTGTCTATCTGTATTACAACCAAAGTGCCTTCAGCCTTAGAAGCTATGGCTCTACCACTTGAGGGCAGTGGATGGCTTTCGGTGCTGATTTTGAATTGGCATTTTTCTTTTATTTCACTACATATGTACTTCTTTTTCTATTTTGGGCACCAGTTCTCTGTTTTCCTCTGGTCTTTCCCAAATCCTCCACCCTTTTGTGTTTTTTTACTTCTTCAGTAATTCAGTTTACCCACTTCACACAATGGGACATTTCCCTTCATTTAAGATATGCTTTTCAAGATACACTTCTCAATCTCAACATGTCAACAAAGAAAGAACCAACAGAGAGTTAAACCAGACTGGGCTTCTGAGGCCTGTTTAATAAAGTTGTTTAAAGCTATTTTAGCAACTTGTGATATAACTTCACAGAGATAGCTTTGATGTTCTCCTTACATATGTTGGCAGAAATCTGTGAAATATGTAGAAAATTGTTCTTAGAACACATCAGTTGATATGGTAAACAGAATCAGCATAAACCTTTCTTTTTGCAATGAATTCTTAAAGCATGCTATCAGCATTATCATAATTTGATTTGAATAAAAGTTATATGAATAAGAGGTACATTAATTAGTGATGTAGTTTTAATTGAGCAGAGTGTCAGATGGCATTTATTCAAATTCTGATGAACCGTGTGTCCTAAATGTTTGGTAACACTTTGTCAAAATGACATAATCACTGTTATTGTCATTAGTACTCATTGTTGGAACCTGAATTATACCTGATTGTTTCGGTATTCATATGGGTCTAAAATTGAATACTACAGAAATCTGATTGTAATTTTCCAAAGCATTAACTAGTGCTACAATATAAATATGAACAGATAAGTTATATAAGCAAACATAAAGAGCCATGGATTTTAAATTGCTAATTAAAGAAATTTCACACCTAAAAGTGGCTGCGTGTATGTGAAGAAAATAAGGCAAAGGGAAGACCCTCCATTTGGCTCCATTTATAATTTGTACTGTAAGCACAAACTGTGTTTGGTTGCTCAAAAAGTCTACTTGCTACCCCAAGTCCCATGGTACATTATGGCACATCATGGCACTGGCTGTCCCCAGGTGGCCAGCCCTGTGCTTCCAAACTTGTTTCCTGACTTTTAACAAATGTCTACCCAGAAGGTTACAGAAAGGCCCAGATTGTGGAGTCTTCTTCTCTGGAGATGTTTAAAGCCTGCCTGGACGTGTTCCTGTGCAACTTGGTCTAGGTGATCCTGCACCAGCAGGGGGATGGGACTAGATGATCTTTCAAGGTCCCTTCCAATCCCTAACCATTCTATGATTCTATGATTCACAGCCAGCAGCAGAAGAGGGATTTGTATGTAAGTTTAGCTTTTGCAACTGGTCAGCATCATGCTTGGATCAAGGACAAAGGCTTATTCTCTGTGGGATTCTCCTTCCCTTACAGCACAGAGACTTGAGTAAACTGAGAAATGGCTCCAACAGGAGAGATTCAACATTTCTCCTTAATAAAAAAGAGCTAGATCCTCACCCCTGTGGTTTATGTCTAAAATGAAGATTTTCAAAATTATCAAATGACTTCAACATCTTTGTTTTTTTGAAGCCCTCATGTTAGTGATTAATTTTGAAAGATGGGAATTTCATGTCATAGGCAGTTCTCTATCATTTTTCAGCATGGACCTTAGATGAGGCATACAAAATAAATGGGAAAAACCCCTACAAACAAATAAGTGAAAATATTTTCTGTACTGTATTGTTTTGAAATGTGTGTATCAATAAATAACTATACATACATAAGTTAAATCATAGAATCATAGAATGGTTTGGGTTGGAAGGGACCTTAAAGGTCATCTAGTTCCAATCCCCCTGCCATGGGCAGGGACACCTTCTACTAGACAAGGTTGCTCAAAACCCATCCAACCTAGTCTTGAAGACACCTAGTTGTGGGACATCTACAGCCTCCCTGGGCAACCTATTCCAGTGTCTCACCAACCTCATAATGAAGAACTTCTTCCTTACATCTAATCTAAACCTACCCTCTTCCAGCTTGAAGCCTTTACCCCTCACCAAACAGCTTCCTGGCTGCCAGGCATTTTTATCTGGACAGGCTTCAAGCTTTCTGCAAAAGAACTCTTTTTCCTCCAGTTCAGATGTTGTTACATCATTTGTGGAATTGTCATCTCATTTCTAGTAAGCCTTTACTGCTGAAACCTGTGCTCAGCTTGAGCCTACACAAGTTTTATAGCACTGCAGTCTGCTTCCACCCTTACCAGCTCAGCTTGTCTGTTTGCCTGTCCAATCTGCACCTGGCCAGCTAGGGAACATTCATGGTGGAGTTCTTCATCACACAGTGAAAGAGCTATAACATAGTACACTTCAAACAGAAAATTGCTGAACCTACTGTGGATATTAAGTAGGGTGGTAGAGCAGGGAGAATGGAGAAAAGAAGCATTCTCCAGAACCCCTAATTAAAGATTATGTCATAATAGGTGAGTACAAAGCTTCAGACGGAATGACTACACAGTTTGTCTTCAAGTTTCAGCATTTTTGAGTGCTTGACATCTCAGTAACTTTGGGTACTTTAGCATCATTTATCTCAATACACGTCTGTGTGAGTATAGAGGTACCTACTTCGGGATGTTTCATATTTTCAAACTTTGTGGCATTTAAACAATTGGCTTTCTTCCTCAAAAAGTAGAAATGAGGCAGCTAGTTTTGCTTGTTTGAGGGTGTTTTTTTTTTACCCAAAGATCTTCTGCTTAGGTTTCTGCACATTTCAGACATATCTTTTTATTTGGAGAGTGACTGCAATAGCCTCTGGATACTTTAAAGAAAGTTTTCTTAGTATGAAACATTGAACAATATTCAGTTTTGCTCTTCCAATTTTTCTAAAATATCTCCCTGTTTAGAAGTTAATTGTTACACATTTTGGTGATCTCTTTAGACATTGACCTCACTTTGGCTCTTTTTTTTATCATTCAGTCTCACAGTTTCTGTCATGAAATGAGTCCTTTATAAATTAATAAAGTAATAAAATGAATAGTTTGATGTAGCATTTCTTAGTGATTGCTGTAATGTTAAAAAACATCAAATGAAGCATTACCTTCATCTGATGTTTTTATAGCTGAACTTATGGAAAAAACATTAAATAAGAATACCCCGAATTTCACTTTTTCACTTGGGACAAGAATGTTTCATGCATACTATCTGTCAAAAGATTGCAATGGAACCTTTATAATATATATGTGTTATCTAGACGATTTTCCATTCTCTTCGGCCTTTATCTTTTTACTTTATTTTTTGCATACTTTTTCTTTTCTTTGTAACCCAGTATATCATCAATCCTTAATTATTAACAATTAAAAGCATTTCAGTGAGCCTGTTCAGTGGATAAGAAATTGGCTGGATGGTCGCATCCAGAGAGTGATGGTCAACGGCACAATGTCCAAATGGAAAAAGGTGACAAGTGGTGTCCCTCGGGGATCCATACTGGGACCAGTATTGTTTAATATCTTCATTAATGCTAAAGACAGTGGCATTGAGTGCACCCTCAGCAAATTTGTTGATGACACCAAGCTGAGCGGTGCAGTTGATGTACGGGATGCCATCCAGAAGGACCTGGACAAACTGGAGAGGTGAGCCCAGATGAACCTCATGAGGTTCAGCAAGGCCAAGTGCAGGGTCCTGCACCTGAGCTGCAGCAACTAGTGTTATCAATATGGACTGGGAGAGGACATGTTAAGGAGCAGCCCCGTGGAAAATGACTTGGGGGTACTAGTGGAT
>VYZX01019139.1:713-21687 GCA_013401335.1 Brachypteracias leptosomus | reverse complement strand
AGCTCAGACAGACCCACAACAGTAGTAAATAACAAAATTTGATTGTTTTCATCTGTATAACATAAATAATAACTTTTATTGTTTATTTTATACCAAATGGAACAAACTAAATCACTAATTGAAACTGACAGGTTAGTGAAAATAATCACAGCAGCCACATTAGAGGATCAACTTGTTTCTACAATTTTTGTTACATTAGATAAAATTTGCTTGGAAAACATCAAATACATTCTTGTAGAACTTGACTTTAAAAATCGTTTGCTTGTATATTCACATGATAAATGCTATCTTCTTTATTGGGCAGAATGTAGTGAACAAAAAGCACTTCGCTACAGCTCCAGGAACTAAACTTTATCTATATCTTGTTGCAGATGTAGAACTTAAGCAGATAAAGGAGACTGAGACAAGATTACTCACATGAGACATTTTGCACCACAGCCTACAGAAATTGTCAGCTATCCTGACCATTTTCACCAGATCTTCCTCCTTTCTTTCAAAGGCACAAAGCATTTCCTAGTAGAGGAAAGAGTGCTTACAGACCTCTCCCCTCTGGGACTCTGACATAATGTGGCAAAAGAGAATTTGACTGCATTCCTTCCCAGATCTATGCAGATTGGAAAAAACAATTTCAATCATGAGATTGTAGTTTGAGAAAATTTATCATAAATAGGTCAAGCCAGAAGTGTATTCATAAACATAATTTTTGGAACAAAATTCTAATTGCAATTTTTCCCAAATTCTCTCTCTGCAAGTGTTCACCATCTGTTTCTAATGGTATTTCTTTATGAAAAAGTGGAAGTCACAGAAATTTACCCTAGACTTCTTCAGGTAACAAGATATGAAATAACATCACGTCCATTCACTCACCCAGCTGCAATTTCTAAAACTGGGTGTGGAATGGGCCTGGGCAGCTTCCTCTCAGTAAAGCAGTGAAAGAAAGTCAATGGTAGTTGTTTTTTTGAATCCACAAATCTGTACTCTTACCCCATTTCCTATCCACCTTTTTCAATTATGATCTCCATTATAAGCACAGCTTCAGCAATCATCTCTTTGCAAGTGCATGCAGATCTGTTTCTGCCATCAGATTTATACTCAAACTGAAATCATTGCCTGTCCTTTTAACATTTTCTCTCCCCCTCTAAGTTAAACATTACTAAGAGTTTGTTGTTTTCCTCAGGAATTACCTCTTTGGTCTATATTACTCTGGAGAGCTTTTTTTATATCTACAACCTACTCAAGCCAAATATTCTAAGTGTTCTCCTGACCTCTATCCTCAAATCCAGATAATCTACACACTTCCCAATTTTTCCTGAAAGGCATCTTTAAGGCATAAGCTTTCCTCATCCAACCACACAAGTATCTCTCTCAAGCTTTCTGATTTTTCCAATTTCAACAAGCACAGCTTCACTCTATTCGGAGCTATTCAAAGCTGTTTTGTACAGATGACACTCCTGAATTTAACCAAATCATGACAGTTTTCCTGAGTCTCTAAGATGTCCTAATTTTCTCACTTCATGTATAAACTATGCATCTTTATCTAAAAGAACTTTCTTACTGAAAGCAGAATGGGAAGGCAGCAACTGGAAATAAGAAAGCAATTACAAATTAAGAGGAAAAGAGAAAAATGGAAATTAAAGTAAATTAGAAGTTATGAGGCATATAGAAGTGACAATGTATAGTAAGCACATTAGCAACAACTAAAGAGGCTGTTAACACTTAGTGATACTTTCAAACCAATGGACAACCTCTGGTCTGTGTTTATTCCTTCAAACTAATCTGAAACTCCAAGGAAATGCTAAAATATTGCTAGAGAATTAACAGTGGGTTAGTCACAAAAGGCAGAGAGGATAATGACTGACATTAAACAAGACAAGCTCTTGCAAAGCCTGTTATAGGAACCAAATAATTCAATTTTTAATTCTTTTACAGGAAATTGATCTCATCAAGCAAAACTGACTTTATTGGATGAAATGGCAAGTTTGTTTAAGTGTACATATTATAGAATTATAAGACTCTAGGAATAAAGGCATTTGAATTAGAACTACAAGTGCATAATGAGACAATTACAAATTGGCCCATTAGACAAGCTTGAAAGGAGTGTCTGTAAATCTTGTCAAATAGAGACTTTCTAGCAGCATCTAGATTTAATAGTATTGAACTACCAGTGGTCAAAACAGGAATATAAAGGTGATGCTTATAAAATAAGATACAAAATACAGATTTATTGGTTAAAGAGGTTTTTACAGAACCTTTGATTTAATACAACTAAACATAAGCATTTACTGCAAGAAATAAGGAATATAGTTGGGAACAAAAAAGTCCAGAAATTTTGTAGGAGTTATAACAGTCAGTTCCCAAGCAAACACCATGATGCAAAGAGGGTTTAATACTATTGTTACTTGCCAAAAACAAACCAAAAGACTAGCAAAAAAGTAAAACAGATTAATTCTGTTTAATAAGACCAAAGCTGAAATATTCTGAAAAGAGTCTACCTGGGAAGTAAAAAAAACAATCCTCCTCAGCTCAAATACTGCTATTTTTGATATTGAATTATGGTGAAAATAAAATTTAAAAAACATAAAAAGGCAAAACAACTTCATAAGAAGTTTCTGCACAACTGTGTCACAAAACAGAAAATTAACCAAAATAAAAACCACGACAAAACTTCTCACTGGCATGCACATGACAGAAGCCTGAGCTATCATACTGTTTTTTCTGTATAGTCTGATACATCTAAATTAGATATGTTTTTGTGGAAAGTTTTCATTTTACAAAAAGGAATTTTCCATTATAAGTGTTTCATCTGTATTTGGTACTTTAGAATAAATGTTTTAAAACTGCAGACATTTTAAAACAATAAAAATAAAGCTCCACAAAAATGTTCAAGTACTTAGCACCTTAGTTGAGGGAAAGCACCATATATAAAGGGGCCACTAACTTAAGTTAGTGAAAGAAGCTGATGACTGTAACTAAACATGAGAGAAACAAGGATAAGGATTTTTATTCATAATCAGAGTGATTAACAACTGGACAGCATTTCCTCAACAGTAACAGAACCTGCAGTTCAGTTTTTGATGCCTTCTAATCAGAAGTGCTGACTTTTCCAGGAGTTATGTTTTGACAGATACTTCACTGTCAAGTGATTCCTTGTTCAGCATCTGCAAATGTCACACCTGTTTTCAGTTAGGATTCCTTGAAGAACAGCCTTTGGCATTTTGGTACTGGACTAAGGCAAGAAGAAAAACTACATTCCATGCTCAGATTAGAGTTTGCAGTTCTATACACAACACAGTTAAAGCGCACAGTCACATGAGATTTGCCACTTCAGAGAAGGATTCTGGAACTACAGACCAAAAATGTCTAAAGCCAGCTACACACTGCTTCAATGGAAATATCATGTGGTGCTGCATTTCATATCATGATACAAGGAGGTTTGATTGGATGGTCTACTGCTATCTAGTATTCTATTCCAGCCCTAAAATTTTCAGACACTCCACAGCCTTTCTCCCTTTCTGGTAATGTCTGCACATAATTTTCACGCTTCTTAATGGTTCTGCATAGTGCAGTATAACTGAGGTGTATGATAGGGATTGTCCTTGCTGACACTGATAATGCTTTCCGGTTGTATGTGACAGTATACAAAGCATTAATTAAGGTTCCCCTTGCCCTGTAACTACTAAGGATATTTAAATAGTTGCACAAATCAGTGTAATATGGATAGAGAGGGTTGTATCTTGACATTTGAATTAAACAGATTTATCCTTTTATCCTCAAAGACCATAATTATAGCAAAGATCATTCTCCATAGAGCTGTAGCAAAGAATTACATATACTAGTTCAACACAAGAAGCCAAATTCCTTTTCTTTATATCTGGAAAAATATTATTAATGAAGATTATTTGAAAAAAGAAGTTATGTTATATATGCCCAAAAGTAGTTATGTGATATATGCCCAAAAACTTTCACTATCTTTTGCTGAAGCACAGGGAAGTTCATAACTCAACAACAATCTTTCCTTGCTGTTATATTTGATCAGCATTCCACTAAAACAAATCCTATATTGCATCCAAAGGAAATATCATTATTTTGGTTCAACAAGTTAATCAATTTGACCAAGAGGGCATAATAACAAAAAAACTGTCATTCTGTCATGCAACTGTATGTTTCACACTGAGTCTCAGAAAAGGAAAGGAAATTGTAATTAGTTTAGTTATGTTGCTTTATGTACAACCCTCATCTCTTCTTTCCTCCTGCTATCATGTACATTGACTTGATCATCTCCTGGTTCTGCCTCAACCAACAGCAAGGCAACCCTTCTGCCACCAGGAAACAGAAGAAATAGGACTGATTTACATCTGAGTTTGTGCTGCTAGCTCTCTTCTTCCTCAGGCCAACACCAAACACCTCAGCAACATCCCCTCAGCGTAACTTCATCTTTCATTCTTCATCTGTTTGCTCTTCTCTGTCTCAAATCAGCCAAGGAGGAACACAACACAGAGAGAGCTCAGCAAGCTGCCCCCAACAGGAACTCTCTTCCAACAGATGAGACTTGTTGCTTCTCACAAACCAGTCAGTTCCTGGTTGATAGAGCTCTAGCCTTGCCCACCACCCCAATCACGATCACCTGGGGGCAGGCAGGGCCTCACACAGGTGGGCCAGGTTCTGCCTCTGGAGCCTTGGGGAACAAAACATGTTGCTGGGTTGTGATTCATCCATAGGTCAACTACAACTCACTCAGGACCCACAGCCCATGCCCCAGCACTTCAGAGTTACAATTCTCATAAAAATTAACATACTCAGTAGATATCTTACATTTTTAAAAGTTATAGTATTTTTTACAACTGTTCTCAAAATATCAAAATAACAAAGAAAATAATGCTTTGTCCAATGCTTACTACAATTGCCCCTACAATGCTTTAAGATCATTAAATTAAGAATCAAATTCTCCTGGGAAATAAATGGAGGAGAGACTATGTAAGTACATCACTCACATACCACAGCATTGCCTCTAGACAGCAATTGCTCACAACAGCTAAGAACAGATAGTGAGGAAAATAATCTCATATCCAGCAGAAATGGCACAGGGAGCTTGAGCGGGCTGAACGCAATTACCTGAGATGAAATTTCATCAGAATACTAAGGTTATACCAAGGGAACATTAGTGATCACTGCAGAGCCTCCTTTGAAGTAGAAAAGCAGGACTTGGGCACAATAAATACACTCAAAGAATTCAGAGTGTAGGACACAGATCTCAGTTTTCCTGCATTCCCTAGTTTGCACACTGGAATACAGCTTGTCTCTTTTGAAGCAATTTTTGCCACCTTGTGAACAACATTATAGTGCCTGAGGGTCAGACCTAAGAGAGAACAGACACACCATGGGGGACATAAAACAGAATTTAGACACAAAAGGAAGCTAGAGTCACAAGCCTGAAAGCTTCCTGACTAATATCAGAAGAAAGCACAGATAAAATCCAGAAAGGTCTTGAGAATGTTCAGGAGAATATGTGCTGTGCAGTGTATATTGCTCTCTTGGGTCCTATAGACCTTGCAACACTTGACATCACAAACTCTTTTTCAAGACTTTCTCCTTCTTTGCTTCTGCAAATCTGAACAGCCATGAAAAAGGCAGATACCACAGAGCCCCAAAACCCTAAATCTTTCTTACAATTGAGAATTTCTTTAAATACCTCTGATAAAGAAAACAGGACTATGTTCCTACCTATGGATTTTTCCTGTTGCAAAAGCTCAATCTAATGTCTTGTCAGATGTAATAAAAATGAAGTTGCAACATAGCACATCACCATCTAAGGTGTCAAGAAGCACATAAACTGAATACATTATTTCATTGTCATCTTAGATTACAACATTTGTTTTTTTCTTCAGGACTTTTAGGAACTGGAATAAAATTAAGATTTGATGAACTGGAATATGGTGTCTTGCTTCTAACAAATTGCTATGACCAAAACTGACCTCATTAGAAGACTATATAAAGAACTAGCCATTGATTGAATTCCATCTGGATTTTTTTTTTAAATATTCATAATGAATGTAAACATCAGTTTACATAACCTTGGCTGAAGAGAGTGAAGTAAAAGGCTGATTATTACAGAATATATTCTGTTCAGAAGACTGCTTGCCAGACTGGTCTCTTTCCTTTAGAATTCAGGGTATTGGATTTGATCTGTAAAGGTCTGTTTCTGAGCCTTATTTCATGGAACTCGTTTCACAGCCTTTGTTTTTGGCTAGCTTATGGATCTACTTGGAGAACAAATGCTTTCACAGTGGCAGATTTACTTTATGGGTAGTAATACAAGCAATCAGTCTGAATTCACATATTATATTATCTATATTCCACATGAAACTAAATAAATTAAAGATATCTGATTTAAAGAAGTATAAAATCCCACAATTAACATCCCCATCTTTGAAGTGATGGAAAAAAATTACACCAATATTTATTAACAAACTTCTGGCAAACACTATCCAAAGAAATACAGATGCTGTTAATAAGTCTTTTCTATAAATATACTTCTAGTAGACTGCATCTTTATTAGCTACTCACAGAAGTGAATTTATAAGTGCCAAAGAGTTCTCCATCGAGTTCATCTTGCACTCCATTTGTAGGCACAGTTGCTTTTTCTAGTTTGGTTCAATATTAACTAAAAATAGATGTCTTTCATTTTATACATTTTCTTACTCATTTCTTAGTCACTGTATTGAGAGGAAAATACATTTTTTAAAATATCAACATTTAATTTTTTAATGAAGTTTTGATTGAGGGGTCTCAGTTTTGATATATGCATATCGTAATGGTTCCAATAAGAACTATAAATCTATAGATGTAAACACATCCAACAATACAAACAAACGTATCTGCAAACAAGTATGTGCACATACAAAAAGGGAAGTTATTTTTCAAAGAGAAAACTCTGATGAAATAACATTGACCAGCCAGCAAAAATAGTGTGAACAATGTCCTAATGACCTAAGGAAGATAAGGCAAACATTACTTAGACCATAGTTCATAGCTATAAGCTCAAACAGGGACCATCTAAAAGATGCAACTGTATTCATTGAAATTCAATATCACTGCACTGCTGTCTGGCAATGTCCTTAAAAATCTTTAGCTTTTTCCCCTAAAGACCTTTTGGAAATTGAACTTCTTGACCCCACACAGTCTTCTCCAGGCATGCACATCATTCTGGCTATCTATTACCTGAAAAGGTCCTGATGGGGTCAAAGTCATTATCTATAAGTTCTGAACACCATAGAGAGATGGAATAAAGGTATAGTCTATAGACTGCAGCACCTAATTGAACACATAAGGGCTAATGACATAAGGGCTAAAAATATTCCAAAATCAGAGATGACAGTCTGTGGGGCCAAAAAATGAAAGTATAGAAGAAATTCTAAAAAAAAGAGAAGTCTTCACATCATTTTTAATATCTGCAGTAATTACAGGTATGAAAGTCCTCATGACTGGAACTTTTTTCACTTGGAATAGACTGAAGAATCTGTCTCTGCTAAGTGTCAATAGAAGAGGATTTATAAGAGTACAGAAAATAAAGACAGGATTCTAGAATAAGAAAATTCTGAAAAATTGAAAAATAAAATATCGAGACTATAAACTATGCTGCTAAACTATATTCCTTGAAATTGTATTAGTGCCCAGTGAATGAAACCTAGAAAAAAAAGCTGGTTTTTAAAAGACTCTGATGGTAAAATATTGACAACTGTTTCTGACATCTACACTGGGGAAACTGGTAGAAACTAACAATCACAGAAACAGAGAAACACAGAAGCACTGAAGTTGGAGGCAACCTCTGGAGATCTTCCAGAGATTGTCCAACACCCTTCTCAAAGAAGAACAGAAGCTGGTTGCTTACAGCAATGTCCTGTCAAATTTTGAATGTCTACAAGGATGGAAAATCCACTTCTCTGGGCAGCCTGTTTCTTGTTCAATCACCCTCCCAATAAACAAGTTTTACCTTTTATCATGAACTCCTATGGGTCCATGTCTTGCTTTTCCTAGGGAGTCCAGCAGTGTACACAACACTCCAGATGTGTCTTACAAGGGTTGATCAGAGCAGAAAGATTACCTCCCTCAACCTTCTGGCAATGTGCATCTGAAGAAGTCCTCATTTATTTCTTTTATCTGCTCAGGCAATCTGTAGTAGATGTTACCCACAACATCCTATATTTGTCTACCTGCTAATCATGACCCAATATGAAAAGTGATCAGCAGGCATGTAAACAAATAAGGAATATTGGGAAAAGCGATGTAAATTCTGTAGAGGGAGGTCATGACCTAATATTCCATTTGAATTCTCAGAATAAGTCAAAATGAGTTTACAGACTAATTTAGTTAATACATCATTTACTTGTTTTTTGTGGGATTTTTAAACAAAGTTCCTGCCAAAGTGCTAGAATGTGTCATGAGATAAACAAAGGCTTCTTATGGATTCTTAGATGCAAAAACATGAAGCAGAATAAGCCCAAAAGGTGAGAGAGACACTCATTTGCATGGCAGGGGAATCTTAGTAGAATCTGATACTCTTTCACATGCTCATAAATGGTAAACTACAGCAAGTTTTCATAAATTTTGTAGAAGGTAATAACAGTAAGATGACAAAATCTTATCATGATTATAAATTCAGGATAGTAAACACAGAAGCCAGAAGCAAATAACTGAGGAAATACATGCCATAAAAGTAAGTCAGTGACCAATGCACTGGAAGGTGGATAACTGAAAAAGACAAGGTAATGCACATAGGAAAAAACACTGACTAGATGCATACACGCCAATGCCTTCTGAACACTCTTGGAAAATATATTAGATGTTTTTAATGGGTTAAACAGTTAATTTTCTGAAAATATCATATGCTAGCGATTTTTAGGAAATGGATATTGAACATAGCAGAAAATATCCCTATATCACAGAATAAGTCCACTGTACATCTTAAACAAGTGTTTAACCCTATCACCAGAAAGCTAGACTAGCTGCCAAAAAAAAAAACCAACAGAAGTATAAAATAGCTCACACTGTAAAGGTAACTCAATAGATTTCAACTCTGAGGCCTGGAAAAGAATTGTCTGTTGGGAAATACAATTAAGCTTTATAAAAGCATGACTGAAGGAAAACAAGGAACAGTAATTCATCATTTCTCATTATATAAAAAGCAGAAGACATCAAATGCAAGTAGCAGAGTGAAATTCAGAATAAAAAAAGATTTTTTTTCTACTTAAATCAGAAGTAAACTGTGCAATTCATTTTCCCAGGATGCTGGGAATGCTAGAAGTTTATTTGATTTCAGAAGTTACTAGACCCCTTCATTGAACAGAAGCCCAAAGACTACTAAATACAAAGTAATGACATCTAGATTAATCTGACCTGGAAGCTGGGACAGTGTGTTTGGGGACTACCTCGTCAACCTTGGTTTGTTCATAACCATGTTCTTAGGAGCAATCTCCTTACCTGTGTGCCATGAACCATTGTCTGCCCCAGTGAAAACAGCTGAAAGGGGTAGCACCTGAAAAGCATGGACTGGAAAATTATGGTTATAAATTAAAGAAAAATCTTGTGGAGGTTTAGGGAATTAAATATGCATTAACAATATCAAAACATGAAAGCAAAGAAATATTTCTGAAGACCTACCACTTTTTTCCGTACCCTAAATTTTGAGAAAGCTATACAAAATCATGTTTGCCCCGTCTATTTAGGAAACACTATCACCAACCAGTTCTCAAAAGTTTTGGTACCCTCAGAAAGTACAGAACTGTACATGGATATACAAGATTTCAATCACCTCCATCATTGAGTGATGTACTATCAGTAAATCTAAAACAATTTTATATAATTTTTTTTAAGGCAAAGAATTTATATTCTGAAGAAAACAGCACCATGTAAGACAGTTCTCATACTTTTAGGGTAGCCTAGCAAAACGCACAATGTTTTGTAACTTTGATTAGCTCCACAGTTCACAACATAGCATCCTGTTATCTCATTTTGCACATTTACTACCTTATTCACACCAAATCTGATTTAAACACCTGAGGGACATTAACTTTACCCAACATGGGAAATCTAATTTAGACACCCTAGTAAGGAAGGTAATCAATGTGAAGTTACAGGACAGGTAAGCTCCTTCAGAGAGTAGTTACGATCCCCTTATATTCTCCCCAGTGAGGTTTTAGGAGTCAAAGAAGAATAACTCCCTTTAATTAAAGGTCTCAAGCTAGATGGGATGAACAGACCTTTGCAATCACAGACATCAGTTCAGCTGATTGAACATACATCTTGCCATGAGTTTCTAAAAGGAAAACAACTTCTCGGTGTGATGTTTTTATTATAGTTGCCTGGTTTACTGCAAAACAAAGAGCATGCATCCAAGTCCTACCAAGGCAGGTATTAAGCTATAAGTCTATGATGAGCAGAGAAAAGACTCGAGGTGTATTTTCACTGCAGAAAGTAATGTGAGTAAGGGAGATAGAGATATTGAAGTAAAACTACTGGTAGATATTATGCAGACATTTTAGAATCTGAGTGGGGTTTTTCTCCAAAAGAACGTTTTGGGTTTTTTTAACTGCCTGATTTCATATTCCATGTGTCCATCTTGCCTCTGGTCTCCCTCATACCATTGAGTCTGAAGGGACCTTTTGAGTAAGTCTGAGGTGTCATCAAACAGTGCTGAATAAGGATTACACACCTTTTCTCCTTTTTCTCTTATATTTTCCAGTTTTGAAGTTCAGAGTACCTCTACATCTCCACCAGTAAGTAAATGAAAGTTACATCACTATCTTACAGAAGGTGGCATAATCTTTTATGTGTGCCTTTTGCACTCTTCTGGCAGCATGGACTGCTCCACAGTCCAGGAAGACACTTTTTTTCTTCACAATAGAAAGAGCTCAAAAAGGCAGAAAGTTGAAAAGCTCCACAAAGCTGTTTGAAACAGGCCTTGTACATGGAATGTGCATTCCTTTGTGGCACACAGAAAAAAGTGCTGTGAGTTACAGAATGATGAAGTCCCACAAACCAGATTTTAACAGATCTGGCTGGGTTCAAGAAAAACGGCCTTTGCCTTTCTTGACATTGTTTTATTATTTCCCAGAATGTTTACATTTCAGGATAGTATGCTCTCTATGCAAGTACCCAAATCAGAGTGCCATGAAATGTTCAAGGCATAAGCTTATCAGGAGACCTAAAGAGACTGTACCCCATCTTCTCTGTAGCATGGTCCATTCAGAGACAGTCATAGCCCTGCCACTTTTGGCTGGGTCTGCCACAGGCACAGCAGTTCCTCATTGGACATGATTTAGATTGTAAGAAAGAGATTCAGACTAGCAAATTATTCAAGTCCAGAATGGTCACACAGCAAGCACAAAAGTGAAGTCACAGAATACCATCACTAGAGGACAAATCCAACTGGAAAAGAGAAACTATAAAGCAAGTGACACATAACTATTGTTTTTACTACTCCAATCATCCATTTTTAGCAAAGTTTAAATGTAGATAGGACATGCTTTTCTGGTTCCTCTCTCCAATTTGGAGGAAGCTGTTTTGTTAATTTCTAGGATTTAGAGTTCTCTCAGATATGCCATATATGTTTAAACAGAAACTAGGACATGAAGCAATTAAAAAAAGAAGAAACCTATTTGCTCTGTTACCAGACAATTATGCCACTATATGTTTACCGGAGCAGAAATGGCTAATTTTGCTTGAGTCACCTCCTTACTCATACTGTTATTACAATGCTGCCAGTACAGATGCTGCCATTGATTATGGCAGAGCTGCTGCAAGAACAGTGCTCAGTAGGTCATGCTTGCTTCATCTTCTACCTGACAACCTGTTTCAGTCCCAGCAGTACTAAATCACATGTTCTATATAAAAAACAACTTCTGGTTCTATAAATCTCAGACATACTTGGCTTTGAAATGAACAACTCTTGATGTTTATGTTTTGTCATTTCTTGATTAGAGTTATAGGAATTTACTTCAGGAAAGAAAGGAAGGAAAGTTTTCAGTTAGGTTGATGTTGTCTCATCCTGAGACTCTCACAATTTCCTTCCTGGATCTTGTAAAGCATGTGCTTAAAGCACACAAGTAGTGCCACTGCAATGCATAACATAACAGTCGGAGCACAAGTTCAGAGCTCCAGATCCTGCTTATCTTACACTTGGAAACAGTGTCATTGATGTCAGAAAATGCTCAAGTGAGATAGCTGAACAGCCCTATCACAGCTTATCTTTCCAAACTAGCATACATACTTTCAGTGGATAAATAATACAGCTGTATCCGCACAGCATTGGTTTTAAAACTAAAAGTTTCATACAAGCTCTGTATAAGTAATATTAAAATCAGTATGCTTCCTCTTTTAATATAAAAAAATCACATACAAAAATGAAAATCAACCCTTGCTTTTGTTAGGATTTTTTTCATCTTTATTAACAAAACCCAGATGTTTCAAAGACATATTAAAAATCATGATTCCCTGCACATGAAAGTATGATTTGTTTATTTTTTACATTTTAAAACCTCCAGAATATGCTGGCTATCATCCAAGATTTCAACTACCCTGTCATAGCAAGGACCTACACGTGGTAATAAGAAATCCTTAGGATTTCGAGGTGTCTGTTTTAAACAACCCGCCCTCTTTTCCTTACTGGTAACCTTTTTGTTTCAGAAAAAGAGTTTTCCTGCTTTTCATTATTAAAGCAGTTTTGCAAGATGCAGTCCTAACCATTATTCACTTAACTCATATTAGGATATGATAAATTAGCTTCTAGACTTCTTAAATGATACTGGACTACATCTGTCTTACATATATTTAAAATTAGGTATTGTGTAGATGCTCAAAAAACATGCCCAGAAACAAGCATTAATAGATGGAATTTAGATGGTTCAATTGTGCAAGTTAAATGTGATAACTTATCAACTATCCAGTTCTAACTATTAGTTCAAGCTGCTGCAAATTGCTAACACAGTCATATACTTTAACCAAGCACAGAATTCCAGGGCTTTCCCCCCACACACAGTTTTTTCCTAATGCCAGGCCAGGTATTCTTTCCAGAGCTAGATGTGCAACAAAGACATTATTATTCTCAGTTGCTTGTCATTGACAGCTAAATGAGTGTTGCTGCCTTCACCTGTGTGGAGGGGAATAAAATTGCAGCCTTCCCCCAGTAACTCCAGTCTTTTTAAACCTGCCTTTGTCTGGTCTAGAGGTGGAACTGTCCCTATGGTCCCATCTTTTAGGTGAGGTAAAGGGTGGTAACTTCTAGCAAACAGGAGGAAATAAAGAGGGCACTGGTGTCTTCTACCAACTCAAGTGTGCACAAAGTATCTGTCCTTGCCCTAGTGAGAAAGCTGTGCAGCATAATTAAAGGTCTTATTTCATAATAAAACAGTTAAATTGGCACAAAGTTTGTTTTTTACTTCTAATTCTAAGAAGCAAGGTCTTTGAAACAAATTAAGAGTATCCACAAGAGGGAACTAATCTCTCAAGTTTAACTAGCTTCAAGTGCTACAACCTTCCCTTGGACAATCCCCATTTTTAACTGTCAAGCTGATGTTTTTTCCACAAATGCTACATCTTAAAAATCACACTCTGCTCTTCTAGAAAAGCAGATTTATTGTTATAAATGTCAGTGATTAATATGTTTGTGAAGTTTGTAGGTTGCTTTGATTTGGTTTTGATTAGAAGTGTTCAACCTTAAAATTCTGTCTACAAGCGCTAAGATCAGCCATTCATGCAAAGCCACAACATAGCAACTTTTCCATCTTCACTTCATGCCCAGTTATTTCTGATTCACCCAGCTTGCCTGACTTTGATATGAGAACTTTAATTACAGCAGCTATGTGCACCAATGTTATGCGGAAGACTCTCCTCAGGAGATGGGCCACACAAGAACAAAAATCTCTTAAATCACTGTTCTTCTCAACCATTCATTTCTCATTTTAAAAAAAATTATTCTTACCTGTCATTGCTTACAAACCCATCCTTCCTTTCATGATTTTCTTAAAACATTCCATCATGGTGTCTCCTGATTTTACTATGCTTCATATTTCCCACATAGAAATCAGAGTTAAGGAGGTAATCCCAAAGTGAACCCCTAGAATGGTCCAAATTAATAAAACCTACCCACAGGAATTTTCGCAGACTACTGGAGACAAGGAGACTTGCCCAGTTTTTCAAAGGTTCTTGATTGTCACAAAAACCCCTTAGGATGTACTGCAAAATATAATTTGCCAATTTCTCCATCTCTAAGAAAAAAAACAGTGACTAGATAGGTTTCCAATGTTATATGCCATACTGTGCAGCTCTGGTTTCCAATACTGTCCAGAGAGGAGGGTCTGTCAGAGCAAACTATGGTTCCTTTCTGGCTTGTGTGCCAAAAATACTCTTCCCCCTGGTTCAAAGATATGGGGAAGAGAATTGACAAGTGATACAGTCGGCTCACAGGGAAGGCGCTGTGTGCTCAGGAGAGGAGCAGTGCTCCTGAGGGACCAGCACAGGCTTAACTAACATGTTGTGCTTCCTCCCTTAAGAAATATTGAATAGAAGAGTATGACAGCAAGGAAAGGAAATGCATACCCTTTTATTATGTGAAGTCCAGCTGTACACCACATTACAGTGACCTTCTCAGGTTTTCTGTGTTTTGATTGCCTGCTGTCCCCCCCACCTCACTCCTCAAAGGTTAATGAGACCAAATGAGAGAACCAAAAAGGTCAGCCAACAAAATTCAGATTCTATTGAGAAAGACTAAGGAATGCAGAAATAATGTAGAACTCAAATGCTGTTGTTCCTGCATTACTGTTACTATGCTAGACAAACCCATAAACACATCTGCTTTGCGGGAGATCAATGGACAATGCGTACACGGACTAATGTAATCCAAGCATTGCCATTTATTTGCCCGAACCTCGCTCATTATATACCCACCAGCGCTGACCACGCGCCGGAAGCACAACTCTGATTGGTACAGCAAACTCTGCCATGCACTAAACAACATCTCCTGATTGGCCAGGCACTACTGTCAAGGCACCGCCCTTAGTTCCGCCTTCTGCCTCCTTTTTCTTGCTGCATCACTGCCGCTTCACGTGCTGCACGTGGCCGTCCTTATGTGACTTTGCTGACGCCACAGAGTCTGGATTTGCTCACATGTCCATTCTTATGGAGATACTGCTCCACACTGCTTCAGAAAATTTTGCTGTGCATGAAGTAGAGAAGTGACCCTCTCTCTCAAGTTCAGAAAGCTGAACCAGTTCTGTTACACCCAAAAGGCTGAACTTCCTATTTCATAACTGAGAAACAGTAAAGAATGACAAAGAGGGAACCAGGGATGAAGTCAGGAAAATTACTCTACCTCTCTAGCTGCCCACACATTGGAGCAGGTACCTATGGAAGAAGACTAAGATTTGCCTCCCAGCTGACCAAGTTCAGGCTTGATGGGGCTCTGAGCAACCTGACCTAGTCAGATATCCCTGCTTATTGTAGGGGGTTTGGATTAGATGACCTTTGGAGGTCCTTTCCAACCCAATACGTTTTATGATTATATATCACCTCTGCTTCTCACATCTAGGCTCAGATCTTTCACCCAGGCCATGTAAGCACCAGTTGTCACAGAAACTGCTCCCCTTGGAGACATTACAAACAAGCGTATTACAACTGGAGACTTTTCTTGTTCTGTCACCAAGACTGAAAGCAGAAAAGGGCAGAGAATCTTTCCCTCAATCCTAGTGACAACCAAGATTAATGTCTAAAGTGCAATTTAAGATGAGAACATTTTTCCATTGTAGAAGTTTGATTGCTCAAGACCCCAGCTTTTCACTAGAAATGGCACTTCTGTCAATAGAAGGAAATGTCTGGTAAAAACGAGCAAGGAAAAAACCATCCATTCCTTCCCATCACTGTCTGTCTGAGCACAGACTTAAAGCTGTTGTTTTTAATAGGTGGAGGGAGGGTCTGTTTAAGATTCAGAACTCAAGATTCCTGGAGTTCTGATTTGAGGAAAATGCAGATTTTTAAAATCCACAGAATTAAAAAAAAATCTATTCCTAGTGTTGGAAAGAGAGCATCTAACTTTAGCCTATATCCAGGACTAAACTATAGTAATTGCTCTATCACCCTATGACCCCTCCTCAGCCAGGAAGGTGAATCAGGAAAAGGAAAGGAAACTCACAGGCTGAGATTAAAACAGATTTAACAAAATAAGCAAATTAATACCAATGCCAGCATAAACTAAACAGACTCACCCCAGCAAATGTGTAGTAGTCCCAACAAACCGGAAAGCAGTCTCCAGGAGCAGTCAGGAGACAACCAAGCCAGATTAGGAGCCCAGCAGAAAACCCACTCTCCCTCAGCAAGCTTCCCCATTTATGATGAGCATGACATTAATGGGATGGGATACACCTGTAGCCAGCTCAAGCCAGCTACCCCAACTGACTCCAAACTGCTAAATGCTTGCAGACCGTAGCAGGCCTCTGATTTTGTCCCAGTAAAACCAGGACATAAAGCGAATATTGTTCTAAAATAACCTGGTTTGTTTACCTAACGCAGGCTTCCCTCTATTTGAAAATGTAGTTTGTCTTTTTAGTTACATTTCTTTGACAAGCAATAATTTGCAAAGCCCTTCTTGGACTCCTTCTCTAATTAACAATGATGCTGAAGAAATTACTATTACTGAAACCAGTAATACTGAAACTACTAGTATACCAGCTCCTCTCTTCCCCCCTTATATACTGGGCATGACACGAGTATGGTATCAAATATCCAATTAGCTGGTTCAGTTTGGCTATTCTGGCTGTGGCCCCTCCCAGCTTCTTATGAAAATTAACCCTATCCTGGCCAAACCCAGGACACAAGAGCATCAGATTTGAAAGAACAATAAACAATACACCTATCTGTAAGAACAATGGAGAGAGCTGGTATGGGAAAAAATATTATACCTTTACACTTGCAAAACTACCCTTTACAATTCTTAAAGTTGCCTCAGCAGTCACCTTCAGCAGTTAAACTATATAGTGAAGGAACAAGAAAACAAAAAGGAAGAATTGAAAATGTTTAGCAAAGAAAACATTCATTTTTCATTCTTTAATGAAACTAAAGGATAAATTTCATTATGTTGCAGTTTAAAAAAAAAGGATAAAAATTAATGAATAGTTGATTCCAGTAATCACAAAACATAAAATCATACTAAATATCTCACAAAACACTGCCTCATGTTTTGCAACTCTCCACAATCCCTTTCTGTTTTGTTGCCTTTTGTAGGGATAGTAAGTGAGGCACCAGCACCTGTCACTAGACCACTAAACAAATAATGTGTCTTCCCTTTGCATGGACCACTGGAAGGAAATTGCTGTCTGGTGCTTCTATTACTCTCCCTTGACATAAATTATGAGCCACTTACAATGACATAAAAGGATAGACATTTTTTCTTTGACTGGAAACTTACCTGCTGAATAGTCTGGAGCTTTGATTAATGTTTCTGTCCCATTTTGTGTGACAGCTAGGAAACTAAATATAGTTGGTACTAAGTAACTGCTTGAGTATAGTGGACAATAATGAGCCGTGGCTGGGAACAACTGAAGGTTTCAAATTGCTAATGGCATAAATGAGACCTGTTACAGATTCAGAGGCTGAATCAGAATGAGAACTCCTCCATCCTCAGACACGATAGTGTTGAAACAAGATACTATATACTCAGAAATTTTGAATATAGAATACTAAATACAGCCCTGCATCAGTTGTGGGATCTGTCTCCTACTACTGTAAATTTGTTTGCTTTTATCCAAGTTACAAAACCCTACAATCTAAGCGACATTTCAAAGCCTAGAACTTCAGACCCAAACATGTACATGTCACTGCTTCCATGTGACAAGTGTGCCTGAAAGTCCACGAAACAACATCTGAGGCCAAAGACTCAGTGTTTACAATCTAAGGAAAACTTTTACTATGTGGAGGGTGAAGCAGGAGGGACTGTGAAATCCAGCTGGAAGAGATTTAAGGACCCAATCTAATCCAGCCCTCCACACAGCTGCTAGTTTTTGTTCCTAAGTGAGTTTTATTCACATTCAGATATTTCCTTATGCACAAGCTTCCTCTGGGACAAAGTCTGTACATTTTCCATTTTTTATATTACCTTTTTAACCAATAAACACACATACATACCTATGTATGCATGCAAGAGCATAAATAAAGGTTATACTGACTATATATGAAGCAGTAGTTGGATGACATATACAAGAACATAATTTAAAAGATAAAAAGACTCTCAAGGTTGCTGAAAAGAATGCATGAGGTTATACTACAAGGTTGCTTGTCCAAGTGAAGGCAAGAATATTAATTATGTCATAGATTTTATGTACAAAATGGACAATTAGCATTATTTAGTAAAATTTTTTGTATAAGAGAAGTTATAAACATTATGAAGCATTTCCTGGATCTTAGTTACAGCCTAGTAACATCAGCCAAGAGGAAGAGATTAAAAGGTAATAACGAAAATATTTTTCCAATGTTTTAAGGAGATAGGCAACGTGAAAGTCTTGCCACATCAATTAGACCACTGATACAGATGCATTCCTGTATCTTGTCAGAGAAAACTATGATTAAAAGACCATCATGTGAAAACATGTCTATGGGGGAAAAATTGTTACTTTCTGCAGTCATTGCAGGTTTCTTTCAGGCATCAGTGAGTGAATTGTCCAAATAGAAAGCTCATCAATATTAAAAAGAAGGCTAGATTAATTACAAAATAAATTACCTAGTTCTTGTTGATTTGAATAAACATAATAATAAATTGAGTCAGTCAATGAAAATGAGAATGACATAAATTAACTGGTTTTAGACATACCTTCTTAGGCACGTCTGCATCTTTACAGTGTGCAGTGGGGCAAATAGACACTTCTAAACCATCACCCTGGACAGGGCCATTCTGAATACTTCCCTTACTGCATGAGCAAACTTCTAGTTACAGTTTTTGCAGCTCAGTATTCATTCAATGTTGAGACCTTTGCAAATTTTGAGGTGGTGTAACAAATTCACTTAAAGCCCACTAGAGGCACTTTTTAATAAAGGTTGATGTGAACATTTATCGTGTTACAACTGGATTTGAACGCCTTTGTGGGTAGCAAACTTAAAACTATGTTGTTTGTAATGGGTTCACAGAATCACAGAACGTTACGGGTTGGAAGAGACCTCAAAAGATCATCTAGTCCAACCCCCCTGCCAGAGCAGGATCACCTAGATCAGGTCACACAGGAACATGTCCAGGTGGGTTTTGAATGTCTCCAGAGAAGGAGACTCCACAAACTCTCTGGGCAGCTTGTTCCAGTGCTCTGTCACCATCACCATGAGGGCTGACCTTGGCTAGCCACCAGACACCCGCCAAGCCACTTTATCACTCCTCCTTCTAAATAGGACAGGAGGAGAAAAATACAACAAAAAGCTCATGGGTCAATATAAGGACAGGGAGATGACTTACTAATTATTCACACAGACAAAACAGACTTGACTTAGGGAAACTAATTTAATTCATTGTCAATTAATCATAGTAGGATAATGAGAAATAAAAACAAAGTTAAAAACATCTCCCTCCCTACTCCTCCCTTTTTTCAAGGCTCAACTTCACTCCCAACTCTTCTACCACCTCCCCCTAAGCAATACAAGGGGATGGGAAATTGATGTTATGGTGTCTGCCACCCCTTCCTCCTCACAGTTTTCTCCTCCTCTAGCATGGGGCCCCTCCCATGGAACAGTCTTTCATGAACGCTCTAACATGGTTCCTTCCCATGAGTCTGCAGTTCTTCAAGAACTGCTCCAGCATGGGTCCTCTCCATTTGGTACAGTCCCTCAGGACCAGATTGCTCCAATGTGAGTCGCCCACGGGGTCACAGGTCCTGCCACAAAACCTGCTACTGCATGAGCTCCTCTCCATGAGACCACAGTTCCTGACAGAAGCCTGATCTAGCATAAGCTCTCCATGTGGTCACAGCTTCCTTCAGGGCACATCCACCATGGACTGCAGGTGGATATCTGCTCCACCATGGACCTCCATGGTCTGCAGGGAGACAATCTATGTCACCATGATCTTCACCACAGACTGTAAGGGCATCTCTGCTCCAGCACCTAAAGCACCTCATTCCCCTACTTCTTCATTGACTTTGGTGTCTGCAGGGCTGCTTCTCTCATTTTTTCACTCCTCTTCCCCAGCTCCTGTTGTGCCATGCTTTTTACCCTTTCTTAAATATCTTATCACAGAGATACTACCAATGTCACCAATGGGCCTAGCCTTGACCAGTGGTAGGTCCATCTTGTTGCTGGCTAGAACTAGCTCTGTCCAATAGGAGGGAAGCTTCTGGGGCATTTTCACAGAAACCACCCCTGAAGCTCCCCTGTACAAAAACCTCTCCACACAAATCCAGTGCAACAGCTATGATCACTCATTCATAAAGAATTGGAAGATTTTTTAAGTTTGTATCATGTTGTTCTTTACCCAGGAAATGCCTGCCCCTGATTAAATGGGTGATGGATAACCTGCTGTACTAGTGTAGTGAGTCTGTCTGAGCTGATTTTCCCCATACAGCCCTCATGCTGCAGTACTAGGACTCAGAGAGTGTTGATAACACACACCCTTGTTATGACTATCAGTGCCCACACGGCACCAAAGGTACAAGGGGGGCAAGATCTGGGAGGGGATACAACCCGGACAGCCGACCCGAGCTGACCAATAGGATATTCCATACCATATGACATCAGCTCAACTATAAAGGGAGGAGGACGGGGGGGATTCGGGTGAAGAGATTTGTCCTCCGAGCAACCGGTACGCGTTCTGGAGCCCTGCTTCCCGGGACAGGCCCGACACTGCCTGCGGATGGGAAGTAGAGAGTAACGGCTTTGTTGCTTTTGCTTCGTGCACGCGCGGCCTTGCTTTCTCTGCTGCTTATTAAACTGCTTCTTATCATAACCCACGGGTTTT
>VYZX01019138.1:21674-47190 GCA_013401335.1 Brachypteracias leptosomus | reverse complement strand
CCATCACTTTACCTCTACACTAAACGGAGACATGTACATGGTTCTTGTTACAGGAAAAACAATATTGATGTGCAAAGAGCAAAGATTTTATTGGCAAATAAAAATTGTCTTCTTTAAGCAAAAAATGTAGCTTAAAATGCTTTAGTTATGTTCTGATTTCACAAACAATGCTATAGACAGCACTGGACAGCATACAGATTACTTCTTCACTGTTTTTTTCTTTGCATTGTATTCCAGAAATATGGCGTTATCTTTATTCTGCTAGTTTTCCTCTGGTTACAGAAATGGCGTAATCACTTGTGTTTGTAGGAAGAGCCAGCAAGGATACTCAGATGTCAATTAGGAAGAATACGAGAGGAAAACAGTAATCCCTAAAGGCTCAAAGGACTTGAGAGACATGTGACTGCTAAAATTTCAGGAAGTGAACCAAAAATTCCTGTGAAGTTGAAAGGGAAATACAAAGGGAATACCATGGAACATGTCTAGAAGAGAGGAAAGAAAACTAGAGGAAAAATATTCAGAAAGATAAGATGGCAAAATGAAATGGAAGGAATAAGGGAGACCAGAAAATAGTCTAGTCTAGAAAAAGCTGTATTTGGAATTAAAAGTTACACTTTCTCTTGGCAGTAACAACCTCACAATGGCTGTCCAGAATTATCTTTAAATTCTTGCAATGATTCAAGACTAATAACAAAAAACATCTTTTTAAAGGACTGTAAGTATGACTAAATGCTCCAAGTTTTGGAGTACTATATGTCTTATTTAGTAGTGTTTTTTCTCTCTGCTCTATTCTGAAAGGAAAAACATGTGGCAGCTACAGTTTATAGTTAAGTTATTTATTCATTAAGGCAATGTAAACTATATTTTAATGAAGTGGAAAGTGATTTCCAGCCTGTAAAAAAAGATACAGGGTGTTTGAAAGGTAATTAAAGTCTTGCTGACATCAGCTCTTTGGTGCAACAGCTGCAAGTATAGAAGGCCTTAAAAAGAGATAATGCAATCCTACACTGTACATTTTTTGCCCAAGTTCTCTTGGATTTGCCCACCTTGTCTACTTTTCTCTTGGATTGTTAAAATTCCACTATCTTTCTTTCCATGTATTTTACAGCCTGTGTCAATGCTATTGATAAGACTGACTCTCCAGTCACTTTGGTGAAAATCTGGGATTATGTAATTTTGACATGTATGTGGAAATATCTAAGCATCATAGGTTCATGCTGAATTCCTTCAATGACAAGAAAACGCCCTAATGAGACAATGGTGTTCTGGAATTCCTTCTTGATAAAGTAGTCACCCCAATAAAGATGATTTCATGCACATCGCAATTAACAATGTCAGTGTTTCTGTGATAATGATAATTTCTCAGCTTCTAAAACCTCTGCACCTAAACAGAAATTCATAAAGTGTAACTTGTAATTAAGCAATAAACGGAAAACTTTCTCACTTTTATGGCAACAGATGATAGCATGCAGTAGAGGCTGCTGAAAAAAAATTGGACACTTTATATATCAAGATCGTTGGCTCACAGAAAGACAAACTTTGGCTTTCCTTCAGTATATTTTACATGGAAATAAGTCACTAACGCACAGCCATGGAGCACATACTCCTGGACTAACCACTTGTGATATTGACAGACTTTGGTAGTTGAGGTTTTGGAAAGAAAATTAATTATTACTACCTATTTCAGTTCCTTTATTCTTGAAGATCTCCAATTCTTAAGTTGACTTAAGACTAAGTTGACTTAAGTTGACCAACAAATGTGTTTCATTTACAACAACAGAGTAAGTTAAATAAATCTAAATAATTCATTTTAACCCCTTATTCCACATGGAATGCTTTTTAAAGTTAATATTAATTTTTATAGTAATAAATTGTTTCTCATTACTGTTCCCTTCTTATTTCTTAAATCTATAATCTATACAATCCAGCTGTTTTTATGTCAGAATTAGGTTCTTATAACTATTTCTAGCTATCAGAAAATCAAAGAATATCTATGTAACCAAATAATACCTCTATGTTATAAACGTGATTTGGGTATTTTTGTTGGTGTTTTATATAATTACTTATTTTCCTGGTCATGATGCACTTTCATGGGAGCAGAGAAGAACTAGACTCTCCCACCATTTTCAAGACATCAATATTTAGTAACTGGAATGACATTCTTCTTAGGAAAGACTATTGCTTTTGGCTTTGGGCTCGCCCAGTAGCTTAGTAGGCTCAGCTATATGAGAAGATGGAGGTAGGTCCTCTATTTAGGTAAATGTTCCCTCTCAGGAGTATTCCAGTTTCTTTCTGTGTGGGGCTGACTCATCCTTAACCTGAGTGGAAGGACCTTAATGGTGTTGTAGACCTTGCTTCCATGAAGTCCACAAGAGAAATATCAAAGTTCTCTGTCCAAGGCAGCTGAAGGCAATGGTGCATTAGAATGTATTTTGCAAGGCAAAGCAAGCAAATATGGAGAACAGTTACATTTTCAACCAGAATCTGTGAAAAACAAATGTGTTGCATTTATAGCATAATCTTCCCTGTCACTGTAATTTTGAGACACAAAGCAGTCTAACACAGATTTTAAAAACGAAGGAAAAAAAAAAAGAAAGAGACTTAATTACCACTCATACTCATTTCATGGCACCAGATGTTGGCTTAATTGAACAAATACTGTCTGTTATGATTACAGTGAAGCATACTGTAACTATGGTTATAACAGAGATTGGCACAGATCACCAGCCAGCATAAATCAATAGAATCCTATTGACACCAATGTACATAGGCTGATTTTCACAAGCAGAGGTTCCAGACTATAATTTTCTGATTATAAGAAAGGAGGGATATTTAAAGGGCATTTTAAATATTATTTAAAAAATAAAAGACTTTTTTTGGTTTTTTTTCTGGGCTGGAAAGGCACACATAGTCATTTCAGCTGAGTATAGACTGTAACCAAATATCTTATTTGTTGTATTACCCTATGTCGTCATATTACGATATCTGACAACATAACTTCAAACTTTGCCCTCTGAAATTAAAACAAAGATTTTATGCCCCCCAACATAAAGCTAAGGTAATGAAAATTGTTGGTTAAATAGTTTTATCAAATAATGTAACTGCAATACCTGTATGACTGCTACATATGCATAACATTACCCTACCATAGTAAAAGGTTTTATAAGTAATGTTCCTCTGGGGTTCATCAATTTTGTTATTCTGTCACAGACTAAAGAGCTTATTTGAAGTAAATTACATTTTCAGCATTCCTTTTTAATGTTTTACAACAAATAGAGTACCTATGATAAAACTCAGTGGACTATCACAAATTTTAGATTTTAAACCATTATGAGATAAAACAACATTTAAAAATATAGCCAGCACCAGGATTATGAGGAAGAAGTGTTGAAATCTTCATTCAGATCTCTTTGTACATATGGAGTTTCAAAAATACATCTGATCTGAAGGCTTTTGCAGAGTAAAATTTCACAACAATATTTATAAATACAGGATCAGTACATATCTAATAAATGCCATTATTATAAAACAATTAAATAATTATCTTCATCACCTCACTGGCCAATTTATGAAAAGAAGAAATCACTGTGTGCAAACAGGAAAACATTAAAATATAATGTTGACCTGTACTCTTTAATAAGGAGATGCAATATTGAATATATGCTGTTTTGAAGGGTCCCTTGAGCTTTGATTATTTTTCTGTGAACTATGTGTCTAGAACCACTTAGCCAAGTCAAAAGATTAGCCAGGGGCCTCCCTTCCTACCAAGGTCTGGTACAAACTGTAGTTAATAGATTAAGCTGAAGGGCCCTTCTGTTGGGTGCTTTCATTGTTTCATTCCTTGGAGTACTCCACTTCCAAGACACCAAGCTGGTTACATACATTGTAAACAGTCTGTCTTGTTTTGAAATTTGTATGTAGGGTAATGAACATTGTAAACATATGTAAACCTTCACACTAAGTTATTTTAGAAGTGCAGTTTGGTGCTTATTAAAATTCTGTCTTTCTGGCCCTTATGAGGCAATGCCATTCAGCTATAGTGATTTCACCAGGTGTGAAATATGCCTTATTCAGAAATGGAAATCCTACATTCCAGGAACACAATGATACAAAGGGATCAGGCTTTCCCTCTAAACTATGCATGTCACTTATTTCTCAGAAGCTGAAGTAAGCATAAAAAATCCAGTTAAACAAAGAAATTGCAGCTAAAATTTAAATTATCTCCAACTGAGGTGACAAAAATGGTTAGACGAACAAGCATACTGTTCCCAAAATGGATTATAATTATAATTCTTTATAATTAACACCTTCTTTGAATTTTCAAATATATTAATGTTTTTAAAATATTCAGATCTCTCATTCTTCGCAGACCCCTACCCTTCTTCTTTCTCTTTCTGTATAAAGCTAAAGGAAAATGAAATTTTGGCAGTTAAAGTAGCTACATAAGCGTGGCAAACATCCAAAATTCATACAGGTAGATCTGGAGTCATCTTCACATGTGCAAAAATAGTTGAAAAAGATTTTAGCACTCTAGACATTTTATCTGGGTAAGATCTTACTCAGTGGAAGGTGATTGACAGCAGCTCTTATGTTTGAAGATCTTAACCGAGAATGTGCAATGTCTAATAAATGGCGCTCCTCACACAGATTTGTTCAGAAAACCACATACAGAGCATTCTGGGTCAGATACTGGGGAAAAGTCTAATTGTCTTATGTAGATGAAGCTGTCCTTTTGTTCAGACACACCATATTTACCAAAGTAATTGGTAATTGTTACATAGAATATCACTTCTGTCACAGAAATATGACCACTGGAGATTTAATGAGCAGAACCTGTGTCAAAAAGAAACGGTTATATTTACTGCTATGAATTTTGTTAAGTATCCATCAATGTGTACTTTTGCTTCAAGAGGATAGTTTACACAGATGAATTAAATATAATCCACCACTATTTCAGGTATGTTTGAGCTTATTAATACTTAACTGACAACTTACTGAAATCTACATTGGGAATTTAGTTCCTAAGAATAGTTTTTAAAGGGTGATGAATCAGACTAAAGGCATTTTAAAAGGACGATCACTATAAGATTCATCACTTTGGAACAATAAGTTGCTGTCAAAAGTTTTCAGACTAGATGTTGCCCTCACAGTAGTCTCAGTCAAGAATATGTTTTCTGAAGCCAATGCGATTATTCTGGATTTAAATCCATATAACTGAAATCACACAGTGATTTAGTCCTCTCCATAAATTAACCAGGGACTACTCACGTACTCTTTGTTCAGACAAACATATATTCAGGTAAATATACAGAAATCTGTGCTTAGGGAAAGAATTATAGAAAATTATAGCACTAGATTATTATAAGACAAACTACTTAATTCTAGCTGAAATCCATTCCCTCTTTCACTCCCAATGAACACAAAAACACAGGCACACATACGCAAATATACACACATGAACTACTGTAAAAAATCTAAGGACAGAAGCTTTGTTCAAAGGGCACCACTGAGGCTGTAGAGTAAAATAGCCATTTTCTAAATCAGAGGTAGGCAAGGAAACTGTGGTGAGTTTTGTGCCCATGAGCTACAATAATGCCCACAATCCCCTGTTTGCAGCTAAGGCCTTAGGATGCACTGTAAGACAGAGGCACTTACTCTAAGCAGAATAGAAAATCTAGCAGCTAAGTGAATTTTATTAACATTTTACATTTGTTATAAGCTTAGTAGAAAATCCTCTGATAGGGAAAATGGAAGAAAGACTTATATAAAACATGCATCATAAAAAAACTTCAAACAATGAAAACACCGAGGAAGTTCTTTCATTTATCTTTATTATTTTTAAAGTGTTATTTAAAGATGTCATCTAATTCATCATTTTACTATATTTTATTAACTCTAAGCATACAGCAATGTGTTTCAAAGGCAATGGAACTTTATTCTGTCTGGACAAAAATTTATCTTCAGTATAACACCAATGATTCAAGATTAATTTTTACTTTGTTTGCCTTTCTATTGTAGCATAAGAATATAATTTTATTTATTGTCCACTCTCCCTTTCTATTTTTAAAAGTGCCATTTGTATAAAATATTATGTGTAATAAATCATTCATGGCAGAAATAGTAATAATATTGACCACATATAACTATTTATCATAGTGTTTACCATTGTGCTCGCTCTTTTCCTGCCCTGCATACACCACCTGCTGTGCCTGCAACATCTGAGGAGAGCAGAAAAGCTATGCATCACTGTCACCAGAGGGATTTCCACAGTAGAATTGACACAGATATAGTGTGACAAATGTTACTGACAAAATAGTTTGTCTTGAGAGACAAAACCTGGCATAACTGTTATGGACTTCAGTAGTCTTTGATTTAGGCCTAAAGGTGAAAACACAAAATCGTCAAAACAAGTGCTTTATAAAGTAGTTTTGCACTAAAATGAGAAATATTCCTAGTCTCAGTAAGAGGCCAAATGATCAGTCACACCATTATTTTAATATTTTAATAAACCAATATTTACTTACTATTTTATGTCTTTTGAATTTTTAAGGAGTCCATTAATTTTACTTTCTACCAGATTGGGTAATGTTCACAGCTAATACAGCCTAGTGTGTGTTGTTCAGCTGTCCCATGTATTCACACAATGTCATTTCTGTGGGCCTTCTCATCATTTCAGCAATGATAACCTTTTAGTTAACTAGTACAATGCCAACCTATGACTTAAGATCGATTTTTTTTTTTCCAGAATTTTATATTATTACAAATGACATAGATAAAAATATTTACCTTCTTAATCTTTGCAGGAAATTAGTAACTGTCTTTGCTGATGGGGTAAAGTATTATAAACTTGTTAAGTGATAAAAATACAGGTTTAGAAATGTCTTCATTTGTGGGATAAAAGGCATACGCTCTGTTTAACCCCCAAATCAGCTTGTTTCTTATATTGACAAACTAGTTTCTGGGTATTTTGAAATGATTCTCCATCACATTAAAAAATCCAGTCATCAAATAAACAGCTTCAAATTTGCATGTTGAAATAGAACTTACTTTCTTCTGGGAGTCCATTTTTGTTTTGCTGAACTGATTTCACAGAAATAACAGAAAACCCCATAAGTTTGAGATTTTTCTTTCTTTTTGGATAAATTTAAATTAAAAATATTATTCTCATTGTAGAAAGACATATTCTTTTGGAATTTTTCTGTACACATTAATACTGTGCAATAACATACACTATACGAAGTTGCAAGAGTTAAACTGGTAACTCATGGTAAACATGAGAGCCTTCAAATGTTGTTCAAAAGTACAAGTGCTCTTAACTTTTTTCTGTGTTATAAGAACTGCCTATCCTTCTTTGAATTTGTTTTACATCCCTTTCCCACAGTGACAACTTCATAGATTGTGAATGATCTACAGATCTTTGCGCTTCAATGGCTTGCAACTTTTTGTCTCAGTTACACCAGCATCTATTTTATATGCAAGTCTGTGACTTCATCATATCCATGTCCAGCCACCAGATACAGAAGCGCTTTGTTCTGCCTCTTTTCATGCTGGAAGAGTTTTTCCTAGGGTTTACTCCTTGTTCTGAAACATGAAAATGTGTGAAGCATAAAACTCCAGCTGTGAATACTTACCTCCCTGCAGTGTTAAAAAGTTCAATATACAAAACACCTGGTTTCGAGCAAAATGTACACTAAGATATATGGCAATGAGACAGATTTAATATACCCCATAGGGCCCTCAAGCAGTTTTTAAATTAAAGACACAACATAGTTTAGTTTCTTTTTTTTTCTTTTAAATGAGCCTTTACTATTTCACAAATAATTAATCGATGCCTCTTCCAACTGAAGAGAAAATCCTAAATGAAAATACACTTTGTGGTGAGCAAAAAAGATGAGGATTCATTGTTATGCAAATAAAATCTGAAATATAAAGTTTACATTAAGAACTGGAAAAAAAAGGTTTTGTTCCATGCAAAAGAAATACAATGGCTCACCAGAAAAGAAATTGGTAATCTCGACATGGAGATACATACTATGGGACAGATCTAAAATTCACTTGAGGTGTACTTATTGAGAATTCAGCATACTTAAGATTTATTTTTGTAACAGTTCAGATGACCAAATATCAATACGTTGGCATGTAGACTCTTATTAGAAGGTGATAATAAAGTAGAGCCTGTTCCTCCTACGTTATGTTCTGCAGGCATTATTTCATTTTTATATTTGCCTATACTTCCATACAGAGCTGTTTTAATGTCCAAGAGTATAGATGTGCCTTAAAATAATAGGCACAAAATTTAAAAATAATTGTTCACATAATAATAAGGAAATCTGAAAAATCGTAAGTCATCAGATGTTGTTATTATTATAACTTCATACAGCAGATACAGACATCATTGTTTCTTTCTTTGCTTAGGTCCGCGTACTCATTTCTTCCAGCATTATATCTTGTTATATCTCACCTATTTAGTTAACCTTTCCTCTGGACAATAGAAATTTTGTTTTCAGAGGGTAACATGTATAACAATGGGAACACAATCTTCCCCATCATATGGGCATGTGATCAAAAATGTGCTGTATTCTTAAATCATCTACATAACTTAGACTTTAAAAGGACAGTGTTCTGGCATATATAAGGCATATCTATACAGTTAATTTTTTTTTTTCAGAATAATCTTAGGGGTTTAAGCGTTTGTTGCACTGAGGACTCAATATCTGCATGCAGCTAACTGCTAAGGTAGGACTGAGAAATTTTTTGTGATTTTTTTAGATGATAAATTTTGAAGCCTGTGGATGAGCTTCACAGCTAGTACAGCAGACCATCTGAGCTTAACCTAATATCCACTGCTACCTTGTCCACAGTTATGTCAAGGCCAGAAAGAGGTCTCTTGGAGGACACAGAGAGCTCTATCCTCTGTAGAGGAGAGCAATCACAACTTAGCTGGATTTTTTTTCTGAATTATCACTATCAATTCAATATTCAAATAATTCTTAAAATAGAAGAGTGCCTGTCAGGTGCCATTTTGGAACTGTAATGCAATGGCAGCTGGATTTGAATACTGTTAAAGAATGCAGACATGAAGCATAAATAGAGTATGTTATGCAGAAACCAACAGACTCAAGAGTAGAATTCACAGAGAAATTTCATTAATATGCTAAATAATTTTATAAAATATGTTTATTTAGCCATATTTTCCATTTTCAGTGGTCAGCCACAGAATAATTAGCAGATTTCAGTCATATGTAGTTGACATGTTTTATACTCAGTTTCAGCTCACACTCCAGATTTGCTAAATTGTAACTGTTAAATATTCTCATCTTAGTGGTGATCACCAAGTATAATAAATTAATTAATTTAAAGCTCCTTAGTGAAGCCATTAAACTTATGTATCTCAAGAGATGGATGAAGAAAGAATTATTGGAATAGATAAGGAACAGCTGTAGTGAAGCTACCATTATTAAAGAACATTTTTATAATCTACAGTTAGTCTCTACATTAAGAAAAAAAAATCAAATTACAACTTTATGTTTCTGAGAGTTCAATAGCTGGTACGTACTCCTAGTCCGTATAAAATTCAAATTATGTTTAATTTGTCTAAAATACTGACTGTAAAATTTCATATTTACCATGTGATAAAGGCAAAGACAGAGGATTATATGCCATAATACACCCACATAGCTGCCTCAACACTGCATTCTTTCCTTGTGGTTGCATAAAATACTGTTTGTCTTTATGGTTAGACAATCAAATTAAATTTATTTTCCATAAAATATTATTTAAATCACTTTATTATTAATGAGAACAATCTGGTTTTGTTGATCATGCAAACATAAAAAAGTTCCAGTCAACATTTCTTTAATAACTACAGTTTCAGACTTCTTGGAACATATTAAAATAGGATCCTAAAGCTTTTTTTTCCATTTTATCGATACGAAGTGTGTGCTTTAAAGGCAATATGGAAAGTGGAAAAAAAACCCCAGCTGTTCTCTGATAATGCCTTTTTAAAATTTTACACTTTTTCTTTCTAATCCACAAAATTAACTGGCTTCTGACATGTTTATAAGTAATCAAAACACATTACTTCCTAATGTTATTTATTGATCTACCCTAAGCAAGAATCATCAGGACTTAAATATGTATATGTATGTTTATGTATGTGCCTCTGAAACTTTCATATTTTTTGACTGAACATTTTCAAAGTGCTGCTAAGATTTTAATTAAATAAAAGAGTTTCTTGGGTTATCCTTTTGTCATTACTGCTGCAAAATGAGAAAACCCTCCAAGAAAAGAAATTGCAGCTTGCCTCAGTGCTCTGTTGAAACTTCACCAAAATTCCAGGCCTTCTTTGTGCAGTTTATATGACTAAACACTGATTAAAAGGAAAGAGGAAGATTAAACAATTTGGGGGTTTTTTTCTTCATTTACAAAAAGTTTAGTTATCAGAAAGAAAGAGAAATTATGTAATGCACAAGGAGAAATTATATTCAAGTTACTATCAGGAAATACCAGGATTAACAGAAATATTCCAAACGGTAGCAAGAACACTACTATTTGTAACTTATTAAAACTGGAAAATCAAAGCAAAGTGTAATCTTGCATTAAAGATTATCTGTGTACTCAGATAGCTAGACTGAGAAGTGTTTCTTTGTTAAGTTTACACCATGGCGTACATAAATAGAATTTTCTATTTCTACAGTATATCAAAATATTCATTCATCATCTTTTCTTGTGTGAATAGTGTTCACAGGCTGATTCTGATTTCAATGAATGTGTTAAAATTTTGTAAATTTTAGACTAGATCATTGACAAAAAATAATTCTTGTCTATGAGATAACTTTGAATGATTTGCCTTGCTTATATATTAACAATTAGTTGTTGAAATAAGTATCACTGATCCCTTAAATTACAACAGATTTTAAGCAGAAAAAATGTAATCAATGCTGTATTAGGTTTGGCTGAGATGGAGTTAATGTTTCCCATAGCAGCCCTAGTAGTCCTGTGCTTTGTATTGGGAGCTTTGATAACACACCCGTGTTGTGGCTAGCACAGCACCAAGGCTCTTCCCAACATTTTTCCCCTCCCTCAGTGGGGTGGGGTGGGCAAGATCTTAGAAGGAGACACAGTCAGGACAACTGACTTAAACTGACCAAATGGATATTCCATACCATATGATGTCAGCTTAACTATAAAGGGAGAGGGCAGGAGGAGAACGGGGGAACACATACATTGTGAAGACACTTGTCCTCCAAGCAACTGCTACATGTTCTGGAGCCCTGCTTCCCAGGACAGGCCTGACATCACCTGATGATGGGAAATAGAGAATAAAATCTGTGTTTTGCTTTGCTTTGCACACGCGGACTTGCTCTCTGCTTTCATTAAACTGCTTTTATCTTAACCCACAGGCTCTTTATTGTCTCCCCACTTGTCTTGTTTACAGAGGTGGGAGGGAGGGAGTGATAGAGGGGCTTGGTGGGCACCTGGCACCCAGCCAAGGTGAACCCACCACAAATGCCCAAAAAATAACAAATCAGAAATGCTGAGTTACGTATACATGTCTATTCACTCAGATAACAGGCTACTTTTAGGATACAAGACTGTTTCAATATATTTAGTTACTATCCAAATATTCACAAACAGTACTGAACTCTACATGATTTTTCATTAGAAAATTCCTCCAAAACTTCTTGGTTTGGGTTTTTTTTTTTTTGGTTACTTGGTTTAGGGTTTTTTTGTGGGAGTGTTGTTTTTTTTAATTGGAGAAACTATTCTTGAAAATCTGTTTTCACAAAGGTTAAAAGACAAAATTGTTACAAATCCCTAAAGTTCAATGATATTTCAAGGTTTCAATGAATGGGAATGTCATGTTAAAATATTAGATTTTAGTAGGTGTTCAAATAAGTAATGTCAGAACTGTTAGTAGTATGAACAATATCAGTTACCTTTAGAAATAATAGAATTTTTCTTGTTGATTTTTTATAAAGGTAGACTCAGCGTGTGCTTTCATTCAGTTCACAACTTTCTTCAGTACCAACCTTTGATCACTTATTTGCAAGAGCAAGCTGTTTTTTAATAGTAAGAAAAGGAAAACATCAGGTGAAGACCTGAAAGAAGAGGTATCTATGCAGGTGTTCCAGCAGGTATTTCTTTCGGACTGCACCTGCTTAATGACTCAGATTTCTNCTCCGATCCAGATGCAGGACCTTGCACTTGGTCTTGTTGAACTTCATGAGGTTGGCATGGGCCCACCTCTCCAGCCTGTCAAGGTCCCTCTGGATGGCATCCCTTCCCTCTAGCATGTCACCCACACCACACAGCTTGGTGTCATTGGCAAACTTGCTGAGGGTGCACTCAATGCCAACTACCTCAACTTCCTAGAAATACAGATCATTGAAACATTTCCCATTTAAAAGTCAGTCCTGCATTCAGAAAAAGTATCAGAACGGGGAAAAACTGTATATTTTTATGGAGGGTTAATCTTCCCTCTGTTAGCATTAATGGCTTAAATAAGCTTGAAATACTACAAGAGATGATATAAAGGAAGTTGGATTGGATAGCATTATTTCATTTATGTATCAGTACCTTGACTTCAAATAAGCATTTTTTAAGCTGTGCTTTGAGGAATAAGTTGGCTATGGGAGAGGGGTACTCCAACACAGAATTTTCCCCATTTTAAACACTTTAGGTGGTAATATCAGGATTTATATTTTTTAATGACCTATCAAAAAACAACAAACCCCCAAAATAAACAGGTTGTGTTCTTTATCAATTAGGCTGTTATCTTATTCACTGAAAAATTATTTTTCTTTAAAAATACATTATTTTGCTCCAGGATAAATTTTCATGCATCTTATATTGACACAATACAAATGCATAAATGTAAAAAAGGTGAAACAGGTTATAATTTCTCTGGCAAGAAATTCTATCTTTCTATCTTCTAGAAGCAGTGTCCACATGGAGACTGAAGAAGATGTCACTTTTGTTTCTATCAAATGAAATATTGGATTCACACGGGACAGCCAGAATTCTGCATCTCTAAGCTCTTCAGCATGATACTGTATGTTTCCTCTGGGAAAACATGTTAACACCACTCCTTGATCTTGCCTATCTAGAACAGTCACGGTTTAGCACTTTGATTATAAACTCCACAAGACATAAATTCTTTCCTTCGCCCTTGAAGAAGACTACAAATATCCTCTGACCTATGTAGCTAGGACAAGTCTGAAAAACAATTAATCAAAATTCATTTCCCATCTTAGCAATGTCCTTTTGTGTAAGTTCAGGAAAAACACAGCTTGTTTTTTCAGTCCACAGATGTTAACATCATGAAATAGCATATTCAGAATCTTAAGCATTATATGAAGAAGATTTATTTAAAAATAAATTTAATTATGGTAGAAGATGTTTATACTATTCTGTACTACAAAAAAGTTTACTTTCCTCTTACATATTTATTTCTGTTATAGATGAATTCCAGTATTATTCCACTGAGTTATCACCAAAACAAAAGGTAAATTAAATAAACATATAAATATATAAATTATTCTGGAGAAAATAATGTTAAATATAAAAATATGAACACTCTTGAGGGCTAAAAATTTTCTAGCATACACTCACAGAAGCTTCCCTTTCTTTCATATACACCTTTGAAGGAAAGGAGTTGTGTTTTTTTTGGTTTGGTTTGGTTTTTGCTTGTTTGTTTATTTTGCTTTGTTTTGATTTTATTTCTTCTGGAATAGCATAAACTTCACTTAAATTGCCACATTCTTTGGAATATATGAGGTCTGAAATAGTACAGAAGTGAATATTTCTGTTACATTTTGTTTGACACTGTCTTCAAGTGTCATTGAGCTGCTCTTCCAAAACACTAAGTCAGTTAAAGCGGTCCTTCAGGTATATCTTCTATGGCTTTCAGGTTATGAATTTCTACCTGGCATCAGCATGTAGAACACTGTCTGAAACCACTTAGGAAATGGAAAAATAATATAATTTAATTATGCTGCTAATATAGGGTTTTAATTGGTACTTGTGATCACAATCCACTTGTCTGTTCTTTTATCCCTCCCTTTTTTTATCTTTAAGCAGAAGAAAGATTCTGGCTCCTTCAACTCACGCTAATTAGATCTATTTCAGAGAAACACAACATTAAAAAAAAGTTTGAACAGTAATGGACTTAGATGGGTTTTTATACATCTTCTACAACAACAAAAAGTTTGATACATCGATATATGCTACATCTCCTTGATACCTAATAAAACATCTAGAGTGTTTTTCTGCTGTGGAAGCCTCAATGTAGAAGCTATATGTCTCTGTGCTAAAATATATTTTGTTACAGTTAGCCAAAAGATGGCAATGGTCTTTTTTGGCTACATTTACACTAATAAACTTAGCTGGTCTGGAAACCATTTCACATGTAATGACAGACTGCTTAGTTGCTCAAATGCCTCTTAACACATACCTTTTACTATAGCAAGAAGTGCTCTTTCAAGCAAATGCAGTTAGACTTCGGAGGGAGGGGAGGCCACACATAAACCAAGAGCTGATATTAACAGCCATATGAATATTCTTTTCTTTTTCTGGAATGAAAAACAGTATAGTCATATGGGTATGGACTGCGGTATGGCACCTATCTTCAGGGCCAGAGATACAGCCTATCTCATTTTATTGATGTAGACATTTATTGCATCCAAAACATTTTGATAAGCTGCCTACAGAATTTAGAGAAAATAATTTCTTGCATATTCCCAGCCCTCTATTCTCATTCAATATCTTTGTTTCTGTTTTTGTTTCTAGAGTTTTTTTGTTTGTTTGGTTGGCTGGTTTGGTTTGGTTGTGTGGGGTTTTTTTTCTTATATTAGTTTTTGTTGGGGTTTTTTTTATGATTACTTTTCTTTACAGTTTTGCTTTTGCATTTTTATATGAGCTTGGTCTCCTACCTTCGAAACAAGTGGTATCTTCCTTCTGAAGACACAGTAATTCCTGCTTTTTCTAGTCTTGTGGCCCAAGATGCTTTGGGTAGAATCCATAGCTTCTCTGAAGTTGTATCCTGATCAGTCCTGGCTTTCCAACAGCTTTGATCCAAGTACTGGCATAAAGTACTAGCATTAACAAAATACTTGATGAGATTTTCTTCTTTACCGACTTTACATTTGAGGTTTATAGCCAACCAGGCTTTAATATTTTACATTACTTCACACTAAGGTCTGGAGGAGTCTAAGCTTCTAATCTATTTCCCTCTCTGGAATATTGGGGAGATTATAGATAAATATCCTTATTGTCTATGCTCAAAGCCCTCAAAGTATCTTAACTGGGGATGAGATTACCTCTACTGTACCATCACGTTTGTCTTCACAGGCTACTTTTAAACACTGATGGAATCAGTGGAGATAATAAGAAGTGAGACAAGTGTCTCATTAAGTTCATAACCTATTTGCTCCCAGAGAAGAGAAAAATGTGGATCACCTGAATTGTTTTTGAGCAGTTACAGAATATCATTTCTACACTAGACTATTGTCTTTGAATGTAACACTGTTACCTGGTACTAAAGTCCTTTTCATGTTTAATGCTCTCTCTACATGTTTTTAGATCTGAGAACATGTAGTGAAGGTGTTGGCATAACATTTGCTTGTAGCTCCCAAGCCATTTAATTTTTCTAGGCAATTTAGAATACTTTCCACCTCACCTCTTTGTCTCCAGATGGTTCCCATAAGAATAGAAAAAAGTCCTATGTTAAAATATTTTAAGATCCAAGTCCTGAAAACAAGAAATTTATGCCTTATCTTCCTTTTTAAATGAATGAAGTGTCAGATCTGTAAGCTAGCTATGTGATTATTCCTTGCTTTAAGAATAAATTCTACATCATATGCAGTGTATTAATCAAGAATTTTTGTTTTAAAAATTGACTTATAAGAATTCAATGAATAGAATTATTGAGCAGTCTCTGTAATAGGGAAAAAAAAAATCAAAGGGCAAGGAAACATCTCTAATGCCACAAATACTAAACATGCTAGGTCAAGTTGCACTTGTCTTGCTAACAACAAAGTCAATATGCCTACAAGCATAGAGTAATGAGAGTAAAGAATAATTTGAATAGTCTTATATAGGATCTATCTAGCATAATCTAAGACAGACTTTACCATTGAAAGAAAACAAAACAAAAACAACACAAAAACCAACAAGTCCACAAATCTTAAATTAGACTACTGATTCTTCTTGAAAAACCTACTTGAAAAGCAGGTATGAACAGATGAAGTATATCTGGATACATGGATGATGTATCTATGTGGTGCATTTACGGATGATATCAACTGAGGTGATGCAGTAGTTTCTAGCCTTATATTATATATTTACATTTTACATTTGTGTATGCAAGGTCTGGATGTACACCAAGACATCGATGAATGACTGAATCTTTGTTATAAATTTTCCCATCTTTAACTAGTTGTTAATAATAAATTCTTATTAGCTATAACAAATACAATTAAATATTATTGTGGTATTTCCTTTAAGGAAAGTAGTGGGATGAAGGAAAAATATGACTCATAGTCACACAGTGATTCCTACAGATACTTGTTAGGGTGTATTTTTGGTACCACACTTGTATAGGCCTCTGCACAAATTCATAGTATAGTCTTGTCTTATTACATAATGTAAGAGGCAAAAAATAGCTTCTGAGTGCAATGAGGAGTTGACATAAACAAATGTTTTGTCTAATAGTACAGAAATCATAGAATGTTTTAGGCTGGAAGGGATCTCTAGAGGTCATCTTGTCCAACCTTCCTACACAAGTGGGGACATCTCTACCTATGTCAGGCTGCTCAAAGACCCATCAAGCCTGACCTTGAATGACTCCAGGGATGGGGCCTGCACCACGTCTCTGGGCAGCCCATTCCACTGATCTATCACCCTCATATTAAAGAACTTTTTTCTAATATCCAATCTAATCTATCCTTTCCTAGCTTAAAACCATCACTCCTGGTCCTATCATTATAAACCCTTTTGAATAGACCTTCTCCTGCCTTTATGTAGGCCCCCTTCAGGTATTGGAAAGTCACTATAAGGTCCCCTCAGAGCCTTCTCTTCTCCAGGCTGAACAGCCCCAACTCTCTCAGCCTGTCTTCATACGAGAGATGCTCCATTCCCCTGATCATTTTGGTGGCCCTCCTCTNAGTCACTTCATTGTAGAAGGCCATTAGGTTGGTCAGGCATGACTTGCCCCTTGTAAAGCCATGCTGACTACCTAGGATTACCTCCCTGTCCTCCATGTGCCTTAGCATATCCTTCAGGAGGATCTGTTCATGTTGTTTGGTGAAGAAGTACAAAACTGATATAATCTTAAGATTCAGTGCTTCTATCTGGACTCACTTGCATTTTATTCCTGCTGTTTATAGAAAAAAGAGAGCAAAAATACTTCATTTCTCTGTGTAGATAACAAAGGTGCTGAGGGAAAAAAATAATCACAAAAAGACTGCTGCTTTCATTCATACATCCATACGTGAGCAGAAGCCAATGAATGGTAAGAGTGGGTAAATGCACTAAATAGATTTAATCTGTTTCTGAAGTGGTCAAAATAAGGCTTACCCACATCCCACATATGTCAGGCATCAAAACTGACTCCTGATTTGTTTACCACAGTACACTATCTATCTTAAACAAATATTTACTTTTGTCTTTCCACTCCCCATTTCTTATCCTTCTCTATCTTTGCTATATTTACCCCACTTCCCAACAGTTATGAGGTATGTGTTATGAGGTGGCTAAAGAAAAAAAAAAGCCATTCAGTCTTATCAATGGTCACAGACCAATGACAACCAACATGAAGTGTTCAGGTATACCGTCTCTTAAAGGATATTAATGTATGCAATTTATGGAGGAATACTATCTGAGTAAGAAAACTATTAAATATGTGCAAGAATCACAAAATCTATTACTTGTAAAGATACTTTTAGACTGGAGTATTACTGGCTTCTTTCTGGGAGTATTTAATGGTCACTTCAATCTAAAGCTCTCTTTCCCCCCAGCTTGATAATGAGAAGTAAATATGAATACTTTTTGCTTCCAAAATCAAATTCCTGTTCCAAAGTCACTTTTCACATTAATTGATGATGATTCATTCTGACATTCCTGTAAAAAATGCTGTCAAACACTATAAATTATTTTGAATTCTGAACTCTAATATTGAGGAAAACAATATTAGTCCTCTATTCTCAAATATCAAAGAAACAAAGAAACAAACAAAAAGTAATAGAACAGTAAGTAAATGAATATATTTAAAAGAAAAAGAGTGAAACTAGCACTTCTTCTTTTAGTACATGGAAAATGATACTATTCTTGGTGATACAGAATTAATTCAAATGCTGTTATACATCTTCTGTAATGATTTTCCAGGAATGAAAATTTGTTTCTTAATAAATATGGCCATTATTCTGAGTGTCACTGACAGCAGAAGGGAGAGTGGGATACTTTAGCCATCTGGTTTAAAAGAATATAATCAGTAATTTTCCACAGCTGTTTATTTTGGTTCTGAATGTTTTGAAAATGTGTAGCTCATTTCATCTGAGACTGAAAATTGGAATGTCAGTTCAGGAACCAGGCTCTTTCCCAAGCTCGAAACTTGCTACCCCACCCTGGGAAGATGCATTCATTTTCTCCTCTTGGGTGTTAGCAGAGGCTCTTTCAGGGTGTGTTTAAACTGTGAAACCTCATTCTGTGTTAGTGATACTCAGGCTAGTCCTCGATTGTTGGATATGGGTGTACTGAATAATTCAGGGTCATGTGGTGATATTAGCTTGAATATCACTTTATCTGGGCTAAATTTGTCTCATGTTCCCTCATCTTGTAGGAGAAGAACCACAGAAATAAATACTGTATTTAATGAGACAGAGATATTAATTCTTGAAAAATCACCACAGAATGTGACATTTTGAATAAATTTCTAGCCTCACAAAAGGGTGGTATCAATTTCCATGTATTAAAAGAAATTGCATACACTACACAGCTGTTGTACCTGATCCTTACAAGTAGTGAAGCTAATTAGCCTTGGCACAGCAACACGTTTACATTGTTACATTGCTTGGGTTGTGTCAGAGTAGCTCAGGTATCCCCACAAAACTGCACAGTTCAATGCAGGCATACACAACAGGAATCAAATTCTCACTTCCCATACTCTGCTGCTTAGATAATGCCAACTCTCTAATGAAATAATGTCATTAATTAAAGAAGCATTTTTAGCATAAAGAAAATTCATGCTAACAGACTGAAGTTGAGTAGAAAGGGGAAAGAAATTATGAGGACACAAACCTAACAAGTAAGCTGTGAAAAAGCAGGTACCAAAGTCATGCTTTTTATTTTAGATTCTTGTCTTATAATATAGCTCAGTATATTAATTTAAACAAGCAAACATAAAATTTCAGGTAATATAGTAAATCCTGCATTTACCATGAAGGTGAACAGCATTCCAGATGGCTGAGACAAAGGTGCGCTCACAATCTTAAATATCACTTCTAATTAAATTTTTTTTTTCTTCTGAAGCATCATGGGTAATTATTTTTATTCAGACAGCATTCACATGTTTTCTGAAACTTACTCTCACTATAGAATAGGCAATGAAAGAAAATGATATAGAAATATGACTTTTTATAATAAATTATTTATGTTTATATCGTATACATGTGTGTATTACGTATTTGTTTTATCTCCACCTATTTCATACCTCCACAACAACTAAATAATGTTACAATGATACCATCCCTGAGAAATGTTTTTATTACTACTATTATTGTAATGGGATTTTTGTAGTCTAGACATTTTCTGAATGTGATCCCTTAAGTTCCAAGCGTATACAGGTATGTTAATATTAAGATTGAAAAATGAGATTTTACTCCTCTCACCCAAAACCAAGTAGTGCATTTTTTCCTAGTGTTCTATGTGGATTTCAATGATACATGGAAAACATTCAAACTGGGAACAGTTACTCATTTACTATTTCCTGAAATCTGCAAGCAGATTTTCAGCAAATACAACTGGCAGCATGGTGTCTGGGTCCAACCCATAGATGGCTATGCCTAATTCGTCTCAAAAGGTTTGTAAAACAGCTGTCAAGGTAACCTGAAAAGTCAAACAGTAAAGACTTCTTGCTTTTAAAGATGTCTGTGGACAGGCTGATACCAACAGCTGCAAATTACCACAGACAAGTAATCTGACCCCATGTTTGGCATTTGGCCTGATATTGGGCTATCTATAAATAACTTTTGGGCGGATAAAGGGCTTGGCAGGGCTCACCTGGTGTGAAACAAAATAGAAGTAGCAGAAGCAGATCTGATGCTGAATGCTTCTCTCCCTACATTACCTCCCACTCACAAGCAGGGTTTAAGTTTAATTCTGTGCTGGGTTGTGCTGCATGATCCTGTCTAGCCGAGGAAAGGCCTTTGTTTATGTCTGTGGTTATATATGCCATCATATATATGTGATTGACACTGTGGAAACAGTTGCAAAAGGCAGCTTCCTATTCCTTCTGTGGCTCTGTATTTTGTCCCCACAGATAACATGGAAAAAAATTGAAGGTTTTCAGTAGAGCACACCACCAAAATTCCTCCCTGTTTTTTATCTCAATCTTCTTCCTTTGGGCTTTATTGTGAGAAATTCACTCATGCATTCTTTCTCCATGATGTGTTACAGTGATTCTGGCAACATTATACCTGCTTTTGTGTTACAACCAAAATACATCAAGCCCTTCAGGCAGCAATCAATTGTTATCAGTTTGTGAAAGCAATCAGAAAACCTGGACTCACAACATTACAAAAATGGGAAGGCTTAAGCAATGCAAGTAATTTTAATATGAACCAGCTTTCACTTTAGTATTTAACAGGATTTATTAATGGAAAGAAGGAAAAAAATCTAAACCAATTAAAATGTGTGTTCTTCTAGGAGGAAGATCATCTGAAATAGATACCTTGGTTGGAGATTCAATATCTAGTTAATCCCATACCATCATGTAAGGGGAAGTCATACTTCTGTCAACAGTTTTTTGAGATACTTACATCTTCGTGTTAAAGTCATTGACTTTAATTACTGCCACTCAAAGACTGTTTTTAGCAAAATGAGTCTATGTGAGAGCAGAGAGGGAGAGAGGCTTTTAAGCTCTGTGTGTGTGTGTGTGCGTGTGTGTGTGGCTATTTGAAAGGTTGTTATCAGCATGTCAGGGTGTGTGGCTTTGGCGTCGTCTGGCTGGAAAGCTGCACAATGCATTCTATGTAAGAGTTGCAAGATGATCTCAGGTTAAACTAGGCCCCTTATACCTACCATCGAGGGTGACAGGTAGATGGAATTTTCAACTAATTCATGACTTTCAGCCTGCCATTCAAACCCAGCATAACATCAATGTCCCAACTCAAGTTACTCCACTTCCCTTTTATCAAGTATTTTTAAATTGAGATGTGCTGAAGAATATTTCTAAACTATTTCTTTAGCCCAGGAGCATAACAGAATACAGAATCATGGATTCCTCAGTGTTAATAAACATTTGGTATGCAATTAAACACCAGCTTAAATATGAGCAAATGCTCTTTTCTGAGTCAAAATAGAAGATGCTTAGACGTTTAATACTTTCATAGTTACATTTATTTCTGCACTTTGAGGCACATTTTGTGGAAGCAAAGTGCAAGGTGCTGTTCTGGATGTTGCCTCCTGTGTGGCCTTGTAATTTCTTACATCTTGTGATCACATGCGAAGTATTTATATTTTGTAAACTGAAGAGACTGTTATGCTTCCCTAAAAGGGAAGTTGAGAATATACACATCTTTACTTTGATAAGAGGTTATGAATCCTATCCCTGTACTGTTTCCCCCAGATGAAATATCAGGGGGAAAATACATTGTATCTATATATAAATACAATGTGTGTGTGTATACATATATGCACACAAAACTTACATTTAAATTTGTATATCTTAATCTATGATTAAGGCAAATTCTAGCCAAAATTGCTCCCACAGCAAACTTCCAGGATTTTCAGTGATACTCATTTTTCTTGGCAGCTGGATATTTTAATCTGTAACTCTGATATACGGACACCTCATGGTGATGTTGCAGCTATACTTACACCAGAGAATTGAACTAATCAATAGTATAACATCCATTCTATTTAAAGTGTCAACGTGATCCCTCACAGAGTTTTAGACTACAACACAGCAATACTCTTAGAAAATACCCAGACATGGCTCAGGGCAGACAAGGAAGCCTCTTCTGAAGCCATTTTGTCCATATGAATGCGGTCTATGCCATGCCATTGACCTTCTGGGACAGATAACAAATGGTCATGATCTATTTTATTTCTGTCTGTGTACTTTATGTCTTTTCCATAGAGGATGATTTATTTAAATAAAAGCTATAATGTATGAATTTTCTGATTTGTAAAGAATTTTGTTTTTTAAAAGTTTAGCTCCCTCAAAAAAGGGTTTTAAATGCATTTTCATTTCAATGAAGAGAATTCTCACAGGCCTTTTAAGATCTAATGAACTTTATAATTTTAAAATATAAAAATATCACATTTGCTTTTGACTTTAAACAGTGTAGGGAAAATATTACAAAGACTTTCAAAATTAATTTCACCTTAGGCTTTTTTAGTGAAAATTTTCCATATTTTATGTCATTTTCCTACAATAATTTCAACCCAATTTCTCTAAACATTTCAGTGGGATTATATATCTTAACATAAGTTATTATGTAAACGTCTATCCAATCAATTGTCATTATAAGTCTTACAAAGGTCTTGAACAAAAAATCTGGTTTTCCCTATCAGTTAAAAATACCGCCCTAGGCAACATAGTCTTCAGATTTGAGACTTAGTATCCAGTACAAATATTTCATCATGTAATTGTCTAAAACTGTGTGATGTACCTCCACATTTTACAGTCATATGGTCACATATGCAGTCAGAAAACATCCTGGTCTTCTGCATTTCTTTAATTTTTAATGCAATATTTTTTTGGCCTGAAACACAAATAAAAGTCTTTGCATGCTTCTTACCCTCTGTGCACACCTCATATCCTGTTCTTATGTATTGCTTTCTACAGTTTACACTCATTTAGAATTTAGCCCATTATAAATTAGACTGAGAAAATAAATGCAACTGGTTGGTAACAAATGTATGATCCATTTGTTATATCTGTGCACAAAGAAGTGCTAAATCATAGCTGTGATAGTCATAATTTCAAGGCATTGAACTGTGAACACTATTGCAAGACTGACATAGTAAAATAAGTTTTTGTACTAAATGCTCCTATTCTGACCATCAGGTCCCTTGCTTGACCAAAAAGCAGTAAATTCTGTTATATCATGATATGAACAAAATGCTGGTATTTGAACACATGATTTGAACTGAAGAAAATTCTGTCCTCTTAATTACCTGTTTAGTTAGCCTGCCATTTCTCCTATGCATCTTACTCTTGCTTATGGGCAACTATATCCGCAAAAATGAACATAGACTTAACTGCAAACTATGTAAATAAAACCACAATTCCTTTCATTTAGTATAGCTATGACATATGTATATGTATGCACACACATTTATATATTTTTTCACTTTAATTTGCTAATACAGTAAGAGTTGCATCTTTGCATTAATACACATTTAGTATATATTTTATAGCTGCTCCACCCTTATGATTTACCTTCTTGTGTGAAGACCATTTTAGGCAAACATGGACAATCAAATATAGAAATATTTATAGTATTATAGTTTATTATCCAAACAAAACATACTCTGATTTAAGACCCATAAAAGGTTAAACAAATTCAATTAAAAGGTTATTAAAAGTTAACAGAAGACATTTATTTACCAAATGGATTGAGCCAACAAAGAGATGTGACCCTCTGTGATAGTGCATAAATTTAAGTGTCACTGCATTCCTCATCTTATTCTAGAGAAAATGTAGGGAGAAAAAGAAACCCCAAGGTTTTTTTTTGTAATCAGGACTAAATAAGGAAAAGAGGTAGAGAGCACAAAATTTCTTATCACTGCACAAAAAAAAGATACTGGGGCTACTGTGGCATCTCTAAATATGTCAGCTCTATGCATAAAGCAGTCAAAAGGGGAAAGAGATGTTAGAAACTGTTAGGAAAGAAACTGGAAACAAAACTATCAGCAAGCTGCTGCTACTTGTGATATAATTTGTTTCTGTCTTGAATACCATTTCTAGTTCTGATCACCTCCTCTCTAACAAGGTATCTTAGAACTAGAAAGAAGGTAGAGAAAATGGTAAGGATGATCAAAGATGGGATATGAAAGCTGAATGTAAAATCATTAAAGATTCAAAGGGTGAATAAGGAATATTTGCTCACAGCTTCTGACAACAAAGGACCAAAAAGGAAACCAAATAAAATATTCAAATACTATGTTTACTGCATACATAATAATATCCTTTTCCATGCCATGTGCAGTTGTAGAACTCACAGGCTCTGGATGACAACAGAGAAGTATAAATGCATAAGTAGTTCATTGTGAATACAACCATTGCTCTCAGGAAACTTTTATTGTGGATTTTTGAAAGTGGCAAAACTGCTTACAAATTTTCCCTGTTAACTTGTCCTCTGCTTAAATTCTTTAAATATTTACCAGTGTACATATCAGACATAGACTCTACGATAAATGAATCCCTTGTGTAAGTCCAAGTAATCTGTTTTTTCATATCATCTTTAATAAAATACATATGAATGGTTTATGAAAATAGCCATTTCAAAAAGCAAGACTATCTTTTTGTAGATATCATGCACATGATTTTCATATATAGCTTATCTTCTGATTTAAAGTAAAAAAGCCATGTATCATTTTGGAAGACCATCAAACAACTTGTTAGACAGCACATGGTATGACATGCCTAAAGAAGTCAATTAAATCTAATGGCACAACAAGTGATGTCATGTCTGTATCTAAAAATCAGAAATTAAAATTCAGATTAGCTGAATTTAAAAGAAAATGCAAGCAATGTTTCAGAGTGGGTAGTCATTCTAAGAGGTTTTGCTGGTTATTTTACTTTATTTGAATGGGTTCACTGTTAACTACTATAAAATACAGAATTGCTAAAATAAACGTATATCAAAATTGTATCTAAGAAAGCTTAAAACTGGTTATTTCTTTTAGTATTTCTGTGGGAGGAATTTTTCTAAAAGAAAAATTGCTCATCAGATGAATAGTTCATGAAATCTGAAGTTAAAGGAAAGATGAACATTAATAACATGCATGTGGGATTAATTAAAACGGAAAAAATTCTCAGGAAAAACAGGAACAGAAAAACAAGGAAAGCCCTACTTCTCATTTCATACAATTTAACCTTGGCCTGGAATTATTGGAAGATGGTCACGTTCCAATGGAGAGAAAACCTTTAGATACATATCTTAATTATATCTGGAAAGGACTTCTGTGTAAAAGACTGCAGGTATGTAAGAAATTATATAATTTGTTTTGTTTATTGGTAGCAAAATGATTATATTTTCACAAATGCAGAGAAAAATTCCAAGAATTC